>JAPWDM010000001.1:22790796-23390796 GCA_035578155.1 Brachynemurus nebulosus
ATTATACCAAAAAATGTAAAAAAGTGTCCAGGTCTAGACGGTTTTACGGTACCCCCATTCCGCACTTGTCAGTAAACATAAGTCACACGAATATCAATAGCATAAATTGTCTTAACGGTTATTTGAGTACTGCCTCAACATTAGATATTTTCCTACATCGGTACATACTTTGCGTTCTAAAGTCATTCAAAGGATCAAAAATTTTCAAACAGACATGTTTCAGTAAATTATTGTACCATTATAAAACATAAATAATTTTTAATATAATCAAACTCTTCTAAATCTGGCTTAAAAAAATACTGTATTATCTCTGTGTATAAAATTCAATACTTCACATTATCGATATTTAGAACTCAATTGGGAGGGTTAATTTACAAAATATCATTCAAAAAATCGACAAAAATTATAATCTATCTTCCCGCTTGACGATCATTGAACTAATGTTTTCCGAATGATAATTTTTATAGCCATTATCATTTTTTTTTAACAGCAACATATCTTACCCTTATAAATACGCACGATAAGGCTTGATTGGGGTGGTATTTTTTTATGATATTACGCTACTTTCTCACATATCCGCCATGTTCATGTACTTTATAATAATAGTTGTAGGAGAAACATGACATAATATATCGCTTTAATCATCTCCTGATCATCACTTTCTCAGACCCTCAGACAGTGTATTCAGCACCCATTCACGGTGCTATACTACGTAGTCTTCTGCATTGAAGAGGTTACGAAACCTTTGTTATATTATCATGTATATACACATGTCTCTGTTATAATAACCTCTTGAATACTGTTAAGTTAATCATTCAAGTGGGACACGTCATAGATGATAGATAAATAATAAGGGATTAATGCGTTCGGATATCATTTGCTAGTTTTCTATATTTTTTGCTGTGTTGTCGAAGTTTCTTTTTTGCTGTCTGGAAATTTTAATAATTTTATAATTTCTTATGTGTTTTTTTTGTGATTATAATTAAAGTGTTTCTTGCGAGAATTGGTTTACGATAATGATAAAATCGATAAAAATTTAAAAATATATAATACGATATCGGAGAATCGCATAAAAATATTGTTGAAAATCAATAGACAAAAACATTCTTTTAGTGTTCCGTACCAAAATTGGCAAAACGGAACACTTATGAAATGACTTCGGTATCCGTTCGTCTGTCACGGGAGATTTTTTCTGAAACTCAACGTGAAAATTTAAACGTTAGCACAGAGATAGAGAGTAGTGGCCCAATTATAGAGGACAAAGTTTAATTTCGATTCTGAGTATTAATTTCAGCAGGTAATCTGGAAGCGGGAAACTTCCCCCAAGGTCGTCAAGCGGGGTCATCAAAAATTGCTATCTCCGACCTTTATTACCAGATCACTCAGGAAAATCTGAAAAAAATTCATAAACGTTCACAATGAGGTGGAGTTTCAATGAAAAATTCTAGTCTCATGGTTTAATTTTTAGTATAGGTAGGTCTTAAAACACATACGTTTTAAGTGAATTTCCTTTTTGGAAATACACTTATTACAGCGGGTGTCATTAAAGGACCTGAGCCCGGGACTATTGCAGAAATTTGTTTTGAGGCCTCGAGAAACCGAAAATAAGGTCCACCAAAATTTATATATATATATATATATATATATATATATATATATATATATATATATATATATATATATATATATATATATATATATATATATATATATAATTATGTATGTATCAGCACGATAACTCTCGAACGAAATGTCCTAGGTTTACGAAATTTGGTGAGAACGTAATCTTGGATGAGTTCTTCAGCCAGACATGTCGGATGCCAGGAACATGGTTTTTGTTCTTGCAAAACATTAGCTTTTTACCAAAATTTGCTATAATTTAAAAGTTTTTGCCACATTTTTTTACACCATTGCAAAGACGGAAAAAATCACATAAAAAAGGTTTTTGAACTATTATTCTAGGTAAGCTAGTTTTTGAGAAAATAAGAAAAAAAAGTCAATTTATTATTTTATGGAGATATCTGTAAAAATGGAGCCAAGTGCTTTTTGTGTTAATGCTCCAATATTTATTTAAAATACCCCTGTTGCAGCATCCTGCAGAACATAGCTAATTTCCATTTACAAAAGTACGTTTTTCTCGGAAACTAGTTGATATAGAGTAATTGTAAATAAAAAAAACCTTCTTTATGTGAATTTTCGCCTCATTCCACGCCAAATTTTTTTTGTGAAATGAAATTTTGCGACAGGGGTATTTTAATAATTTAGAGATGTAATATTGCAAAACAAAACAAAATACTTGTTATTTGTTCCAAATTGTGATAAGCACGTCGAAAAAAATTCTTTCCATCCAATTTTATCAAAAACTAAAATACACCACTCTGCAAAAATAGAGTAGCATGTTAACAAAATATATGTACAATAAATTACATACAAAATGTGTTGGGAATTTACAGCTATTGCTAGAGCCACACTGTAAAACATGTTTATTTCTGTGATAATACTATACCTACTAAATACTGTTTTATAAAATTGGAGGAAAATATGATAAATCCAATTTAAATGTTACCATCTGATAAATTTCCAATTAATTTTATTTTAAATTGGTGTTACTGTTCAAAAAATTATTCTGTCTATCTCAGCATATGCAAACGTTTTCAGAAAACACAATTTTAATATACATTGATATGATTGCGTTCAAAATTGATAAGCTAATAACAATGTTTTTCTTATAATTGTTAAAAGGATAAACGTTATAAAGATGACTATTTCATATTGCACGATTCTAAAATAGTCCTTTAATTAAAAAAAAAAAAAAAACTTAAAAAAAAAAAGAAGACGCAAAGTGTATAATCCATACATACATATAATAAAAGTATAATGAGACCGTGTTTGTACGTGGAATATTTTTAGAAAATTGTACTGATGCTGTAGATAATTATCGATTTAGATATCAAAGCAGCGGTTTTTAAATTTTTTTCGGTCTGTCTGTGCATACATAACGCAAAAACTAGTGAAGGAATTTTGATTAAATTTGGTGTGGTGATAACTTATTACCAGAGTCAACATCTAGGATACTTTTCCGTGAAAATGTGTTATTTCCACGAGAAAATACAAAAACCATTTTGAACATATGCACGAATAATACGTAAAAATTACTGACCGGGTTTTAGTGAAAGGGAGGTGAAAACTTTTTACCTGCGTTAACACTTAGGATACTTTTTATTGCAGGAAAATGCCTCATTCCCATGGGATAATAAGAAAATCATTTGGAGCATAATATGCACGCATCACTTAAAGGCATTGAACCGATTTTGAAATGACTGAAATTTGGTCTGATGTTACTTTATTACCTGGGTCAACATTTACTGCAGAAAAGTGTTTCAGTCCCATGGAAAAATACCAAATCAGTTTGGGGACGAGGCACTTTATAAAATTTGTTACGGAAACTTTATAAAATTTGATACAATTTAGGCAATATATTCATAACAATATCGTCAGCTGAATATTGGTTTGTACCAAGTCAACCTATTAAACATTTTTTCTAGATAGTTGTTTTGTTAGTTTTGGGCATTGAGGAAGCCGAAACCACTATTAGAAAACTTTTTTTTAAAAATTGACTTGGTACAAACCAGTAACTCGCTGGCGATATGTCTAAATTAAAATGTGCATATATTCTAATACAAGTTCTTTGTTCTAACTATTATACATAGGTATATACTTCTCATTGATTTTATACCAGTGCGCCGTGCGAACGACGTTGCGGGTACAGCTAATTTAAATATATATTTTAGCAAGTTCAACAGTGTTGAAACATGTCAGAAATCTAAATAAATATCAGTCATTTTTTCATTTATTCGTTTTTGGCGTATTTCTTTAAGTTATTTAAGCTTTTTGATGATATTTTCATTTATTTGCCTTTGATTTCTTTGAATATTTCAAACAGAAATTCTTATATTTATTGAAGTAAAGTAAAACAAAATTATGTAAATATAAAAAATTTGAAGATGATATCTATAGCGCCGTTAAAATAAAATAGTTAAGTCTAAAACCACAGTTTTGCAGGAGAAAGCAAAAACAAAAATTATTTACATTTAATCTGTATATATTTGAAATATTCTTTGATTGAAATGAAACTGTTACGAATGTTAGTTACTTATAAGGTATTATAAGGTATTAGTAAAACATATACTGACCTCTATATATATTAACCTTTTTGACAATAAAAAATTTCTTTTGTTTATATTGCCGGCTCTAGAGTTATATATAGAAAGGGAATATTAACCAAAAAATATATTTTCAACTGAATATATTTATTGATTTTTTTTACCATAACGTTACATCCAACAAACAAGAATAAATTTTAATTTTTCTAATTCGTTATCTGTTTATTGAATCGTTAACACCTTTCATTAACTTTTCATTAACATTATTTTTCTTCAACGTACATTAAAAGAGCTATAAATGAAAATGTTAAAATGGTCTAAAATTTTATTAGCCTTAAGCAGTCTTATTGAAAATGTCACTTCAAAGGCTTTGAAACTTTCTAGAGATCATTATTAACACGTTGACAGTCATAGCCTATGATTACGAGACAGTCGACTGGTAGCCTATTTCAGGCCCGGATCTAATGGGGGGGTAAAGCGAGGCCCTTGCCCCGGGCGTCAGCTTCAGGGGGCGCCAAAATCATACTAGGTCGGTCTATATCAAATGGTCTAAAAAAAAGTTGGTTGCTCGACCATTTTAGAACAAATTAATATTCTTCCAGTTGTTTCTACATTATATTTGAAGTATTGAGAACAATTCTTAAAAAAATTATCTTGAACCGTTCAAGCGTGGTAGCCATTTTTGTTTTCCAATTTGTGCTGATTTTTGTATTTGCAGCCATTTATGCCAAAGCACATATTTCATAAACTGTTCATCCTAAAAGGTTGAAATAAAAACCATTGTAAAGGTAACAAATGTCTCTTTATTTTAAGTGATGTCCATATTTACCCTATTTTCGTTCCTTCCATAAGAAAACTTTACCTAAACTTATATATCAAAATTTATCAAAATTCACTTTTTGAACATTTTTTTTCTTATAGAAGGAATGTTTTAAACCTTTTAGTATTTTCTATGAGAATAGCTGTATACGGGTACAACTACCCACTATGAAACAAATACACACTATTTCAATTGTGAAACTTGTATCCTTTAATTTTTACAAACTTCCGAAAACTGGCTTTTTTCCGAATTTCGGAAATTTGCGCCCCTGTATCTCTGACGGGGCCGGTGATAAAATTTTGAAATTTGCACAACTTGTAGTGCTTTTGGAGTAGATTTATTAAAATAAAAGATCAACTTGTACCTATATTGATCCTTTACAGGACCCTCAATTTTTATCATTACCGTAACAGGAAAAAAGGAGTTTTGTAAAGGACTTATATACTTATGAGTTTTTTTGACAACTTATGTTAAACGTTAAAGAGGGTTCAGGTTTTTGCCCCGGTTCTAAAAAAATTGTAGATCCGGGGCTGGTCTATTTTGACAAATAATTAATTTGTGTATGGAATTGTTGACGTGGTAGAACGTTGTGTTGTAGTTAGTCAAATGTTGCTTGACGCAGTGTTAAAAAACTATTAAAAAATTAATGTTTTCAGTTTGTATATTGTCAGTAGCCACGTAGCATTAAAAATTTCGTGTAAATCTCAATGTTTAACTCATTTTTATTTCACGTAGGCATATCGTACAGAACTTTTTATTAAACATAACTTATAAGCAAATATAATCCTTATAATATTCATATAAAATTGTGACATTATAAATTATGTCATAATATTTTTAATATGTGTTGTTAACAGTGTGATTGATGTCTTTAGTCGAATTTTCTCCGAAAAATTAGACTTATACAGTCTATACGATAAGAGCTGCGAGAGGCGAGACCAGGGGCGCTATCCGTTTTCGGACCCGTAGAACACGATTATGTAAAAAAAAAAGATGTCTGATATATATATATATATATATATATATATATATATATATATATATATATATATATATATATATATATATATATATATATATTTTCCCGCAACCTTTTAATATGTGTAGGGCCCCCCTATGGAAGTTAAGAGATGAAATTTGGTAAGTGGGGCTTATTCCGATGCACAACAATACTATCAAAGTGGGGTCAAATTTTGGGCAAATTTTTTTTCGGACCCGACTTTTCAGGGGGTGGTGGGGGGCGGAAAAGCAATAAAACATTTCCAAACCGGTTTTAAATAATGTTTCGGTCAATTATCTACAACATATCCAAAATTCAGCTTCCTAGGATGATATGGGGGGAGTAGAGGGGGGAAAAACGATTTTCGCTGGAACTAACAGGCCCCCAGCCCCCCAGAATTAACGTAGAGGGTTCAAATTTCGTGTGTTGATAAAGTTCGTACCTAGGTTGTGCTCTTTGGAGGTTTTAATATTTTACCCCCACCCCCCTCATTTTTAAGCTACAATTTCATGCATTTTCGACGTTTTCGAAGTTTGTACCACTCGCACAGGTCACCCGAATAAACCTAGAGGGCTGAAATTTTGTATTCGGATTGAGTTAGTATCAAGGGGGTGCCTTTTGGGGGTCTCGACTTTTAACCCCTACCCCCACCATTTTTATACCCAAAAGAACATGATTTTTCTTGTTTTTTAACAGTTTCGTTCGGGTCAAAATCTCCCCAAATAAACCTAGAGGGCTGAAATTTGGTGTACAGGTTAAGCTAATAGCCAGACACTGTTTTTTGGAGGTTTCAACTTTTAACCCTTACCCCCACGATTTTTACGCCAATATTTCCTTAATTTTTTTGCTTGTTTTCTAACACGTCTAGAGACTCCATAAGGAAACCTAGAGGGCTGAAATTTTGTACGTGTATTCAGTTAGTATCCAGCTAGTACCTTGTAGGGAGTCCACATCACTTTTCCCCCAACTTCTGCCATTTTTACATCGGAATTGAATGCTATTGTTAAATGTGTTTTAAAAGCATTATGTTTATTCTAAATACAAGTAGGCGAATAGTAATTTTAAAAAATTTAAAAAAAAGTGAACTTACTTTTATGACAAATGAAATACATACATATTAAGTAATTTAAAAATGTTATTAAAGTCACTGTTTATTTATAAATTAGGAATTTTGAATTTTTAGTATTTATAAAATAGAAATTTTGGATTTTTTTGGAAAGAAAAAATATCTTTATAAAGGCCTTCCAGTTTACTATTTAAGGTCCTTTTTTAATATTTAAAACTAAAACATAGAGGCAATTAGCGGATAAACATGGGCAGGAATGTCCTCGTACGAATTGTGTTGGCTTTTTTTCTGCTACCTGTTTTCGGCACAAAATTGAAATTTACTGAGATACAGCCCTTAAATACTTAAAACCTTTTTTTAAAGCCTCGATCAGCCGAACACTCATCACCAGTTTTGAAACCAACAAAATGACAATTCGGTTGTAGACTTTCAATCACATTTCGCTTGTAGACATTCAATACCGAAGATGAAGGGGAAAATTCGACTACCGTGATGGGGCCCCGCTGCTCACGGCGTTTTTTTTTCTTTTATCACTATACTTATACGCATATACTAAAAAATTATTTGTTTTTATTTTTTGTATACAGCTAGGTAGGTAACTATACACCTACTTATTTTTAATAATTCTAGTATTAACCATTAAGTACTGCTAATGGGTACTTAGTTAGCATTTACCTTCGAAAATTGTTAACATTTCTTAATTTTTAAATTAAAAATTTTCGGCCGTTCTTGTATTTTGTATTCTACACACTGCATCGTGATAATTTTAATTTTTAATTACTTTTTGGTACTTAAACATTTTCTGCATACAGCAGAAGAACCATTAGTAATAAGTTTATGTCTATTTTAAAAATACTTTTTTCATCCTCTCGAATCGTAAGTTGGCGTTTACATAGCAGGTATTTTGTCGTATAAGCAACACTTACATTCCTAGGAGGTAATTTACTTATCCCTAGAACGATAAACCGGGGTAGATATCTACCGTAGCTAAATTTTAAACCATGTTTTTAAATTAGTCAGTGACATTATCGACTGGACACCTATACCATAATTTAGTTCAAGGTTCTAACAGTAGGGTGAGGTAGGAAAACCCTTCAGTTTCTTGTCTACTGTGACGGAGTGAAGATGTGAAGCTAGTAGTGTGGGGTTGATATCTACCCCGGTTTGTAGCTTACGTCAGTATTTTGTTTAGGTAAGTTATTATTATTTTTCGTGCTAAAATAATTTTGATTCACTTATAATAACCTAATTTTGCAAGAAAACATTAGATATATCGTTTTCGGTGATGATTTTCATATTTTAACCATTTTAAATAAACCATATGGAAAAAAATTTTTATCTCAAAATGCCGTACTCTTTACTGCCAGTGATAATTACAATAGATAAGGTTACAAAAAAAGAAAAGGAAAAAAATCGAAAATCCCAAAATCAAAAAAGTGAACCCTAGGAATTTATAAAATATACCTAAATTATACTAAACTATGTTGATAAAATTGAACATTATTTAGAATTATACCGTATTTCGGAAAATCTGTCACAGATGGCGGCACCTGTACCAGTGAATATATACATATCACAGCATTTTGAGTCGCCATATTGCAGGACGAGTTAACTCGTCTTAATCATTCAAAGAGTTAAGTACCCATACACTGGGAATAGCAATAAAATTGATGACGATCTGCGTGATAAGATACTATACAGCAGCGATTGTAGAGCCTTTGAATAAATTAAAATCCTTTTTTTTTTACATTTTCGTGACACAAACTGAAATATATTCTTAAAAACCAATATTTCATGCATTTTTATTTGATTTTTCCACATATCAAAATCCCAATTTTTTTTTAATTTTCAAAATCCCAAATAAATAGACTTTTTTGGCAAAACATCATGATGTCATTTTTTTTCTTAAAGTCTTTTGTGTCTTCTCTAAAATACCGTCTCAAATTTGAAAATCTGTTCATTAGAAAAATAATTATCAGTTATTGTTTATTAAATGACAGTTTGACCGTTTTTGAACACTTTTAGCTATTTAAATCGATTTTTTACCGACTAAACTTTGATTAAATTGAATTTGCGCTTCACCATTCTCTTCAGCAAGTAAAAACGAAAAAATTCGTGTACTTGTAGTGAAATTACTGCTGTCAGAACGATTTTACGACCAAAAATCCCGTGGGTTAATATATACCCCGGTTTGTAGTTTAACAGTAGAAAAAGTAGGTTTGTCGTTCTAGGGTTATCTTCTTAGGAACCTAAGTAAATATATTTTTTTATGGAAATGTTTTATTATAGACACCTATTTTTCTCTTTTATCAAAATTGAATTTCCGATGAATTTTATTATTTTTTATTCACTTTTCTAATTTAACACTATGAGGCCCGAGCACTTTCATAGTAAACTTCCACGGAAGCCGGCAATATTTAAATAAAAAGAAACTTTATATAAACAAATCCATAAAATGATTCAAACACTGAATAGATTCAACACAGTTCAACATGTATGTGTAAAACTGTAAACATACGTACGTGATACGTACATACTACATATACACTGACATTCAATTCAATTTTATTTAAAAATATAAATTATATTTTGTATGTATTTTTTGTGTATCGTAAAATTTTTTGTACATAGAAACCAAAAGAGTAGTGTGTGTTGGCATGTATTTGTGTGAGTAGGAACACATCCGTGTGATGAATGATGAGATAAACATGTCATACATAATGCGTAGCCAACTGATCAATTAATCATTGATCGCGGTCGGCCTCTGGGGATATTTTGTTTGATTTCGCATGCCGAAGCCATGGGACTGAAAGTGTTAATTATCATTTTTTTCGATTGAAAAAATTACTTACTTTTGCACGGCCCGTAAGTTTATTTTTGTAGCCATGATCTTTAAGAATCCTCAGCTTTCAGCTTCGGTTTCTCAAACTACATCCGAGGCCATAAAAATAATACTAACGTAATACTATCGGTTCTTGTTAGGTAATATACCCTTATAGCATAATTTATTTATATTATATTTGAACAATTTTTAGAAAGTAAATGTAGATTACTTATTATTAATCCTATATATAAATATCTATAAATGTTTGTGTCCTAATTTTACCTAGATAGGTTATATCTAATTATCTATATGTATATAGCAACTTACCCGTAAATAGTTACTTAGAAATTAGAAAGGTAACAACGAGTGTAGTAGTGACTGTTTTATTTTTCTTTTAATCGCATCAGAATTTAAAATTGACTAAAAAATATAAATACTATTTTTTGTTAAACACAAGGATTAATATTAAAAATTTATTAACATAATTAATAATTTAAGAAGTATTTATTCTTATATATAGATGTTTAACGTTAAGAATTTGAAAATTGTTGCTCTGTTTTGGAGAAGCTATCTCACATCAGTCAAAAATAGTCCGATATCATTTTGAAAAGAGCATTTTAAAACTAGAAGAATCTCCTTTTTGATGCTGATATTCAAAAATTGTTTTTTCAATTTCAATCTTAAAATGCATACTTTAGTACCCCATATAGTAGGGAGTAAAGTGTCAATTTTAGTTCCGTGAAACTAAAAATACGTTTTTTTCTTTATTTAACCAATCAACTAATCGGAATATATAGAACAGCAGCATCTAGTGAGCGAAATTTGATTTAAATAGTGTTGTTAGACAAAAAAATTATTTATTTAATTAAAACAATAAACAAATTCAAATTCGTAGACAACGAAAATCGTTATATTTTACTATCCAATTTGTTTAATTTTCTTGAGCCTATTTTATCTTCTTTCGGCATATTTTGAAAAAATTTAAAAATAAGTATGATTAGCTCAGTATTAATAACGACTTAATAACTGGTTCATTGTGCAAGTCAGAACATTCATTGAGCGAGTTGGAATTGACACATGCTCTGGTGAATTTAGTTACAAGCTAATAGTGGTAAATTCCTCAGCGTTAAGGTCAGATTACTTACCGAAAAATAAAAAAATTCAAACAAACAGCCCTGAAGGAAACTAATTTTAATAGTATTACGGAAACATTTTTTTCCGAATATGAATAAATTATTCGACTAAAAAAAAAAGCAGACATCAATATTTTGCTTGCTAATAACCAGGGAATTATATATTCATAAAATTTGCAAATATAAATATCACAATATGATTTACTTATTCATAATATTGATTTGTGGCCTACCTTCCTCGGATATCTACATACATAAATAGAATGTATATACAATACAAACACTAACACATGTATGTATGTGTTATATACAATTTTGGTGGTAGAGTAGCTGAAATTTACGTTTACCTAATATACATAATTAATATGTACATATTTTCGGTGAAATGATGAATAATTTATGTGGAGATATTTTGTTAAAGAAGGTGTTATGATAATAAAGGAAAAACGAATAAAAATTATTGTTACAACAAAAACATAGATCAAAGATTTTAATCTGGACTGAAAAAAGTATATACCTATTCATCAAACCATTGCTACCAGTAATAATTAAGGCGGCAATATATGTTATCCTTTTCTTGTCTTTTTTTTCTTTTACTTTTTTTTTTTTAATATAGATAATCGAGTACCAAGGAACTATAAAAATGAAATTTTAGAAAAAAAATTCAATTATACTTAAAAGTTCAGTAACGTTAATAGATAGATAATGAACTACTTTTGTCATTACAGTGGCAAATTAACAAGACTTTTTAAAAAAGTATGAAATTTTTATTTAATTTCGATTAATTACTGTTGAATCCTATTGCGAGATGTCTATATGTAAAGCATATTATTTACAATACAGCAAAAACTTTTTTTTATGTGGTCTTTATTATGCGATTTTTTTGTAATTTTTTTGTGACTTTTAATTTTATTTTTATCCAAATGTCCATTAAAGAGCATAATGAAAAAGAAAAGTAAGAAATTTAAACATTAATTTTTAACAGTATTACTTATTGATTGTTTTTATGCACTTAATCAGTAGGTACATTGCAAAAGAATATGTGTAAATTAATGTTTTATCTTGTTTAAGAAAGAAACTTCTAAGAAAGTTACGAGGTTAAGATCGTTTTGAGTTATGCAGTCTCTATATGAAAATATTTTATGCGATGAATCGTGATCCCACAAAATCTTTTTTTATTTTTTTTTATTTTACATACTGGAACAAATTATACTTTTTATTTCTTACATCTTTCTTTTTAGCGAATTTCGAAAACTCGAAATTCAGCTATTACAGTAGGTGTCATGACGCAATCTGAGTCCGGGACTATGGCAGAAATCTGTTTTGAGGTCCCTAGAATACGAAAATGATATTCACTAAAATTTATATATATATATATATATATATATATATATATATATATATATATATATTTATGTGTTCCCACGATAACTCTCGAACGAAACGTCTAACGCTTATGAAATTTTGTGTGCGGACTGGATTCTGAATTGGCTTGGCTAAGTTCGTTAGCCAGACACGTCGGATGCCCAGAAGTAGGTTTTCTGGCCATTTTTTATCATTCGATCCTATCATAAGGCAGTTCGATTTTTACATCGTTGAAAAGGAAAAAAAAATTATGAAGAAAATATTCTTATAATTTTCTTTCTATTTTAAGTATTTTTCGAGAAAATGTAAATTTTCACTTTTATTTTTTCTTTGTTAGTCTAATAAGTAATTTATATTTATATCTCAGTTCTTTATGAAGTATAAAAATATTTCACTTTTTTATTAAAGAATTTTGTGAGAACAAGTGAAAACTATTTACATATATGTGTTATAACACACATACATGTATAGAGTTTTGTTTCTCATTTATTGCATTATAATTAGCATGGTTCTATCTCATGTTAAAAAATGTAAATTAAACAGATTTTCTAAGCTAATGTAATGAAGAATTTTTTTTTTTTTTTATTGAATTTTTAAGTAAACAAGAAATTGAAGATAATGTTATGATATAATATTATTAAATATATGAAACAAAACAAAATATGTACAATGTACATATGTATGTACGGAAAAATATTTTGAATCGATTTTGAAAATTTTTTCACTAATAATTAATAATGTTAAAATACCCCTGTCGCAGCATCTGCATAACATAGCGAATTTCCAAATTTTGGGGACTGGCGGATCTCATCTAAGAACTGTACCTATTTAAAATAGTTTAGCTTTCTAAGAGTAAAAGATTTTTTAAAATCGGCTGGGTAATTAGTTTTGATATTTTTGGAACCCAAGAACCCGAACGGACTTTGTGCAGCATAGTTGTATCCATCTAAAATAATTTAGTTCTCTAACAGTGAAAAAATTTTCAAAATCGGTCGGTTAGTTTATTTTTTACAATAATGGGAACAGTAAACCCTGGCGGAAATCATACAACATAACCTTTATTCATCTAAAATAATTTTAGTAAAAAGTTTATCCTAACAGTAAAAAACGGGTCCTAGGGATCTCATATAACTTATGGTAGTTCGTAAGGTTCTTGTGGACATCATTTAATTACTTAATGAATTCAAATACTTTAACTTACTAACGGTGAAAAAATTTTCAAAATTTTCGACATTCGCTAAAAAAATCATTGAAAAATATTTGATATGTTTCGATCAATTAATGGTCAACATCAGCAAATAAAAGTTACTAAAATCGAAGAAAAGAATGAGTTATTTGTCCGTAGAAATTAAAATACAAATTCTGAAAACGAGCAAAGAAATATTGAAAAAACTAGATCGGCAAAACATTCTGACAAATAACACTACCCAACTAATACTTGCCAATTTGAATGAAACTTAACATACTTATTAAACAGCGAAAAATATTAAATACGTGTTTTTTTATTTCGGCTAAATACGCTTTTTAGGGGTAGAAAACACCATTCAACCTCTGTAGATGAAAACAGTTATAGCTAAATATTTTTGAAACGACATATTTTTTGAAAAAAGGGCTGAGTACCAAATTTGTAGAATTTAAAGCGATGCACTTGATAGTGACCCTGAAATCGATTTTCAAGGTCAGTTGAAAATGATTAGCCATTGCCGAACTTTGACCATATCCTGTACCTATAAGCAGTAATTTCATATATTGACTCAATCTATCTTCAAAATTGATTTGTTGCGTTATTTTTCTAAAATAAAAAAAATAAAAACCTGTCGAAATGAAAAAATAGGCGCAAATTTATAGAAAAAATTAGAAGAAAACATTTTTGTAAGTAATTTTAGAAGTAAAGTTAAGAAAAGATTTAATATCACTCCAATTGTAAGTTAAACATTAACTTTATGTTATATTAGAAATTTTCAAAATTTTTTAAAATTTTTATTGCTACTCTATAGTTATCATATTAGGAATTCAATTCAACATATGATTAACTATTATTTTTCCGATTGCGATTGAGCAAGTATTTTTCAAAATTACTTCTTGATCACTTATTTTCTATCTTGCATGTGAAATTCGTTCGAATATATTTTGAACCATTTAGGGATGAAAAGTAAACTACTCCTTTTGAAAAATATTAAATGATTTTCAAATGACTTTGGAAATTGACCTCAAGGTCAACTTCAAAGTTATCATCAAGTGCATCACTTTGAACTCTATAACTTTGGTCCTAAGCACTTTTTTCAGAAAATATATCGTACCATAATCCACTTCTATGTTGATTCCTGGTCTCTTTTCCTGCGTTTCTAATATTTATGTCAATAAAAAATGTGCTACCGTAGACAAGGATGAATAGGTACGCATTCAGACTTCACACCGTATTTTTTTGTATTTATTTTACGAGTACCTAATCTTTAATATATTAAAAATTTACGCGAAGATGGTCACTTTATCAGCAGTATCCAAAAAAATTTAAAAATATCCGTGGTTTTTGAAAAATTAACGAAAATCGTATAATTTCTTCTCTATGAAAAATTGGGATCAAAAGAGACGAGAAAAGAGTAAATGGGGACAACCCGTAGGGTCGACCAAAATTGAAATTCTAATATAAAATAATTTCGAACTTTTTGTATTTATACATTCAAAAAAGAAATAATAGGTACTTGATGATTTTCTGTAAAAATAAACGTAGAATCTAAAATAAAGTTTATATACTCCTGTCGTTTACCCCTAAGTTTATATTCCTCCTATTCTTATTTTAGTTCAAAAAATAATTTTTCAAAAGACTAAGACATAATAATTAATAACAGTGAGATTCTACGTCCATTTTCAGACTTTTGTTTATTAAATTGCGTAAAAGCTAGTAAATGCAATAACAGATATGATGAATTTATAAGGATTTTCTTGTACTACAAAATCTTAAAAATATGGAAACGCGTACTTTTTTTTCGTTAATTGTGTTTTATTCTTTTGCACAAAATTTTAAAAATACTTTATTTTCTTAAGAAAGGGAGGCAACTTTAGTCACAGATATGCCTATGAACAGTTTTTGGTAATCCGGGAAAAACGAAAACACTTTTTAAAATTTTTTTATTGTTAAAATCGAAATGTTCTTTTAAAGAGGGTTAAAATTACCATATTTTATATTAAAATTTTAACACAATCACTCCCTAATTAACGAGCCTTACTTAATATTAGCAAATTGAGAAAAAACACGTCAATTAGATTTTTTTACACAGATTTTATTTGTTATATAATTCAAAAGGATATTTTAAAAATGTGTATGAATGGCTTTCATTAAATAAATTTCAATATATTTTCCATTTATTTTAACAGTGGAATGTCCTTATTAGTGGCTATACTTTCGGCTTGGAGCGAATTAGACGAAGATTTTCTTCTAAAACCAAATTTAATAATTAATTAAAGAAATAAAAAAAAATTTGTGGATTTCCTACCGTTCAAATATAATCTTTATTGTATGTAAAAATGTTATTACATTTTTTCAAAAAACTGTAAGTAAACTGTAAAATTTTCTTTACAAATATGTTAAAATAGAGAAATGTTTCCTTTTTAATTTATTTTTAACTCTTTTTAAATGATTCACTTTAAAATTTTTTTAATATTTCTTAATCGAAATTTCATAAAAGAATGTGTCAAAATTTAAAAAAATTTTTCTTTGTTAAAAAAAAAAAATTGAATGTGCAAAATTATTTAATATTAGAATGCTCTGATTATACAAATCTAATCATAACTGTATTGTCAATTGGATAAAAAATTACGTAAAAATATTATTGTTTGAATATGATTTAACGTAATTTTTATACGATTGAAGCAAACTCTTATTAATTTTAGGAAGGTGTAAATATAATCTAAATTCTGATCATATCACATAACAGATATCGTCGGGATTTTTTTTGTAAAAAAAAATGGAACAGAGATACATTATAAAAACATTTAACTGACAGAGAAATAGAATATAGCCGAATCGTTAAATTGGATTAAAAAAATCATGACACGCTACTTATAAAGCGGTTTTTTTCGAATTTAGCTCGCAAAAAATGAGACAGAAAAAAAAAGAATGCGAGTGCGAGTGAAATGGAGAACGACATATTTCCTAGTTTTTCTCGAAAAGTAAGTAATTTAGAGCAACCGTATAAAAACATTTTTTATGCATTTTACCTTTTACAATGGCTTAGTGTAAAAAAAAATTTGAAAAATTGCTTAATTCTGGCAAAAAACTCATTTTGTTGACAAAAAACGCCCGGAAAACCTACTTCTGGGCATCCGACGTGTCTGGCTAACGAACTCATCCAACGATTTGGAAAATCGAATTCGCACACAAAATTTCATAAGCATTAAACGTTTCGTTCGAGAGTTATCGCGCGGATACATATATATATATATATATATATATATATATATATATATATATATATATATATATATATATATATATATATATATATAAATTTTAGTGAATATCATTTTCGTATTCTAGGGACCTCAAAACATATTTCTGATATGGTCTCGGGCTTAGGTCGCACCATGACACCTGGCGTAAAAGCTGAATTTCCAGTTTTGGAAATTCGCTAAAATTAAACCATTTCAAATGGATAAAAGGTATTTTATGTGAAGTCAAGGTTTTCGGGACCTAAAAAGGCCAGATATTAATTAACCAATCGATTTTAAAAATTTTTTCACAGTTAGTAAGTTAAAGTATTTGAATTAATTAATTAAATGATGTCCGCAAGAAGCTTACGGACTGCCATAAGTTATATGAGATCCTTAGAACCCTTTTCTTACTGTTAGAGTACTAGACTTGTATGAGTTTCGCCAGGATTTACTGATCCCATAATTGTAAAAAATAAACTAAACGACCAATTTTAAAAATTTCTTCACTGTTACAGAGCTAAACTATTTTAGATAGATTTAGAATACATTATGTAAGGTCCGCCAGGGTCCACAGGACCCAAAAGTGTCAAAAATAAACTAACTGACCGATTTTGAAAATTTTTTCACTGTTACAGAGCTAAACTATTTTAGATAAATATCGATTACGTTATGTAAGGTCCGCCTGGGTCCATAGGACCCAAAAGTGTCAAAAATAAACTGCCTGATCGATTTTGAAAATTTTTTCACTGTTACAGAGCTAAACTGTTTTAGATAAATATAGATTCCGTTATGTAAGGTCTGCCAGGGTCCATAGGATCCAGAAGTGTCAAAAATAAACTAACTGACCGATTTTGAAAATTTTTTCACTGTTACAGAGCTAAACTATTTTAGATAAATGTAAATTACGTTATGTAAGGTCCACCAAGGTCCATAGAACCCAAAAGTGTCAAAAATAAACTAACTGACCGATTTTGAAAATTTTTTCACTGTTACAGAGCTAAACTATTTTAGATAAATATAGATTACGTTATGTAAGGTCTGCCAGGGTCCATGGGATCCAAAAGTGTCAAAAATAAACTAACCGACCGATTTTGAAAATTTTTTCACTGTTACAGAGCTAAACTATTTTAGATAAATATAGATTACGTTATGTAAGGTCTGCCAGGGTCCATAGGATCCAAAAGTGTCAAAAATAAACTAACCGACCGATTTTGAAAATTTTTTCACTGTTGGGCAACTAAGCTATTTTAGATAGACATACATTACGTTATTTAGGGTCCGCCAGGGTCCATGGGACCCAAAAGTGGTAAAAATAAACTAACCGACCGATTTTGAAAATTTTTTCACTGTTACAGAGCTAAACTGTTTTAGATAAATATAGATTCCGTTATGTAAGGTCTGCCAGGGTCCATAGGATCCAGAAGTGTCAAAAATAAACTAACCGACCGATTTTGAAAATTTTTTCACTGTTGTGGAGCTAAGCCATTTTAGATACATATAGATTACGTTATGTAAGGTCTGAAGTGTCAGTAGGACCTAAAAGTGTCAAAAATAAAATAACTGACCGATTTTGAAACTTTATTACTATTACCGAGGTAAACTATTTTAGATAGGTACAGGTTGTGTTATCTGAGATCCACAACTGTCCTGCGGATGCAAATGCGGCGTAGAATGCTACACAACGGGTTTTGAATATATATATATATATATATATATATATATATATATATATATATATATATATATATATATATATATATATATATATATATTACATAAAGTCCGCCTAGAATATGCGGTCGAGCTGATTTTTTAATGAGGTCCACCGGGATCTTGCAGATCCGAAAACGTCAGTAATAAGCTATCGAACCGATGCTAAAAAATTTCTTACTGCTAGAGAACTAAATTATTTTAGATGGATACAACTATGCTGCACAAAATTCGTTCGGGTTCTTGGGTCCCCAAAAATACCAAAACTAATTACCCAACCGATTTTAAAAATTCTTTTACTCTTAGAAAGCTAAACTATTTTAAATAGGTACAGGTCTTAGATGAGATCCGCCAATGCCCAAGATTTGGAAATTCGCTATGTTATGCAGATGCTGCGACAGGGGTATTTTCCTATCTAATGGAACTTTCTCACTCTCTTATCACACCAAGCATATGTATATATTTTTAAAGACCCTCATTGTCTGTCTGCATCCAGTTTGAGATCTCCGATCTATTCGTCTAATGTATTTACCACTCTTAATTAGTGTGTAAAAATGTAATTTAACATATAAATAGAATGTTCAGAGGCAGAGGCATCAAAAACAAATTTTTCGAACAGTGATTTTGAATGTAGGGAAGAGAATTAGTTGGCGGTTTTATAAATTATTCATAAGTATTTATTCGTAATTCCATTTTAAACGTGCTACCTACCTATCCAACAGTATGTTCATTTTGATGTCATGAAAATATATCGTCTCATGAAAATTTGTATTAATTAATTAAACATGTAACCTGTTCATTCAAAAATCGTCAAATTTTAGTTTTGTAGAAAAAAATCAATTTGAAAATTATTACGTAAACAAATACATAATATTTGTATCGTTATAGATTACAGTAGTGATTAAAGAGAAGTCAATCCATCACAATAAGTTAAAACATTTACATATAGGCCTTGTTTAAACTTGTTTGAACGAGCTTAGTAGTAATAGTGATTACTACTCCCTTACTTGCATGCAGAAAATTACGTGTAAACAAATGGAAACAATAATAATAACCACGATTTAAAATTTCGAACGCAAGTAAATACAAAAGTTATTTCTCTTTGCAAACGACAAGTGAGACCCCTTTCCACAATTCCACCTTTTACATTGTTTGACAAAATTGTAAAGTACACTTTCATACTATTTATTCAATTCTACTTTACTCCACTCGTTTTGGTAGAATACTGTAAGATAGTTCAATTTACCTTAGCTAACATAGCTCCACTCTTAAGTTTACATTGGGTGAGTTCATAAGTGGAGTAAAAAAAGCCGGTAATGGGGAAAGCAAGTGGTAAAGTGGCTATACCTGAGCTGTTATCTGCTTTATCTAAATCGAGTACTTGAATCTTTCTATTTATCGGTTACATGACTATGGCCCAGTATTATAAAAGTCTCTCATGATTAAATTAGTTAGTGTTAGATTAACCTATATGTTGCGAATATGTTTTACTTTCGATATAATATATATATATATATATATATATATATATATATATATATATATATATATATATATATATATATATATATATATATATATATATATATATATATATATATATATATATATATATATATATGTATGTGTGTATATTTATTATTGGAACTTTTTAAAAACTATCGAAAAATTATTCATTTTAGACAAGATGATAGATATTTGAATTAGAAAATTAAATATTATTAGCAATTTCTAACCTAAAAACCTAAAATCTAGCTAGAAGATGTTGATTTAAAAATTTTATTTTAAAGCCTATGACATTCTCGTAATCAAGACATAACAATTGGCGGCCCATTCTATCGACTAGGTAGTTTAACAGCCCGGTTATTTAAAACATAACTGGTCATTCAGTGTTAAAATCGATTAAAAAGTCATACAGTCAGTATTTTTTCCAATTTCGATAATTAATGTATCTCTAAAGTACTTGAGCTCATCGGACCCATTTGACTAGAATAATGAAATATTTAACATATTATACACCATGCGCTATTTGTCACAATGTCGCCATCTCTAGAAATAGGTACTGTTAGGATTTTTACCAACTCTACTGTATTTGTATGGAGATTCAATACCAATTCTCCAGCAAATAAAAATATTTCAATATCCTTATTAAAAAATTTGGGGGACAGGTCTACCCACACTGTCAACTTCCCATTGGTTGTCCTTAAAGACTAGAGATTACTGTACATAAATAACTCTTTTTTCATTTCAGGCGACTCCTCGCCTGGGCCTTCGATAGAGGCTTTGCCCCTTGCACCATACCGGGGGCTTCGCCTTGTGTACCTAAGGGTGGGGGCTCCACCGTTATCAAACAAATGATAACATCATTTGTTCTCAAGATATGCGAGACACAATATATTTTGGCAAAAACTAATTTTTTAAGTTTCTTATTTTTTTTTTTTTTTTTTTAATTTTGTAATAAAATACTGGCGTTTTTAACATCAAGGAAGGTTCTTAGGCCATTATATAATAATGCTCATTTGTTCTCGAGATATGCGAGACGAAAAAAAATTCACGAACGAACGAACTAACTAACTAACGAACGCGCACACAGAAATCACGCTAAAAACGATGGATTCGGATTCTAGTGACCTTGAAACGTGGAGATATGTCAAAATTAGCGATTCGTAAAATCGGACCCATTACAATAACTTCCTATGGGAAGTTAATAATGTTCAATTTTAGCAACATAGTTTGGTATACTTTATATTTTGTAAATTCCTAGGGTTCACGGGTTCCTAGGGTTTGATGTTGGGATCTTTGATTTTTTCTATTTTTCTATTTTTGTAACCTTATCTATTGTACTTATCACTGGCAGTAAAAAGTCCGGCATTTTGAGACAAAAAAATTTTCCATATGATTTGTTTAAAAAAGTTAATTTACTCTTTTTAGATTACTATATTTATAACAGAAACTATTCATATCATTTTTAAATTGGGGTTTGATGACACTGAAAGTATATTTTTAAGGATATTTTGGAGTGATGGTCATCAAGGAAAACAGAAGTGTGATTTTTTTCCCCTTTTAAAGGCTACCGGTTTCGACTTTTATTGTCTTCTTCTGGCCTCTGGGGAAAATTTATTAATATAAATGTACATAGATAAAATATAAAATATAAAATATTACATTAGGTACTTACATAATATTGTATTTTTGTGTCAGACTGACATTTGAGAATAAAAATAATAACACTGATTAAAAAAGTTAAAAACAGTTAAAAGTAACATTTAAAGTTTAAAATAGTTAAAATTACGAAGAAAATTATTTAAAGATTTAGATAGTTTGAAGAAACGTATAATTAAACTGTGCATCACGAAAAAACTGTGCGTTACGAAAAAACAAATTAGGATAATGTGAATGCATTTGTGAATTAATGTTCAAATATTTTAAAATTAAAAGTAAGTATTACTACGATGAATTCCGAAAACAAAGTGCCTTCTAGTAAAATTATTTAACTTATAAAGAAAAAATTTTTTTAGTGAGTGTGCGCAACTTTGGTTGTTTTGACAGCGGTAGGCATAATCTTGTCAAAGTTACGGGTATATGTATTGTCTACGCAGATGGCATCGTGGTAGAGGTTGCAATTTGGCTGTACGGTATTAATCCAGCAGCTTTCGATGAAGAATCTCTTCTTATAGTTGGATTCACGTTGGAGCACCATGGGGGTGTCGAAGTTGAAGTTGTTTTTTCGTAACGCACAGTTTTTTCGTGATGCACAGTTTAATTATACGTTTCTTCAAACTATCTAAATCTTTAAATAATTTTCTTCGTAATTTTAACCATTTTAAACTTTAAATGTTACTTTTAACTGTTTTTAACTTTTTTAATCAGTGTTATTATTTTTATTCTCAAATGTCAGTCTGACACAAAAATACAATATTATGTAAGTACCTAATGTAATATTTTATATTTTATATTTTATCTATGTACATTTATATTAATAAATTTTCCCCAGAGGCCAGAAGAAGACAATAAAAGTCGAAACCGGTAGCCTTTAAAAGGGGAAAAAAATCACACTTCTGTTTTCCTTGATGACCATCACTCCAAAATATCCTTAAAAATATTCATATCATTATTTTAAATTTTTCTGCAATCGTCTTTTATCTAAGGTTAATTACTAGTTACAAAAAACGCTATAAAATTAAAATAAACTTTGTGTCAAATTTCTCGAAAATTAGAACAGAAAAGGAAAAAACCTTTTTTCCACATAACGCTTTATTTTTTTTGAAACCTTTCAACTATGAATGTGTGTCTATAAGTTGAGGACTGAACTCTTATTTCTCTATCTGCTACAGATATCAAGGAATTAAGCAAAATTGAAATATTGGCTTAATTTTAAGAGGCGATTTTACCCCAGTAGATGACTGGGAATATTAAGAACTTGCTTCAAGTAACCTTTCCCTACTACCCTGGTAAAAAAAATTATGCCACTATCTGTAACTGGGAAAGTGAACTACAAAAAATCTTCATGTGATAATTGAATCCTGGCATATCAAGTCAAGTACCAGATACATAGAACACTAGAAGCCAACTAATATAAAAAAAGTGTAGCTCGCTTGGTGTCATTTGTTGTTCAGTCATAGCTTAAGGCATGTAGTCAGTCTGTGTCAGTCACCGAATCCACTACGATTGTTATGTATTGTAAGACCTTTGTTGCTTGAGCTGTACGTTGCTCTATCTCATAATACCTGTTTTGTAATTGTGCGTGTGAATACGCACACAGAAGCAAACATCAAACCAACACCACTGCAAAGAGTATATACCTACACAACATAGTAATGCAAAGTGGGGATGATTTTACGTCACCTGACGGCTACAGTTGGAATACTACCTATTGTATTTTAGTTTGACTAGATAATTTTACTGCAAAAAAAAAACAATTTTCCAAAAAATTTTTACAAGTAGGTATTTCCTTTTTATTATTTTAATTGACTATTCAAGTGCTAGGTGTAAAAACAGAATTAAGGAGGCCGTACTTAATTATAGCTTAATTATTTTTTCCAAGATATTTATTTTATTTCTCATAATCATGAAAGAAATAATTATAATAAGAACAATATATTTCAAAAACACACAATTATTCGTCCCACTTTTATGCAAACTACATTACATTTAAGTAATTATATTCATATAAATTAAACAAATTATGTTATTTATAGTATATTCATTTATTATACGTGTAATAATTTATATAAAACAATACCAAAGCTTACAGCCCCTACAAACTGCTCCACATTTACCCACCTTTTCAACAATTTTCTTTCTACAACTTGGAAAATGACAGCAAATTCGACGAATTTCGTGATACGTCGTCATAATAACAAGTGTATATATCCGTAGATTATTTATAATGCAAGAAAATTTCGTATACCTACTTGAAAATAAATCGAAAATCAAATACACCATTTTACCATAATCCTATATTTCATTTTCTTTAACACTTCCTTTTCGCCATATTCTTCCGTTTTTAAAGAAACCAGAAATGAGTTGGTACGTATTCACACAAACAAACATGCGAACATGTGCCTGTTTAGGTGCGTTTGTTTGTTTGTTTATGTGTGTGAAGTAAAAAACACTTGAAGAAAACTTGTGAATAAAACAAGCTAGCATCGAATTCCTGTTTTGGTGGTTGGTGGCACAGTATTTGTTTACTGGAGTACTTACCGTACAAGTTATATTTGCGTTGACAGTATTTTAATCTTATATTACGACATTTTTGTACGCTCTACACAACTTGTTCTTCTATAAGGGTTCCAAAGAAAAAATATCCGAAGTTTTATAATTTCGTGGTATCTGTCTGTCTATTCAGCGATCAATCACAACCTACAGTCACAGCTACAGGTATAGATCTCAATTAATATTTTCTCCTATTAAAAAAATTCAGGTTTGAACGTTTTCTTCATGTAATTACATCGTATGGAGATTACATAACAATGGAATCTTAAAATGAAGTTACGCGGAGAGAAAATTCCTATAAAAATTACTGTGCTCATACTACAATCGACGTGTAACAGGCGAACATATCCAATTTTTGTACGGTAAAATTATAAAAATTACAATAATATAACTATAATTTTTATAATTTTACTTTCTCACTTTACTTTTCTTTAATCGGTCAAAAATGAAAATTTGGTTGCTTATATTATCTTCGGAAGTTACCAATACAACTTAATCGAAATTATTCTTGATCGAGTTTGTTTATCAGATATTGGTGTTTACACTTTTTTCTTAAATATCTTGGAACTATGGTTCAAAGATAACGCCGGGGTTGAATTAACAAGCTCAAAATTTTGCAAGCCGGACTTGGGAATGAAAAATGGAAAAACGAACCCTACACGGAGAGAAAATTCCTATAAAAATTACTGTGTTCATACTACAATCGACGTGTAACAGGCGAATATATTCAATTTTGTACGGTAAAATTATAAAAATTATAGTTATATTATTGTAATTTTTATAATTTTACCGTACAAAATTGAATATGTTCGCCTGTTACACGTCGGTTGTAGTATGAGCACAGTAATTTTTATAGGAATTTTCTCTCCGTGTAGGGTTCGTTTTTCCATTTTTCATTCCCAAGTCTGGCTTACAAAATTTTGAGCTTGATAATTCAACTCCGGCGTTATCTTTTAACCATAGTCCCAAGAAATCTAAGAAAAAAGTGTTAGCACTAATACCTGATAAGCAAACTCGATTAAGAATAATTTCGATTAAGTTGTATTGGTAACTTCCGAAGATAATATAAGCAACCAAATTTTCATTTTTGATCGATTAAAGAAAAGTAAAGTGAGAAAAAGATCCTTAGTATGTAGATGAAATTTTGCATACAGGTAGAGCAGTCTAGTCTAGATCATTAAAGAAAATACGGGGAAATGAATAAAATTTTCGTTTTGCATTATCGCATATTTTTCGATGTTGTGTATACAATGTTCCTATAATGTTATACAATGTTATATTAATCTAAGACCTTATTCGCTGACCTACATTCAACTCTCTTATATGTCGTTCATACCGAAACGGTAAGTGATTAAGTAGATTCCATAAATTGGTTACTATATTTATAAACCTACGACACTCTTCTGCCGTACTTATTTGTTCTACGTTTATTTACATACTTACTTCACTGTGAACAAGCTATTAAAGAAAATGTTTTTGTTTAAGGTAGATACAGTAAACTAAATTATCACGTAACTAACATTGTCATTATAAACCGTAAAAATATACGTAAATATTCTATATTCTATACTGCAAGCTGTGAAAACCACTAGCTACTGATGAACCCTGGGTTAATGTATGTCCACACTTGGTGATTTTATTGTAATTTTTTCATTTTCATGGAAATATATATAATGATGCTTGGTGATATCTTTTATGAATCGGTTCACTTACTAACTGATTCACTTATTGTTAGAGGCCGTTTACACATTGATTAGTGCGAGTGTGGTTGCTTGCTATAATAAATGGCATAGAATTACGTTTAAGTACTGTTTCGATGTATTTAAACGTAATTTTATGCGTGTTTGTAGCAAGCGTTCGCACTCGCGCTAATCAGTGTGTAAACGGCCTCTTAGGTAGTGTTTGATCTATGCTGACATTGTTGAAGATTATTTTTCATTTTCTATTTTCGATGAGTTATGATATCTGCACAGCCTTTACATTTATCTCCTTAATTAGGAGCCATCCATAAAATACACCACGCAAAATTCGCACATTTTTTAACATCTCCCCCGCCCTCATCACGTCATACCAAGCCCCGATCTAAGGGGGGGGCAAACCGGGGACCCTGGCCCAGGCGTCAGGTTCAGGGGGCGCCAAAATCATACTAGGTCGGTCTATATCAAATGGTGTAAAAAAAAGTTGGTTGCTCGACCATTTTAGAAAAAATTAATATTCTTCCAGTTGTTTCTATATTATATTCGAAGTATTGAGAATAATTCTTAAACAAAATTATTTTGAACCGTTTAAGCCTGGTAGCCATTTTTGTTTTCCAATTTGCGTTAATTTTTGTGTTTGCAGCCATTTATGCCAATGCATATATTTCATAAAACGTTCAACCTAATAGGCTGAAATAAAAACCATTTGGAAGGTAGTAAATGTCTCTTTTTTAAGTGATACGTAACCTATGTAACCTATTTTCGTCCCTTCCATGAGAAAACTTTACCTAAAGTTGAATATCAAAATTTAGCAAAATTCACTTTTTGAACATTTTTTCCTTATAAAAGGAATGTTTTAAATCTCTTAGTATTTTTTATGAAAATAGCTGTATACCGGTATAACTACCCATTATGAAACAAATATACACTATTTCAATTGTGAAACTTGTATCCTTTAATTTTTACAAACTTCTGAAAACTGACATTTTTCCAAATTTTGGAATTTTGCGCCCTGTATCTCTGATGGAGCTGGTGATAAAAATTTGAAATTTGCACAACTTGCAGTGCTTTCGGAGTCAATTTATTAAAATAAAACATTAACTTGTACCTATATTGATCCTTTACAAAGCCCTCAATTTTTTAATTGCCGCAACGGGAAAAATAGGAGTTTTGTAAAGGACTTATATACTTATGAATTTTTTGACAATTTGTGTCAAAAGTTGGAGAGGGGGAGAGGCGTCATTTTCAGGTTTATGCCTCGGTTCTAAAATATCGTAGATCCGGAACTGCGTCTTATATACTTTGCCGAACGCCTTACGTATAATATTACGTTAAAAAACCTTGGAGAACCCCCCCCCCCTTCCCCAACGGATAGTTTAAACATATTATAAAATGTTGCTCATCGACGGTATTTTTGGAAAGATATTTTTTGTTTATTTTTGGAGAACCCCCCCCCCCTCTCCCCAACGGATTGTTTAAACATATAAGAAAATGTTGCTTATCGACGGTATTTTTGGAAAGATATTGTTTGTTTATTTTTTTTTTACTAAACAACTGTAAAAACAATTTTACCTGGTCCTGCGGTACATTACATGACAATAGGCCAAGTTATGTGATCGTGAAAAAATTCGATGTTGGGTTTTTAGTGGAAATATATGTTTTTTGGTCCTCCTAGTCAAAATTAAGTCATTTAAAAAATATCTGTTTGCCTGTCTGTTCGTCTGTCTGTTAGAAGATCTACTTGGATCTCTATGAAATCACTTAAGGGATTTCGATTAAATTTGGTACGAGGATACAGTTCACTGGGATACATAACCTTATGGAGTCAATAAACACAAAAGTTATTGTCTTGCGGGGTCTAGCCGCCCTTGAATTTTAAAAACGTCCAGAAAATTGACAGATTAAATTTTAACCACATAAAATAGAACACATTAGTGACCTAACAATACAATCCGTACGTCTGGGAAAAGTTAGAAAGCTCAGATATAGGGCGTTGAAAAAATGTCTAATCTTTCCAAAAATACGAAATAATTTAGCGCAACAAATCTATAACTTGCCTTCAATTACAAGCTATTTTAATGTTACAGGACCAAGTGTTGTACGAATATTCGAACAGTTTATTCTTAAACAAGACGTACGTTTACTCAGACTCTTACCCCCTTGCTCATCACGCTTCAGCTCGCTAAGACACTACCCCTCTCCCTCTGTTTGTGTACGTAATTTGTGTATGTCTCCCTAGAAACAAAAACCATTACAGGATATTATTGAAAGAATCATTCGTTTATAGTAATTATTTGTTCAAAATAAACAGTTACTCAGTTTTAACTCACTACCCATTCCTATTTAATTATAATTTAATGATTACATCTTAGTAGAAAATAATATTTTGTACGTATAGTCATCAGAGTTGTTTTCCTAATATACGGTTATACGAGCACAAGATCAGCGTTGTAAGAAGTACTCACGAATTAAATATAATGGAAATTTCAATGGGATACTTCCTTAAAATTTGGGGGAATGGGGATTAACAAAATATTACAATTATGAAATATATTAAAACAATATTTTGTGGTGATACTTACTTATATTACGAGTTTATTAATTTATAAAATATAATGTATATCCCCCATATACCTACATATTAGGTACATACATATAAAGTACAAAATATAATTAATAAATTTGCTGAAAGATTTATTTCTTCCGCTGTCGTTGTGGCGCAATATATCTTTGGAAACGATATACTCTCTGGTACTCGTTTCGAATGTTTTATTTCGTGCTTTACTGCTTAAATTGTTCATAATAAGAGATTTTAATATTGAAAATCATTAACACAGATTTATCTAATTTGATGACTTTTTGAGAAAACTCTTTAACAGGGGATTATTTTTGATGTTTCATTTAGATAATTATGAATACTCATGTCACAGCATTCTAACCTATTAAATTTCCTAGAAATTACTTTTAAGTATTTATTATTACAAAAACGACAAACCGTATTACATCAGGCTTGCAAACTTTTAAATTTTCAATACTGTAGAGATAGATCGGTGGAGATAAATTTTTTTTCTCTCGTTGTGTAACGTATTGTAGGACAAGGCTCTTAAAATTAAGGTTCCTTTTGTCATTGTTCATTTATAATTACTTATCGTCATCATCACTGTCAAATATTTATATCATAACCTTTTTTCTCTAATTGGCCGAAAATCCCCTTTACGTTACAAATTTTCTTTTTGGTTTTCAGTAGTAGTTTTACCAAAATTTCTTTAAAACGGATCGAATAAGTGCTGCCATAAATAATTTTTTCAAGCCGTTTGAGTTGTTGGAATTTTCTTACAAGAAAAAGACGTTTTAAGGAGACCGCGTTATAGGAGAACCGTTGCAACTTCACTGCGCGTTATAGGAGACTTGAGTGAAACATTTAACAAAAATACATGGACCTTGAATGGATGGATAAAGTTCTGATAAAATTTTCTGCTTTAACCAAAAGGGTTAAATTAATTTTACACCATTCTATAAATTACCTATTCCTAATAGAATTATTTTAAATATTCTTCAAATTGTCTTTAGAAATATATAATACCTGCCTGCTTAAATTGTAAGAATATTTACACGTGCTGTGTATAAATAAAAACAAACTGAAAATACTTTTTGAGTCGATTTAAAACGAATTTCAAACAAGAAAATGTTATTCTTCCATCTTTATTTCCCAAAATATTTTCTTCAAACAACCACTTATTATACTACATAGGCCTTGATAAATGAATTATTTTCTTTCTTATTTAAAATAATTCTTGAAATAAATTATGTAAAATTTTATAATAAATATTTATTTTAAAAATAAAATACATTTCTCAGATATTAAAACCGTTCTTAAAATCTGTTTCTTTTTCCTTTTTTGCTGATTTCTGTTTTCTCGACTTTCTTTATTTTATTTATATTTTTAATAACGACAAATATTGCTACATAGAAGAGGTATGTCTACAAGATTCTTATCACCGTTGAATTAATGGATCTGTCAGATTAAAAAAATGTCCATTTTAACAAACAACATCTCAAAAACTTTGGTTATTTATACATTTATATCTTGGATAACTCCTGCCACAATGTTTTCAAAGTGTTTCTATTCAAGTTTTATCTGGTAGGTATAGGTAAACTTATGCAATATTTTCGTATATCCTCTTTCTCTTGGTCGAGATAAAATTTTGTAATATTGCCAAAAAATAAATCATAAATGAATATATTAGGTATATTGTCTATGTAAAAGTTTTCTTTCATGTGGATAAACTTTATTAATTGAAAATTTCTATTCCATACTTACTTGAACTACCATTGAAAATTATGAATGTGATGCATTTTTGGAATATCTTAATACATATTAGTATAATTTAGTTGTATACTGGATGTTTAGTAAAAATCCAGTCAGACTGATTTGTATATCGTAGGGTTTATAGGTTAGGCTGCTGAAAATCGTCCACCATCCAATTGGTTTGAATTTTTTAAACCCTACATTATCCAAGCAACTCCCCCCAACCGGTTTTTTGAAGATTCGCACCGGAATTGTGTTTTGAATGTCTAGACATAGGGGTTCCTAAAAGACAGTTTTTGTTACGATGGAGACAAAGTTAAAAGCGCAGATTATTGAACTCGACGAAGAGAATAAAAAAGAAAAAATATTTTTTCGTTGTTTAGCTTAGTTTTTGAAATATTACCATTTCAAAAAGTTACTATAGAGGACAGAAGCGTAATTACAATGGAAAAAGTTGAGCAATTGTTCCAGGGTCATAACAGGGAAAAGTATGGGCATAAGAAGGAAATAAAATTTTTTTGTCGGAAAGTTCTCAGGACTGTTTTAAAGAGAACTAGTAAAAAACTTGAAAATGGCTTTTTTTGACAAAAATAACAAAACCACATTCCATGATTTTCTTTTTTTGTTTGTTCATTAGCTATATTTTTGGAGGAAAATTGGCTTTTGCAAGAGAGGTGCTTAAGTCAAAATTGCTTAGCTGGACAAAATCCGTAGTTAAATGTCTGATAAAGATATACCATAACTAGGATGTGTCTTTATGATGCCAGCTTACAGCAGATTAATTCATACTAAATTAAAAACGCAACGGGAACAGACTGGATCATGCAGGATTTGAACACGCAACCTTTGCAGCATTTATCACTACACATTTATACACTACAATATCCACTAGGCTACTGAATTTTATATTGTTATGTTCTTAATTCTTAATATATACTTTTAAGTTTAAAAATTATAATAAATTTTATATTAACGTGGATGCGGCAGGACGATATATCTACTTTATACAAACTTTTTTCATTTTTAAAACCAAAATTAACTAAGATACCTACATTATTATGTTACATTTTCCCATTTATGATTTTAATTTATATCTAAATAGGATGTGCTAGAAAGTAAAATTATTCAAGTGTAGAAAGCATGAGATGTCACAGAGAAAATTGTGAAAAAGGGAAGCAGTGTCAATGATAAACTATCACAGCAATGAACTTTGGCCAGGGTAAATTTTAGCGCAGAAGAATTAAAGTTCACGGCTCTAGGCTGACCTTTGGCAGAAACCTAAGTTGTTTGAATTTTTATGGTTTGGTCGACTCAAATAAAATTGTATAGATACACCCGGTACCGTAATTACGTAAACATTACGTACCTATATATATATATATATATATATATATATATATATATATATATATATATATATATATATATATATATATATATATATATATATGTATGTCGTATCATGTAACTCAAAATATTATTTCTTATCATAAATACATGTATGTTTAAGACTTTGTATACATATACACCACACTTATACATATACGTATGTAGCATCATACATAATGTTATTTCAGTCCAATCCGCTCAAACACATCCATACATACATTTACATGAACACCTATTATTATGGTTACCAAGAGTACCAACACATACTTGTATTATGTAATACGTATGGAAGGAATATATATATTAAGATAGAGTTATTTTATTTTTGGCAAGGTTTGTGAAATGTTAATGCTAGTCTTGCACGATTATCGGATTTAATTTTATGATTTCATATCTCGTTTAGTTCCATATCCAACATGTTACGTACATATATATGAATACAAGATGTAGCCAAGACTATTGAGCATACAGGAGAAAAAGTAATGAGTAGATTTGGTGTAGATTAATATACCGCTTACATATACACAATAAAGTATCTCGAATTACCATCTTTTCATTTACTTTAGGGCATTTAAATCAGAGGAACCAGCTCAGTTCGGGGGTTTGGGGTTTGTTTAGGCGTTTAGGGTATTTCATATGACAATAAAAATGAATTTTTAAGATATTTAAAAAATTCTCACAAAATCAGTCATAATTTTGATCCCGTTTTTATTGCTTAAGTAGGATCATAATAAGAGTAAGAATAAGAGGCTGATTGTACAGTCTTAAAATATTTTTACAATATATCAAAAAACGACAGTTTACAAGTCAAAGAATAAGAAAATCATGAAGGAATTATTCATTGATGAATAAGTCTACTAACATTCTTAATTTTTGGTAACACTTATAAGTCAAAATACCTGTTTTTCATTAAAAAATCGGCAATTTTGCATTTTTAAACTTTAATTATAAAAAATAAGAAGAATCTCGATAGCGTCACCACGTAATTTATGTGTAGAAAGGGTGTGCAAAACTTCAAAAGGATCGATGCAGTAGATTTTGAGTTAGAGAATTTACCAACTTTGAAAATGCTAAGTGCGAGAAAAACGCGTTTTTAAATGTTTTATACACTAGAAAATCAAAAATTAAACATCAATAAACAAATTTTTTTCATATGTTTACACAGAATCATCGGTGTCAGCCTTATAAAGCAAAGAGCTTCCAGCCAAACAGAAAGCAAAACAGCTGCCAAGTATTCTCACTGCGCATGTGTCAAGCAGCTGTTTGTTGCAGTTTTAAGTCGGGTCAGAGTAACGGAGACTTACAAATCTATATCTCCGTTAATTTTGCTTTAATCGACATCAAATTTTAAAGTACCTTACTTTCCCTCTTCTCCCTTAATAGATACCATATACAAGGAAGAAACAAAGTAACTCTGAAATCATTGTGTTGCAATTTAATATTTCAACAGTAAACGGAATACTCTAAACTTTTAGTTCGTTCTTGTATCATAATAAACTATATTAGTTTATGAATATTAGATTCAATCGACGCATACAAAGCCTTTCAGCAGATATATTATGAATAAATTTTATTATTGTCTAAAGTCTTTTACTTTCCTTAAATATTTATTGTCCATCGCAGTTACGAGTATTGAATCAATTCAGAGGTTATTTTCTACATTTTTATCGATGTATGCCGGACACTTTTTCTTGAATTTTGTATATTATGTGAATGTTATATACATTTGTGTATAATATATATAAATAAATTTTCGGTATGTCTTATATAAGAGATAGATAGATACATAACTTGATTTTAAATGTATATTTATATATGGATATTTGGCCTATGGCGATAAGTAAGTACGATTGACGAGCTTTAAAGTACCATAAAGTCATTAAAGTTTAAATTTTATGTCTATATGATATAAAGTTTTTAAAGATTTGTGATTCTATGAAAAAGAATTTTATTATATATTTATATTTTGGAAACTGGAAAATAAAAAATACTTTTGATATTTTTGTGCAAACGTTAAGATTGTTTATTGTTGCTTATTTCTAAATTTCTTACGTTAGAGATGTCTGGAGATGAAGCTCCCAAGTTATTGTTAATTATCAAATTAAATTCTTTAAAAAAAATTATAGAAATTAAACTTCGTTTTGATAGCGTAAAATGAGATAAGTTTGTCCGCCTATCAAATAACTTTGGCTGTTTTCATTTTCTCTTAGGTTCCTAAAGCCCGGTTGCAATCGTTCAGATAAAACGGAACGTGTGAACCACAAAACGTACGTCTGGGATGACGGAAATGAAGTTGTACAATAAGTCGAAAATCTGAGCTGCCAGGCATCATTTTATAAAAATTGGTTCGACAAGTTGGTGTGTTTGGACAGATTTTGTTTTATTGAAACGATTTGTAGTATTTTTTTTTACATAATATCGTACCGTAAAACACCCTATTAAACCTAACTTACCATATCACAACTTCAGGACCCACATACGCAAAATTACAGAAATTTTAGCAGCCACTGCTATTCAGGACTTCAGTAGGTGAACGACTGTAGGTTTTCTTTTACAAAAGTAGTTTAAAGGTAAAAGTTTCTTTCAAGCTTTCCTTTAATTAAAAAAAAAATCGATCATGACTTTGGTTTTCCCCGCCAATAAAAATCAACTTATCCACATAACTTATTATTTTGTTACCAGTTTGCCTTGCCTGAAAGTTGAAATGGAATAAGTTTTATGTTTTGAAAAGCGCTACTAGCACAGGAGGTACTGGCGCATGAGTACCGAAAACTGTTCCAACTCAATTTTTTTATGCGATCCTGTTGACATTGCCTTACTGATGATATAAATGCATGTTGCCAGGGGGCAACCCGGAGCCATCATATTGTTTAAACCGAAATTTTTTATACAATTGCAAGGAATTGTTATTTTTTAACCAGACAAATTTTTTTTATATTCTTTATTGAAATACAAATAAAAAAGGTCCTATCACTTTTTACGGTAAAGTTAATAGTTTTCGAGATATTAATTTTTAAAGGTTCGAAAAATCTCGAACCTTTAAAAATTCATATCTCTAAAAATATTAACTTTATCGTGAAAAGTCATAGGACCTTTTTTATTTGTATTCCAATAAAGAATACAAAAAAAATTTGTCCGGTTGAAAAAATACTTAAAGGTATTTTAAAGGTAGGGGACACATACTTGTGAGCGCACGAAATTAACAATTAAAGAACAGGTATAAACAATGAAATTTTTTTAAATCTCTATTAAGGATATTATTAACTATTGTATAAAGAATTTAAAAAAATATTATTTATATTTCATTTCTTTTTTAAATATATTTTTCATGGGTCAAAAGTACCCAAATTTGAGATTTTTCGAACATTTAAAAATTCATATCTCGAAAACTATTAACTTTATCGTGAACAGTCATAGGAACTTCTTTATTTACATTTCAATGAAGAATATAAAAAAAAAAATTGTCCGGTTGAAAAATAACAATTCCTTGCAATTGTATAAAAAATTTCGGTTTAAACAATATGGCCCCGGGTTGCCCTCTGGCGACATGCATTTATATCATCAGTAGGGCAATGTCAACAGGATCGCATAAAAAAATTGAGGTGGAATAGTTTTCGGTACTCATGCGCCAGTAACTCCTGTACTATATAGAATTTTGTAGCTCGAAATACCGTATTACATGAACGTCAGCTGTATCGGCATTCACTTGTTTGCCGTTCGTTTTTGTTTAATTGCATGGAAGCATTATTTACTATAAATATTTTGTTACACACAACAATAACAGAATTTTTTATTATTTGTTTATGCAGCTACAGAACAACACAGGATAGTAAAGCTTTTAAAAAATTATTTTGTAGTACAGCGGTCTCTCCAAACTGGAGGGAAGGGGGTGCGCAATGTTCACCAAGGCGGGGGGGCGTAGGTTAATAGTAAATATATCGTCGTCGTTTTGATAAAATCATGGCTTTAAGAATAAGCGTTCAAACATAATTACTAAATAATGGACATTTCATATCAAGGAGTTACAAGGGTCTATTTTAGCAAAAAAGAACCACTATTTTTTCGTATTTTTTTTTTTTTTTTTTTTTTTTTTACAATATTAGTAAATATAATTTGTATTAACTTTTGGCATATATTTCAACTTATTATAAATTATTTTGAGACACCGTAGTAAAAAGATTTTTATGAAAAAATAATAATTAGGCCATTGGCAGCTAGTTTTTGAAAATCGCTGATTTTTCGCCGTGGGAAGAGTAACTCGTAAAATTCTTACCTAAAATAAAATTTTAGGTAAGAGTAGACCCTTATGGCTTGTACTTGAAGAAAAAATTACTGCTTCCGTTCATTACATCTCATTTTACAAGTAGAAAATCAGTGAAAAACACGAAATTTTTTGTTTAAAACACTGTTAAAAGTTGAAATTTCATTTTCTTTTAAATCCCTTTATTCAAGTACAAGCCATAAGCATTTACTAATAGAAAAAAAATTTCCAAAAGTTGGAATAAATTAGATTTTTTTGCTAAAAAAAGCCATGCAACACAGATTTTTCTGCTCACTACTGTAACTGTATGTAATATTTTAACAATAACAATTCTCAAGCGGTCAGTCATCTTGGCGCGTAATTATCGAATACGTGTCTGACCAACGGTTTCCTTTGGTAGTGTCGTATAACCTGTCGTCCGCCAAGAATACGAGTTTTTTTCAGTAAAAAAATTATTTACGAATTGTTTATAAATTTTTCAAGAGGGGGGGGGCGGCAGAGGTAAAATCTTTTATAGGGGGCGTTAGTGCACAAAGTTTGGAAACCGCTGTTGTAGTATTTTTTTTTTTTTAAGCCGACATAAACAGGCGGTGGTAGGTACGTCTACTTATAATGATTTGGAAAACTACTATATTGTGAAATATTAAAAAAGCGATCGAACAATAATGAACGATGAAATAAATTGATATGGTTGAGTTCAATGAATAATCATGAAATATGGAGAATGGAAAAATACACACAACCCGTATTGCATTGTGATAACGTGTGGGTTCTAATAACACGAATTATGTGAAGTTATATTTAATTATTTGATACATTGATATACCTACAGTTATGAAAGACGAATTTTACAAAACTGAAAAGCAATTTTCAGTAATATTTTTATGTCGTCCAGCTGAAAACAAAGGCTAGACTAGTACGCTTTCAATATTTTTGTTATTTTTTCGCTATAACAATAACAATACACGTGTCGCGGCATCCTGATAAAAGTTAATTTTTCTCGGAAACCAATTTACATAAATAATTCAAGAACCTTTTTATATGATTTTTCTGCTCCATCCAATGGTGTAAAATGTCACAAAAACTTATTTGAGGAAATTTTAGCGAAAAGCTAATTTTTTTGGGCATCGGACGTATCCGGCTGAAGAATTCATCCAGATTCATTCAAAAGATTCATTCATTCATTCAGATTTTTAGACTTCCAACATTTTGATAAAAGGACCCCGCAATTATTAAGGGTAAATTATGTTTCCGTCAAATTGTCTAATTTTTTGATATATTACTCTATACATCCTCCCGATCAAAAGTCCCAATGAACATAAAGTTCTAATGACTCGAAATTTTGAGCTACTGACCTTCAAAGTTCAACGTCTTGCCTATATATAATAATTCACAGGTGCTATCATTCGAGTAGTGGGATCTGTGGATTAATACTAGGTTAAAATGTTGAATATTTCTCACCCTGTCACGGATGGTAGTAGGAAGAATGACTATGAGACATGTTCATCCTTCCTTACGCTAGGGGTTGATTTAGGGGTAGAAAGGGGGGTGGCATCCGCGTAAGCTCAAAAGCAACTATTTGAAATGATTTTTTTATATGCAAAATAAATCTCATTATTATTTCTCATTATCAATTCGCTCAACGAGAGATAGACAAGAAATAGATACAGGGGTGGACATAACAGCGGCCGTAATAGCCGAATTTTGGAATCGGAAATTCGGTAAAATGTACCTATACTTTGAAAATAGCTATTATAAAAATCTTTGCAAAAACAGTACATGTGGAAAGTACTAGCGCAGAAAAATATGATCGGAATAATTGAGCGTCGATAATGTACGTTATGATAAACAAATATTTTGAGGGATACCGAATTAAAGTAAGCAGCTACAACCACATTTATAAAAAATTTTAGTCCAAGAGCTAACTTTAAAAAATCTAGCAAATCGAGAAACAAGCTGAAATGATTTTAAAATGTTAATACTTACAGCGGCAATGAGAAAAATAGCTTTTGTTTGGGTCGAATTTGTTCACAAGTTTTGTTTGTCCTTTTTTCGGAACATTTTTCGTACAATAACCGTACTAATGGAGTAAAAATTCATTGTTCATAATATTAAACAAAAAATACTTTTGAACCTTACTAAATCCTAGGGCTTATTATAGAGCTAAACAGCATCTCGTACTCTGATAGCATGGACCAAATATTGTCAAATATTGTAGAATATATTGAAGTTTAATCAAAATCGACAGATCCTCCCTCGAGACCTTTAGGTAGACGTAAATATAGTAATATTAAAATACACAATAACTTTGGTATTTCTGAAATTTTACTGATGTTTTTTATAAATTAAATTTTAAATAAAAAATTTCTCAAAGATATAAACTCTTGTTTCAGAATTAAAACATTGGGCATTCATCACTCCAGTCTATTAAATAATATATTGATTTAATAGGTAAGCTGGTAAAATCTTAACTTTCTTTGTCCATTAACTGTAGCTTCCCTAATATTATTAATATTTGGAATAAAACATTTTCAAATAAACTATATACGTATAATATATTGCAAAAATTGTTTATTTTATATAGGTATTCTCATTTATACAATTATAGGTATTTTTGTTCATGTTCAAAACATAATAACAATGAATAGAAGTATTTAAATACAATACCTACACCCATATGGCATCTCGTTTTCATTTATCACAAATCATAATTATCAAAAATGGATTATCCCCTTTTATAAATTTATTTTCTATTTATAAAAACGTTAAAAGTAATTAGTTGAATTTAAAATATTTATTTATTACAATGCAACAAAAAAGCAATATATTATATATCAAACATTCAAAATCATACAACGAAACATTATTTTAAATTTTATTCATATGCAGATTGTAAAAATTTTTTGGATCAATAAACTAAGGCCCGATTTACATTAACGCTCCGCTCTCGGTACAAAATCACTATGCTGCCGATTCAATAAGGCCAGATTTACATTAACGCTCCGCTCTCGGTACGATATAACTACGCTCCCGATTCGATAAAATATTCTTACACAATAAACAAGGAGTGTATTCACATCATCGCTCTGATATCGGTCCTATATCAGTCACGGTTCGCTCCCGGTTTAACGCCACTCCAATATCAATACCGCTCGGGTAATATTTTATCGGACCGATATCAGACTTGTTATGGCTTGTACCTATAGTGTAAACACTTTTTTTACTTTTATAGTGTAAACACTCCGCTTGCATTCAGTTGTTATGCAAAGATATTTGTATCCGAGATATTTGAGACCGAACTGGGAGCGTACCTAGAGTGGCATTATAATGTAACTAGAGAACGAATAAGTACCAGCATGATATCACCACTGTAATCTGAACACAACAAGATTATATCGGAGCGAGAGTGGAGTAGGAGCGTACCGAGAGCGGAGCGTTAATGTAAATCGGGCCTTTTTATTTATTGTTTATCTGCGAGATACAATAGAACTGATTGGATCTAAAAATTAAAAAAGTGAATTAATTCGAGTAATTGAATACTATTGAAATTTGAACTTTTATGTAAAAATTAACACGTTAACAACCATTTGCACCAATATTGTAATAATATGAAGTATCCATAATGTTAAGGCAAATATTTTTTCTGAACACATCTAACATTTATCTATTCATCAAATGATGTTTTTAGCATTACTTTTAGTTTATCTATTTTAATTTTTATTTAAGGTACCATCAGCGCCAGCTCTAGCGTTTACGCCGCCTCGCGGAAAAGGGAATAATTCCGCCCCTGTACAAAATTTTTTTTTGCTCGTCAGCTGTAAAGCGCCGCTCATTCTTTACCAAATTACCGCCCTTAAAATTTGCCTCCCCGGGCAAATGCCCGGATTGCTCGCCCTTGGAGCGAGCCCTGGTACCATCACAGTGTGATCGACCGAAAATCGCAATTTTTTTCAGATGGACAGGATGAAGGAATGGGGATGAATTTTTTTACGATTAATATCACTATTTAACAATACAAAAATATTTTTTTTATTCATTTTTATTTTTTGTAATTATTTTAATTTTTTGAAAAAAGTATCTAAAAAAGGACGGAAATTGGTGCGCACGATTGCGGCCGCAGGTTTCATTTGGAAAAAAAATCAAATAGATTATCAATCTGAAGGTAAGCTGCTATGCACCTATCGAAAAATCGATGTTCGAAAAAGCGAGATGCCACATTTTAATAAATTTATCTTTAAATTATTCGTTAGTGTTTGGGCCGTATTCAATTTATATTAGAATGAGCATAAACAGATGTGTCTATTCGTCTGAGCTTCCGCCATCGATGTAGTATTGATCGAACATTCTAGATTTACGCGCGGATTAATACATTTTATATGTATTCATCCGCCATCCCTTTGATTATCAAGAGATAATAGTTTTGGTGGTTGCCCCAGACACGCGTATAGTACTAGGTATATCGTCCTTAGAATGATATTCTCCTTTTAAATTAGACTGGCATTCTCATAATTTTATTATATTTAAAATTTTGATTGGTATTCTCATTAGTTACAAAACATCTAATGTCTGCAATTTATTCTTAATATTTCTCACATACTTTCGTAGGTATAAATCTTAGTGAATAGTGAATTTGTGTCATAACGGCTACATTATCCTATTCATTCCCAAATATCATCCTTTCCCAATTTTCCTTACATTCAGCGCCGTTGGAAAACACCATACGACAGCAGACACAAGGTGAGTTGATCAAATTCATTTTCTTTATTCATTTACAGTTCATTTCTCTCATAACTCGTCAATTCCCAGTGTCACCTCTAGGCGACAGTGATTTGTGAATTTTTTTTAAAGACAATATAACAAATTTTAAAAATAAATGTGTTACGAATAAAATGTTAATACTTATTGTTAGTAATATTCATGGTTTTAATTTGGCAACACTGAAGTTATGTTAACGGTCAAATTAATCCTGTTGTTTCAAACGATTTGGAATTTTATTGCGCGTGAGTGTATCTTTTGGTATTTTCGCTGTTATAAAAATGTTTAAAGAGTAGGTACTGTTATTACTGTTATAAAAAATTATTGTTTAAGAATCAAGCTTATAATGAAAGTGATTTTTTGCCGGTAAATTCATACCGTTTTACTCACTTCATACTACAAAAAACACCCAGTGTCATCTATAGATGACACTCCATTTAAAAAAAAAAACTAAAGGGTATTTTTTTTCAACTATTTATTAGTCGAATTTTCTCCGAAAAATTAGACTTATACAGTCTATACGATAAGAGCTGCGAGAGGCGAGAGTAGGGGCGCTATCCGTTTTCGGACCCGTAGAACACGAATATGTAGAAAAAAAAAATGTCTGATATATATATATATATATATATATATATATATATATATATATATATATATATATATATATATATTTTCCCGCCACCTTTTAATTTGTGTAGGGCCCCCCTATGGAAGTTAAGAGATGAAATTTGGTAAATGGGGCTCATTTTCGAGGCACCTCATACTATCAAAGTGGGGTCAAATTTTGGGCAAATTTTTTTTCTGACCCGACCTTTAAGGGGGTGGTGGGGGGCGGAAAAGCAATAAAACTTTTCCAAACCGGTTTTAAATAATGTTTCGGTCAATTATCTACAACATATCCAAAATTCAGCTTCCTAGGATGATATGGTGGGAGTAGAGGGGGGAAAAACGATTTTCGCTGGATCTAACAGGCCCCCAGCCCCCCAGAATTAACGTAGAGGGTTGAAATTTGGTGTGTTGATAAAGTTCGTACCTAGGTTGTGCTTTTTGGAGGTTTTAATATTTTACCCCCCCCCCCTCATTTTTAAGCTACAATTTCATGCATTTTCGACGTTTTCGAAGTTTGTACCACTCGCACAGGTCACCCGAATAAACCTAGAGGGCTGAAATTTTGTATTCGGATTGAGTTAGTATCAAGGGGGTGCCTTTTGGGGGTCTCGACTTTTAACTCCTACCCTCACCATTTTTATACCCAAAAGAACATGATTTTTCTTGTTTTTTAACAGTTTCGTTCGGGTCAAAATCTCCCCAAATAAACCTAGAGGGCTGAAATTTGGTGTACAGGTTAAGCTAATAGCCAGACACTGTTTTTTGGAGGTTTCAACTTTTAACCCTTACCCCCACGATTTTTACGCCAATATTTCCTTAATTTTTTTGCTTGTTTTCTAACACGTCTAGAGACTCCATAAGGAAACCTAGAGGGCTGAAATTTTGTACGTGTATTCAGTTAGTATCCAGCTAGTACCTTGTAGGGAGTCCGCATCACTTTTCCCCCCACTTCTCCCATTTTTACATCGGAATTGAATGCTATTGTTAAATGTGTTTTAAAAGCATTATGTTTATTCTAAATACAAGTAGGCGAATAGTAATTTTAAAAAATTTAAAAAAAAGTGAACTTACTTTTATGACAAATGAAATACATACATATTAAGTAATTTAAAAATGTTATTAAAGTCACTGTTTATTTATAAATTAGGAATTTTGGATTTTTAGTATTTATAAAATAGAAATTTTGGATTTTTTTGGAAAGAAAAAATATCTTTATAAAGGCCTTCCAGTTTACTATTTAAGGTCCTTTTTTAATTTTTAAAACTAAAACATAAAGGCAATTAGCGGATAAACATGGGCAGGAATGTCCTCGTACGAATTGTGTTGGCTTTTTTTCTGCTACCTGTTTTCGGCACAAAATTGAAATTTACTGAGATACAGCCCTTAAATACTTAAAACCTTTTTTTAAAGCCTCGATCAGCCGAACACTCATCACCAGTTTTGAAACCAACAAAATGACAATTCGGTTGTAGACTTTCAATCACATTTCGCTTGTAAACATTCAATACCGAAGATGAAGGGGAAAATTCGACTACCGTGATGGGGCCCCGCTGCTCACGGCGTTTTTTTTATATGTTGAGTACCTAAAGATAAAAACTAGCACAAAATAAGGGTATTTTGTCGATAGATCGTGGCTTGGGAATTGACGAGTTAAAATATATCTATCGAAATATCAAACAAAACAGTTAGGAAGATTCAAGATACTTTTCCTAGCTGAGTAAATTGTTCATATATAAAATTGGTTCTTGTTCTACAATCAAGCTTCTAAATTTGGTTGTTATTTAGTAATATGTTTTATGATGGATGAATATGTTGTATTCTTCTCATTCAGTTACTTAGTCAGGTAACTGAACTAAGGCATTTCAACCAAAAAGTACTTAATTAATCGATATTTTTTTTCTTCCTGAGTTCATTAAATATTAATTTAAAAAGACATTAAGCACTTATTTATAACTCCCGAAAAAATAAAAAAATTAAATAAACAAAAATTTTCCATTAAATTTTCAAAATTAAATATAAAATTATTCTGTTCAAAATATATATTATATATTATAATCTTCTTACAATGTGGCAATACTTTATGATTGGGTACACTGCTACAAGCAGCTACATATTTATTATAACGGTACACACGACCAACAAACGAACCTCATCATTTCCCCCACTTTCACCTTCCCCCACCATCATAAACATTGTAAAATACATGAGGTAGGTGGCTGGGTGGTTGACTTAAGATACCACTGGTGCCACCATAATTGTAAAGTATTTAAGTTGGTTGTAAAAGGTGGTAGCAATAGCCGTATTTAATTAATTATATTTAGAATTAAAATATTGTTTATTTCGGGACGCAGTTAAATGGCTGAAAAACTACCCAGACGTGAATGTAGGAAATTGCATAACTCAATAATTAACGATTAACAACAAAGAAATATATTCTAAAATAAAATATAGAATTACAGAATTATTACCATGTTTGCGTTAAATACAGTTGCAATAAAAGAAACAATGTTTCATCAATAAAAGTTAAAATAATGTAAAAATACTTATAATCTAATTTGCCACGTATGCAAGCCGATTGGGTGGGGTTGGCGAACTTCTGCAAGTTATAAGAAAATATCCAAGGAAACTAGTAAAATATTAATTAATCAAATTTTAAATAAAATATACCAATCGGGTTGCATATGTGGATAAAAATATTAGGGAAGGAAATACATATTACCTCTCTCCTGGAGGATACACAACGCACTACACAAAATGACTTTACATTGTTAAAAGTACTTTACTACGTTTCCATACTGAATCTAATTATGGAATCAATCTATATCGACCCGTCTCTGGGCCTCCAGCCAAGCAAGCTATGGTATTCCCCTTGCCTCGCGTATTGATCATTCGATTTCAGTTCTTTAGCGTTTCGCTGACTTAGCGATTTAAACAAAGACTTCTTTATTCCATTTTCAATTATTCATTTCTAGATGGATCGATACCGTTGTGTACAACAATAAGTCTACAATATGTTTCTATATGGTTACAGTAGCGGGCATTATATTACACTTCCTCCCCCTTAAAATGGAAGTTAATTTTTCGTTCCTGTTTGGAAAGAAAAATCAACTTTTTATTCTATCTCAATTTCAATTAGAAACATGAATACATGCTCAATAATAATAAAAAAAAAATTTTTTTTTTTTTTTTTTAAATTACCTAAAATTTTCAAAATAAAATTAAAATCCCTAATTAGATACGTGACATAACAAAAGTGAATAATTTCTTTCAAAATCTAAATCATAATTTTTGATAATTCTCTTTACTACTTAATGTTTGCTATTAATTATTTGTGACAGTTCAAATCTAAAAATTTCACTTTTATTATGCATAATACAATGCAATACATATAATTAAAGTAAACATCTAATTGTTTCAAATAAAAATAACTCTTACTTCTTTCTAAAAAAAAAGTTATTAGTTCCTGCCTAATTATCCCAGCTTTTTAAAAAAAACTAAATTGTTTTTCACTATTAAGATTACTAATTTCTTTCCTTTAATCTTATTATGTCATCATTCACATAATACCTTAACCATATTATACTTCAAATATAATTCCTTATACTTTAAATAATTAATTAAAATTTTCTTTTTTTTTTTTTTAAAATTCCAAAACTTCTTTGAAAGAAATATAATAAAATACCTAATAAGTATGAAAAATAGAAAAATTATCTGTACTCTTGTTTTTTTTTTTTTTTTTTTTTTATGAAAGATTGTTTCCTTTCATGTTTTTTTGGGTTTATTAAGAATCTGTGTATTCAATATCAAGTTTAAGTATCTTTCTTTTAAAATTCAATTTACCTTTACTTTCTGTTAAAAATCGATTTATTCAAGTAGAAATCTTAAGTTTGAATTACGATCAAGAACCCTATTCAAGTGATTTTATTCCTACTCAATTACTCTGTAATTTAATACTTATCGAAATTCTTAAAATAATTCAAAATTCATTCATAAGCGTATTTATGTACGTACTTTCGTCAGAAACTGTCAAATACTTCAAACAATCAAAATAGTTTGCAATTAAAATATTTTATTTCATAAATTCTTTTTCTTCAAAATGGAACACCGTTAACATTTCCAAAACTACATTATTTTCATAGATACGCTTATGTGCTCATTTTTTTTTAAATCTTAACTATAACACTTAATGTCCAATTATTTAAGTCTTTAAAATTCACTTTTTCCCACTTCATTGAGCCTCTTCAATTGATCTGGGTCATGGGTCTGTTCTTGGCGTTTCGGGTTTGGGAATAACTTGCGTTTGCTAAGGGGGTGATTCATGACTTACTTCCATTGGGGAGTCGACGACTCTAGGTTTCCAACTCGTGTTTTGACTTTACTACCATGGTAATTCGGTGAACAGTAATGATGACACTGTCGAAGATGACATTTCTGAACGCATTTTGTTTTTGGACAATGATTTGCTACTTGCAGGGCGATTTCTTGGGCATCCATTTTTTTTTTTTTTTTTGATGATGGTTTCACTGACAATTTACTTTGACAGCGATACTAGCGATAAAGGTTGCTCCAATAAGAACAAACTAGACTCTAACATTGAGTCGTGTTCCAAAACCATTTCCGTGAGCTTCTCCTTGGCATGAGACTAAATGTGACTATGCCAGTTATGATGAGTACCATTTTTGATGAAACCACAATTTACTTTGCCGAGAAATTGACTGATTCGGCATAAGTGAAGGTTCCCTTTGATGCGACAGCGATGTTGGCTTACATTTCACAGTGGTGGGAAGTGACTGTACGAGTGATTCGTATCCACTTGAAACTGGATAGTTGGATTTCCCCTAGGTAGTGACCTTGACATCAGCTGGCTAGCTACTTTTGTCATTTTCACCAAACCATACATAGTGGTAACCATGGACCCATTTGTATTGAATTTTCGTCGTAATTAGGCTCGTTTCGTTCAATATTTCCTCAAACAAAGGGAAAAACATTAGTACTTAAACTTATTTTACAACGTATAATTTTAAAATAAAAAAAGGTGATACAATTTTCTTTTCTTTTTTTTTTTTTAATTACAACTTTGGATACTTTACAAAATTTTATTTCAGTCATTTTTCCGTATTACAATTTAAAACGATTTTTAGCAAATGTAAAATACTTCATTTGGTAGGTCATATTTTTTTTTAAATTTTTCATTTCAATAATTTTAATTTTCATTATAAAGACATTTTTATTTTTTAACTACGAGTACGAAATATTTCATATTTAATTTATTACTTTATCATTATTATTATTTCCTAAGTTAACAACTTTCTGACTTATTTTTTTTTTTACATATTCACAATTACAATGTATAATGATGATATTCCGTTAATATGCGTTAATACAGAATGACTCAGAAGTAGTAGTAATCATACAATGTTTTACATTACATGAAGAGTATGCATTTTTTTATACTTTAATGTTCCTTACATTTAAATATTTCAACAAATTCAACGAAACCTAAAAAAAACAAATTTCTTTAACTAAAGTAAGTTCCATGATCTTATATTTTTTTCTAGATAAATGGTTTTTTTTTCCAATTTTTTAGAAAAATCTCTAACTTTCTTAATCAACTTCATTCATCGTAGCTACTAGTTCGACGTTTATGCATTACATTTTTACTTTTAATATTTTCATTTTCATTTTCCTACATTCAGGGTTCTTACCTACTGACCCTAACATTTTTACCTTATTTCATTAATTCTCGTTTATTTAAACATTTCCAGGGTTCCAACTGACCCTAACATTTTTACCTTATTTCATTAATTCTCATTTATTTCAACATTTCCAGGGTTCCAACTGACCCAAACATTTTTACCTTATTTCATTATCTACAGGGTTTCTACTTGACCCTAACATTTTTTCATTTAACATTTACAGGATTCTACCTGATCCTAACATTTTCCGGGGATTTCTTCCTATCCCTATACTTGGACTTTAACACATTTATTTTCATTTATTTCCACATTTTTCACGTACAACATTTATTTACCTCTTTTAACTTAAATGACTTTCATTGTCAATACCTACATTTTCGACGTTTCTTACGTTCAACACTTTATTTCTGTTTTCTCTTAATTATTTCATCGTAGACATTTACTTTTACCGCACATTCTTTTTTCCATAATTTTACCTAACTATGTGTCTTCATTTGACTACATTTACCTTTACATTCCTTGAAACTTTTAACATAAAGTTCACGCTATGCACAGACCGTCAATAGATAATAAGACTAGTTCGATAACAATTGTTAGACTGTCAGAATCTGTAGTCCGACGTAATGCCCACAATTTGTTATATAACAACGCGGTACTTTCACAGGAATTATCAAAATACTTAGATAAGTGCCAATTATCACTTCTTTTGATCAATTCCACCATTAGTCACTATCTGGCACTGATAGAACCAAATGGGAATTTTCCCTTTTCGTTGCTGAACCTATTGTCTTATCTAATCGGGTTGTAAGCTTACTAATTATGTTCAAGTTCAAAATTAAACTTTTCTTTTTCTTCTAGCATTTCCATTTCGCGGTTAACTCAATAATACTTATATTTTTCCTAACATTTCGACTTGTTGGATTCATTTACCTTAACTACTTCATAACATTTGACCAATTAACCATTTACCTATTTAATTAACCATTTACTTTTTCCTAATAATTTCTTTTGACTAACAAAATTTTCCTTTATTTTCAGTTTTTTTTTTCTCAATTGCATTACTCCTTTTATTTGCTTTAATAATAACCTGACTTACTTTATATTTCTTTTAAAATCCTATAATCATATTCTCATTTTAATTACATTTATTTTTTTTTTTTTATAATTATTATTGCTCGACAACACTATTTGACTAACTTTGATAAGAAAAAAATTATATTTTTAGATTTTGCATACTCCTTTATAAATTATGAATACATTAGAACTGTTTTAAATTGATTAACGCGATGACTCATTTAACAAGTAACGGTTTGCTTATTTAATTTTTGGTACAGTAGAATCTCTGATATTCCTAACATCAAATTCTATTTCTAAACTCACTTTTTTACTTTATTAAATTATTTAAATTCATTTACTACTTCTGTTACATTTTTACTTGAAGGTTATTTTTCCGAATTTCCTATATTTCCTTTTTATTTTCCCTTTCTTACTTTACGAATTTCATTTCCATTTAAAATGGTATCTTTTTGATTAACACAACTTATTATATTGCTTTCGTTGACGCACACTTCCCCTAATTTCCATTAAATTCACGATTTAATTTAACCTTGCTACTAGTTCTATTTTTAGATTTTTCATTACCGAGTTCAATGACACTATTATTATTTAACATACATTCATTAAAAAGTACAGTTGCGTCCCTAGAATCACGAACATGTTCTGTTTCATTACTAATTTCCGATCGATTATTTATCTGATTTGCTACCCTTTCTGTAGTTTTTGGACATAAAATTACCCTTTGCTCAATATTCTTAATTTTTTCATCTAAGTCATCTAATCTTTGACGCATTTGTTCTAACTTATCTAACACTAACTGGTCCAACTCCTTGTTATCAACATAATAATTCCTAAAATATTCCGTATTTGTAAATTCTGTCTTAATCGGTATTTGCGAATTCCCTAATTGTAATATATTTTTATCAAAATAAATGCGTGCGTTAAAATATTGCAACATATCACGGCCGATTATACCATCTACAGATAAGGCGACTTCATGATCATCCACTATAATACATTCAAAAGGACAATTTTGATTATCAATGAAAAAGTTTAATTTAGCGGAACCTAAAACATTAATTAAATTTCCAGATACACTTCGCAGTACAGCTTCTGATCTACGTAATTTTAAGTCTGATTGTTTTATGCTATTTCTTCGCAAAATCGTAATTCCAGAACCAGAGTCGATAAGTAAATTTACTTTAAAATTATTCACAATTAATTCGACAATACAAGTATTCGTTTTTTTAAAATTCTTTCTGTTAAATTGTTGCGCATTAAATATTGCTGGTATTTGATACTGATAAGAAGTATTAGTTTTATTAAATGAACGCTTAAATAAACAATCAAACTTTTTCTTATTATGTTTATGCCTATCCGTTATTACATCATTATTATATGCACGCGTTTTAATTGAATCATCTTTCAAGGCTATTTTTCTGAATCGGTATGTATCGTTCGGCTTGTGTTTTTTTCTATGCTGGTTCCTACATCTAAAAAAGTACCCCGTGTTTCAAAATTAGTACGTTTGCTAGGTTCACCTTGTTTTTGTGAATATTGGGTTTGGGTACGATTTGTATTACGAGTTTGATTTTGACGACCGTTACCTTGTTTAAATTGACTGTTAAAATTTTTCTGGCCCTGTTGAAAATTGCTTTGTCTACTGTAATTACCTGGTTTAGAATAATTATTATTTAAATTTTGAGACCTGCGGTAATTATTGTTGAAACCATTATCATTTGAAAAATTATTAAGTTTAAAATTAGGGTTTTCAGAACGAAAATCAAATGGACGATTAGGGCGATTAGAATTTCCACGACGATTATTATCAAAATTTGGGCAATTCCTTTTAATATGACCTTCCCTATTACAATTGAAACATTTAACCCTATGATTAACCGAATTAATTTCGTACATATTACTTGTTCCTTTTAATGACTGTATTGTAACCTCTGCTTGTTTTGCCAATTCTATAACCCTTTCGAATCTAATGTTTGGTTCTTTATTAATTTCAAATGCAATCATCTGTTTAATTTCATCTTTTAGCCCTTGTAGAAAGAAATACCCCTGTCGCAGCATCTGCATAACATAGCGAATTTCCAAATCTTGGGCACTGGCGGATCTCATCTAAGACCTGTACCTATTTAAAATAGTTTAGCTTTCTAAGAGTAAAAGAATTTTTAAAATCGGTTGGGTAATTAGTTTTGGTATTTTTGGGGACCCAAGAACCCGAACGAATTTTGTGCAGCATAGTTGTATCCATCTAAAATAATTTAGTTCTCTAGCAGTGAGAAATTTTTTAGCATCTTTTCGATAGCTTATTACTGGCGTTTTCGGATCTGCAAGATCCCGGTGGACCTCATTAAAAAATCAGCTCGACCGTATATTCTAGGCGGACTTTATGTAAAATATATATATATATATATATATATATATATATATATATATATATATATATATATATATATATATATATATATATATGTATATATATATATATATATATATATATATATATATATATATATATATATATATATATATATATATTCAAAACCCGTTGTGTAGCATTCTACGCCGCATTTGCATCCGCAGGACAGTTGTGGATCTCAGATAACACAACCTGTACCTATCTAAAATAGTTTACCTTGGTAATAGTAAAAAGGTTTCAAAATCGGTCAGTTATTTTATTTTTGACACTTTTAGGTCCTACTGACACTTCAGACCTTACATAACGTAATCTATATGTATCTAAAATAGCTTAGCTCCCCAACAGTGAAAAAATTTTCAAAATCGGTCGGCTAGTTTATTTTTGACGCTTTTGGATCCGATGGACCCTGGCAGACTTTACATAACGTAATCTATATTTATCTAAAATAGTTTAGCTCTGTAACAGTGAAAAAATTTTCAAAATCGGTCGGTTAGTTTATTTTTACCACTTTTGGGCCCCATGGACCCTGGCGGACCCTAAATAACGTAATGTATGTCTATCTAAAATAGTTAGTTCCCCAACTGTGAAAAAATTTTCAAAATCGGTCGGTTAGTTTATTTTTGACACTTTTGGATCCCATGGACCCTGGCAGACCTTACATAACGTAATCTATATTTATCTAAAATAGTTTAGCTCTGTACAGTGAAAAAATTTTCAAAATCGGTCAGTTAGTTTATTTTTGACACTTCTGGATCCTATGGACCCTGGCAGACCTTACATAACGTAATCTATACTTATCTAAAATAGTTTAGCTCTGTAACAGTGAAAAAATTTTCAAAATCGGTCAGTTAGTTTATTTTTGACACTTTTGGGTTCTATGGACCTTGGTGGACCTTACATAACGTAATTTATATTTATCTAAAATAGTTTAGCTCTGTAACAGTGAAAAAATTTTCAAAATCGGTCAGTTAGTTTATTTTTGACACTTCTGGATCCTATGGACCCTGGCAGACCTTACATAACGGAATCTATATTTATCTAAAACAGTTTAGCTCTGTAACAGCGAAAAAATTTTCAAAATCGATCAGGCAGTTTATTTTTGACACTTTTGGGTCCTATGGACCCAGGCGGACCTTACATAACGTAATCGATATTTATCTAAAATAGTTTAGCTCTGTAACAGTGAAAAAATTTTCAAAATCGGTCAGTTAGTTTATTTTTGACACTTTTGGGTCCTGTGGACCCTGACGGACCTTACATAATGTATTCTAAATCTATCTAAAATAGTTTAGCTCTGTAACAGCGAAGAAATTTTTAAAATTGGTCGTTTAGTTTATTTTTTACAATTATGGGATCAGTAAATCTCATACAAGTCTAGTACTCTAACAGTAAGAAAAGGGTTCTAAGGATCTCATATAACTTATGGCAGTCCGTAAGCTTCTTGCGGACATCATTTAATTAATTAATTCAAATACTTTAACTTACTAACTGTGAAAAATTTTTTAAAATCGATTGGTTAATTAATTTCTGGCCTTTTTAGGTCCCGAAAACCTTGACCTCACATAAAATACCTTAAATCCATTTGAAATGGTTTAATTTTTTAACATTATTAATTATTAGTGGAAAAATTTTCAAAATCGATTCAAAATATTTTTCCGTACATACATATGTACATTGTACAGATTTTGTTTTGTTTTATATTTAATAATATTTATATCATAACATAATCTTCAATTTCTTGTTTACTTAAAAATTCAATAAAAAAAAAAAAAAATTCTTCATTACATTAGCTTAGAAAATCTGTTTAATTTACATTTTTTAACATGGAATAGAACCATGCTAATTATAATGCAATAAATGAGAAACAAAACTCTATACATGTATGTGTGTTATATCTCATATATGTGAATAGTTTTCACTTGTTCTCACAAAATTTTTTAATAAAAAAGTGAAATATTTTTATACTTATTAAAAACTGAGATATAAATATAAATTACTTATTAGACTAACAAAGAAAGAATAAAAGTGAAAATTTACATTTTCTCGAAAAATACTTAAAATAGAAAGAAAATTATAAGAATATTTTCTTCATAATTTTTTTTTTCCTTTTCAACGATGTAAAAATCGAACTGCCTTATGATAGGATCGAATGATAAAAAATGGCCAGAAAACCTACTTCTGGGCATCCGACGTGTCTGGCTAACGAACTTAGCCAAGCCATTTCAGAATCCAGTCCGCACACAAAATTTCATAAGCGTTAGACGTTTCGTTCGAGAGTTATCGCGCGGATACATATATATATATATATATATATATATATAAATTTTAGTGAATATCATTTTCGTATTCTAGGGACCTCAAAACATATTTCTGATATGGTCCCGGGCTTAGGTCGCACCATGACACCTGGCGTAAAAGCTGAATTTCCAGTTTTGGAAATTCGCTAATAAATTAAATCTTTGTCATGTTTTTTACGTATAGCCTGTTTGCCTAAATCATTATCCACAAGTTTTAAATCTTCTGTTAAAACTGCATTTCCTAAAATTTTTAATCGAGTTGCAAAATCGTCAACATTTTCCTTAACTTTTTGGGAGCACTGGGCTAGAGATTCAATTTCCTGTCTGGGTGTTAATTTTTTTGTGTATTTTTTTAGTAAAGCATCTTTTAACGTTTGAAAAGTAATATCCGATTCATTAAGTGATGGTTCTGATTCCACGAATTTATATGCGTCCCCTGATAATTGATAACGGACAACCGCGACTGCTTATTCTTGTGACCAATTTTCTAAAATTATCCTTTGTTTAATTTTTGCGAAAAATTCCTTCACATTTTCATTTGGTTTTCCCGAAAATTCTGGTAATGCTACTAAAATAGGACCTGTTGCATTAATGGGTGCGAGTCTTTGAGCCTGAGTGGTTTCGCTTGATGACGCAACGGGTGTTGTAATCACGTTTTGACTGAAAATATTACCGGGGGTTACCAATTTTGATTGGGCGGTTACGACAGACGACGTACCAAGAGTAGGCATTTCGGGAGTGGTCATTTTGAATATAAAAAATTTTCAAATAAAATTCAAATAATCAAAATTAAATGAGTAAATTATAATTTTAATGTTGAAAACCGATTCGAGCGTACTTTAAACAAATATCAATGAAAAATTTTGCAGAGAAATTTTTTTTTTTTTTTTTGATTTTATACACCAGTTTCTAAACAGCGGTATGGGAGTAATTTCGCTAATCCCTAACGCTGGCCACCATAAATGTAAAATACATGAGGTAGGTGGCTGGGTGGTTGACTTAAGATACCACTGGTGCCACCATAATTGTAAAGTATTTAAGTTGGTTGTAAAAGGTGGTAGCAATAGCCGTATTTAATTAATTATATTTAGAATTAAAATATTGTTTATTTCGGGACGCAGTTAAATGGCTGAAAAACTACCCAGACGTGAATGTAGGAAATTGCATAACTCAATAATTAACGATTAACAACAAAGAAATATATTCTAAAATAAAATATAGAATTACAGAATTATTACCATGTTTGCGTTAAATACAGTTGCAATAAAAGAAACAATGTTTCATCAATAAAAGTTAAAATAATGTAAAAATACTTATAATCTAATTTGCCACGTATGCAAGCCGATTGGGTGGGGTTGGCGAACTTCTGCAAGTTATAAGAAAATATCCAAGGAAACTAGTAAAATATTAATTAATCAAATTTTAAATAAAATATACCAATCGGGTTGCATATGTGGATAAAAATATTAGGGAAGGAAATACATATTACCTCTCTCCTGGAGGATACACAACGCACTACACAAAATGACTTTACATTGTTAAAAGTACTTTACTACGTTTCCATACTGAATCTAATTATGGAATCAATCTATATCGACCCGTCTCTGGGCCTCCAGCCAAGCAAGCTATGGTATTCCCCTTGCCTCGCGTATTGATCATTCGATTTCAGTTCTTTAGCGTTTCGCTGACTTAGCGATTTAAACAAAGACTTCTTTATTCCATTTTCAATTATTCATTTCTAGATGGATCGATACCGTTGTGTACAACAATAAGTCTACAATATGTTTCTATATGGTTACAGTAGCGGGCATTATATTACAACATCACACAAATTCAGCTCACTATATACCGTCCTCGCTAGGTTTGTCTGACATTTTTCGCCCTATTTACCGCTACAATTCATAGCACAACAGTACCAACTGTACCGAAGCACAACCGTCCACGTTTAACGTTCAGCCTCAGTTTGTTCTAGTCCCGTTTATTATTCAATTGTTTTATATTCTTACCGGTTGTAATTTGAACAAATTATATTACAAGTTTCTACGCGATTATTATTATTATTATTATTTGAAATAACAGTAATACACAAATACTTTTACATTCGTACGTACATGTAAATACAAATATATACATATTTAATTTATAAAATATCTAATGTACAGGAAAATTCCAATTTGATAATGCTGTAATTGTGCTTAAAATAGAACGACCAATAAGTAAATATTCTAGAATAGAGGTCGACAAGCTTTTCGGGATGGCGGCCCATTTAAAAAACAAAAAAAATTTTAGCGGGTTGCACAGTCAAATATTATATCTTGTATTAAAGTCACTGTCGTGACGCAGATTGAGCCCGAAACGATGATAGAAATAATTTGTTTTGAAATGTCTAGAAGCCAAAAATAACATTCACTAAAATCGAACGGAACATCCTGTTTTTACGAAATTTGGTGAAAATGTTGGAAGTCCAAAAAGCCAGACACGTCCGATACCCGGAACGATTTTTTAGGCATTTTTGGCATTGCATTCTAGGCTTTCGTTTTTTACGATTAGTGAATCTACCACAGCAAATTATTTTTTATCAATATACGGGGATCTACATTCTTAGGTGATTATGACACGACACGGTGTGGATAGGTCATCAAATTCTATCGCCAATACAATTTTTTTTGTTAAAAAAATTGTTGGTACAGGTCCCCTTCGAAATACACGGTACCTAAATTAAAAGGTTTTTGAGTTACATGGACAAAAATTGTGGTATGCTTCCTACTCTTGAAAATTAGACATTTACCAGGTATTGGATCTGTCTTGAACCACACACATTCAGCTTGCATGAAAAATTTAATTGTATACCTCGAGGGACACCTGTTGTATCGCAGTATTTACTGCATAGAATTTGATGAATCAAAGAGCAACGAATTTTTGAGGAGATCTGCTGAATTTCTGACATCTACAATACCGTTATTATGGAAAATACGAGAAAATAGACACCAGAGGCAGATAAAAAAAGTTCAATTGCAATATCTTTTTTGTTTTTGAAAAAAACAATACTTCTAAAGTGTATATAAATATTAATAATAAATAATAACCAGGGATTAATTTCAGGTGGAACGCAACGTAACTGAGTGTGTTCCGGCACCTCGAACGGTGTGCGACTACCTCCAGGGCATTTTTTTTGCCAAAGCGGTCTTTTTTTTTTGCTCGTTAGCGTTTTTCTTAGGAGAATAGAACATGGTAAGTTCAAATGATCTTTGTTTTTGCTTGTCAGTGTCATTTTTAGGGTAAACGACTAGTTTTGTAATATGTTTCCATATGATAATTAGCATAGAAATGTCTGATAATGACCATATCGATTGAAACATGTTACAAAATTAATTAAATTATAGTAGGTAGTATTTTTGCATAATAAATAAATTTTTACTTTTAAGCTTCAAATTTTAAAGATATTACCAGCGCTACCACTATAAGACTATTGGCTATTATATAGAGAATTTATGGACACTCCATCTGATTTAGGAGATCTGTAAGAATGAATCTAAACTATTATACAAAAAAAATTCCTATTTTATTCCTGTCTACGTTAAAGACGATTCGAATTTACATTCTTTTAGAACTGATCGTCACTAATTACTGTAACAATCGAGCAGATACAAACAGCAAATCATTGTTGGTATGTGTCTCTGGATCATAGCAAAATTGACCATTTTAAAATACTGATCATTTTTGGGAAGATGAATGAAACGAAAAACTTCAAAAATTTATCCTTTGACAATAATATTCATTAGAAAAACTTACAAAGGATGGGGTCAATAAGCTAAGAAAATTCCCCTGAAAATCATGGAAAATTGAATAATATCACAGAACCCAATTTGTACATTTTTTCAATATTATACTCTATACTCTGTGCGTTTTAGACAATACTTCTTACCTTTCGTAATTATTTTCGTTATTTTTTATAGCTAGAAATAGAGTATTTTTGAGAATTTCTTCAAAAATTGACCATTTTTTTACCTACATTTTTTTTTACATGGGCGCAATCTCCCAACACTTTGCCTTTTAGATATATGATGAAGCATATTGTAAGCAATAATATATGTAAATATAAAAGTGTTCGTCTACTGTGCTCATATATTACGCAACCGTATAACATAAGTAATAACTGCGGAATTTTTTTTTTAAATTAAATATACAAAAATTTAAGGGATTTAAGAACTTTTTTGACCTCAGATTCGTAGATACTCAACGTCGAAAAATGCATAGAAATACCGTAGTCAGTCATCCAGATCACGACCTTGGTTTTTTTCAAGGTGGTGTCTAATTGCTACTTAACCTGAATTTATATTTTTTTAAGACATCTTCCACCAATCTGACCTTGCTGAAATTTCTACACACGATAACTATGTTAGAGCGAAATAACATATATTTTGTTTTAGGTAGGTGTCACCCAAGGGTTTGATCTAAAACACGCACCCTCAAATATTCAATTATTATTTTAATGTAGTAAATGACATCATACGAATGTAAAAAATTGTATAATATAAAGCTACTTTATATCAACATCCTCTGCCAATTTCATCTAATTATCTTCAATAATTTTGAAGGAAAAAAATTTAAACTTAACGGTTGTTACTCCCATATCTCTGATAATATAGCGGGTAGAGGTCTAATACCCATATTTTCGAACATTACTCACCATAAACAACATTCATGAAAAAGAATAGTCGAAAAAGCCGCTGGGCCGAAATCCCATATGCTTACCCGACGAGACCCTTTTATCGTTTCCTGCTAGATACATATATATTAAAGTATTTGAACTTATTTAGCTTTTATCTTAAATACACTTACCCTTAGTTAACATATATATGAATAAAAACCTAAAACTCTTCAGGGAAAATTACACCTATCTTACTGACCCCATCCTTTTAGACACCATTTCTTTACCTGAGGAATTTTCCTGTAAAATTAATTTTATTGTTCGATTGTTAAGCTTTTAAATCATATCTTTACATTGGTAGTATGTTGCTGCTAACTCTTCATACAATTACTCAATCTCTTTCTAACACTAAGAGTACACAATGTTGGAACTCTAGTGTACATTTTATATTTAGCAGATATATTATTATGGTAACGACCATTTCCTCTCACCATAATGTAATGTAAATTTAAATTAGAACAATATCGTTAACTTTTAACGTATTGCTTGCTAACGTTTTACCCAGTTGTCTCTCTCTCTCCGCTATAATGTTTTGCGACACTTCACGTTTTGAAATCTTTAGAGAATTGAAAATATGATTTTGATATTGTCTTTTTGTTTTACTAGAAGACGAAGACAGCGGCGCGGCGTAGGAAACGAAAATGTACAAGGAAGAAGACGATGGTGTTGCACGGTGTCGGTGCCCATTGGGGACTGGTTGAGGACTGACACACACTCGTAGCGTCGCATCTTGGCTGGTGTCGTTGTGTTGTGTCCGTCGTTCCATGCGGTTCTCGATAAAATTATTCTTAAGAGATTAATAACAAACAATGTTGAAAACGAAATTATTATTAACATAAATTTTCTCGCGTTTTTCTCTCGTGAAAATTATAATATTTTTACTTGAAAATAATTTTGTGAATTGTAGAAATTTTTATTCATATATGGTGTTTTAATGGTTTTATATGAACATTTTTTTATAACTACACGATGAGTCGCACTATACAAAGTAAGGTCAAAGAGAACAATCCATATCATAAATAAATCAGAAAAATTACAGTGCATGAGTTTAAAAATATTCTCGAAGGTTCATATGAGTTTCGTCGCAAACAAATATAAAGTTTTATTGCACACTTTCAATCAAAGTGAGATAATTGGTAATAATAATATCAGTACATGCATCAAAGAATAATAGTTGTGTAGCCGTGTCGAATATTTATGACAGCTTATAGAAAATTAAACGTGTTTAAGTGAAAGAGAAAATACCCCTGTCGCAGCATCCTGCATAACTTAGCGAATTTCCATTTACAAAAGTACGTTTTTCTCGGAAACTAGTTGATATAGAGTAATTGTAAATAAAAAAACCTTTAATATGTGATTTTTCCGCCTCATTCCGCCAAATTTTTTTCATGAAAAATGTCCAAAACACCGTAAACGTTTTCACGAAATTTCTTAAAAATAAGATGTTTCGTTCTTGAGTTATCGTGCGGACACTTATATATATATATATATATATATATATATATATATATATATATATATATATATATATATATATGTTTACTAAGTGTCCGCACGATAACTCAAGAACGAAACATCTTATTTTTAAGAAATTTCGTGAAAACGTGAGAGTCCTTTGAACAAGCTAATAATACTAATTTAATATTATAACTACTGTTACTATAGCTTTAACAATAATAATGCAGTAAAATAAAGAAATGAATGTCACGATTTTCAAGCAATTCACATTTTTACATAATAAATATTTGTGTCATCTGCTGTAAATTCAAATACCCCTGTCGCAGCATCTGCATAACATAGCGAATCTCCAATCATAAAAGTTACTTTTTCTCGAAAACCCGTTACCTAGAATAATGGTTCAAAATGTATTTTCTGTCATTTTCTTGGTTCTTTACCACAATGTAAAAAAAATTGGAAAAACTTTTAAATTTTGGCGAATTGTTTGCAAAAAACTCATTTTTTTGAGGTTTTTGGAATCGGACGTGTCTGACAGGAGAACTCATACAAAATTTTTTGACTTCCAACGTTTTATTGTTTTATTGTATTTGCATCCCAAACTAGTATCTATCCTATAAATATAACAAGTTTCATCCCAAAATGAATTTCTCGGAAATATAGGCACTTAAATTTTCGAAATTTCTAAATTAACTTAAAATAGAGTTAGTCTCCAGAAATTTTGTATTATGGTAAATTTAATTTAATAAATGACAAGTATATAAGTATAGTAATTATAAAGCATTCGCATAGAACAATAGTTTTAAGTATACATGCACATAAGCAAAATAATTTTTGTATTTTCCTGAAGGAAGGAAATATTTTACCGTAATAAAAAGTATCCTAAATGTTGACGCAGATAATAAGTTATCACTGCACCAGATTTCATAAAAATCCGTTCAATAGTTTTCGCGTAATATGTGCACATGCTCAAAAAGTTTTTTTATTTTCCTGTGGGAATGAGCCACCTTCCCGAAATAAAAAGTATCTGAGATGCTGACTCAGGTAATAAGTTATCACCACACCAAATTGCATCAAAATCCGTTCAATAGTTTTTGCGTACTGTATGCACATGCTCAACATGGTTTTTCCATTTTCCCGTGGGAATGAGACATTTTCTCGAAGTACGGGCTTAATACGAAGCTTACAGAGGTACGGGAGAGATTTAGCTCACTTATAGAGGTCTAGAAAAATTGCAACCGATATGTTTTGAGAAACAGTTATTAGAATATTTGGACATAGATAAACTTACAAAAAAAAAATGCATTTTGGCTATTTGTATAGAAAAGTTCCTCGAATTATAAGAAAATAAAAACATAGGTAAATTCAGGCATTCTAATAAAATATGTATAAGTTCTTTGAAATTTAAGAATGTGTCATAAATAGCACATGTTAAATACGCTTAACTGTCGCTTATAGAGGTAGAGACAATTAGCAGTCTCAGTTATAGAGGTCCACGAGCGAAAAACGACTCTTACTTATACAGGTTTTTGTTTCTCACTCATAGAGGTTTTAGAGTGGTAAAGTGACGGGACCTGGCAATTACTCTCACTTACAGAGTTTTCTCGCTTACCCAGTTCTCCCTTATTCTGGTTTGACTGTATATATATATATATATATATATATATATATATATATATATATATATATATATATATATATATATATATATATATATATATATATATATATATAGATATAGATATAGATATAGATATAGATATATACAGGGTGTAAGAGATCCTTTTGAAGGGTGAGGCGATTTTCTCAAACTGTTAATTCCGAAAAAATAAATTCCTGCGGTTTTAGTGTCTACAGGGTGCTATGAGTCACCCCTCGAAAGGATAAGATTTATTTAATTTCCAACCTGTATGTATGTATTTATTAGGGAATTTTCGAATCTATTACAGCCATTGTCATGACACGACTTGAGCTTGGAACTATAATAGAAATTTCCAATTTCCAAGTTCAGAAATTTGCGACATTTTTTTACACCATTATAGAAAAAAACATAAAATCACATAAAAAATATTGTTGAACTATTATTCGATATAAACTGGTTTCCGAGAAAAATTAGTTTCGAAAGCGAAAATTCGCTGGGTTATGCCGGTTCCTGTGACAGGGATATTTTTATATTTCAAATGGACGAAAAGTTTAAACAGTTAATAATTCTGATGAAAAAAATAAATATTCCAAATAAACTCGCATGAGTAGAATATGCTTTTAATATTGCAAATTCCAAATGCACCATATTTTATAGGTTCTACAAAAAATCACACCACTGAAGTTTTGGCATATAGACTTGAATAAGTTTATAAACTTGAAACTTCTAAACTTATGTTTGACCCCATGCTTTTCAAAAACATAAGATTAGTAGTTATATTTCTTGGTTTCATTGTATAATAGAGAAATTCATCCATATTTAACCTAAATCCAAAATAAATCACTTTTGTATAATCAAATCAAGGAAAACAAATATTTTACTTTGACGACTTCTTCAAATATACTAAAAGACATAAAGATGTTCTGAAAGTTTTCAATGATATATAGATCAAAATTTTATCACATTTTTCAAAAAAATTTTTAACTTTTGGAGTTTTGGCTTCGTAATGAAAAGAATAATTCTATAAAAAAGTTTCGTACAGTTAAATCAAAAATCCCATCACCCACTCTTAGTTAAAAGATAAAACCAAATATTTAAAACACATACAATCTAAACATTTTCCAAAAATTAAAAAAAAAAAGAAAAAACCAGTGTGTACCCGTAGTATGATAAATGAAACAAATTTTTGTACACATTTTTTCCGGGTATTTGTTGTTGTGAAATAGCTGAACGTTTTAGAATGTCCTGTTGGAATGTTTGGCATTTTATTTAAAATTCATTTTCGCCATCATTCGACCGCGTACAAACTACCAGAGACACACACACACGTAAATAAATACATAAACACTTATACATAATACAAGTACACCGACTAAAATTCAAATTACATATTTTTGTTATAACGAAATGGTCCGAAGTATGTACGAAGTGTACGGTACCTCTATATAAGTAAAATGTAATTTAAATGATAAAGGCCTAGAATTTCCTTTTGTATAAAATGTTGTGTGTTAATAGAGAATATAGGTATGTATATAATATATAGGTATCACCGATAGAAACAGAATTTGGACAGTGAGCTGATTTTTTTCGGTGGCTCTTTATAATAGTATATTATGTGATTGAGGTTGTAAGTATTATACACGAGCGAAAAAGTTACGCAGGAGCCGCGCAGCGGCGATTGCATAATTGCGCGAGTATGTAATAAGCCTTACAGCCGAGTTACGTACTATACTTTATCTACGACTAACATGAAATTTACAATAAACGATAAAAATTTAATACAAACACAATAAATTAAAATTATGTAAAATTTGAAAATTAATGCAAACAAATGTAAACATTCAGTTGCTAGGTAAAATTTTTGTACAGATTCTAATATAATTTATACAATATATGAATTAGTAAAAGTGTAGTAATCTGTGGTATTTTACGTACACTTGTGTGTAAAGAGCCATTTTTTGTACAGCTGAATGTAAGGTTACCTAGCTAGTATTTGGTACAATAAGCAAGCAATTTCATGGTAGTCGTAGATAAAGTATATTTTTTTAAATTATACAATATTAATATGATTTATACAAACGTTCTGAAAATACACAAAATCCAAATTATCTGTAACTCTCCAACCAAAAAATGTTCATTCAAATACGACCACAATCATGATACTTCTAGATCTAAATTCAAATCCAGTATTTCAATATACACTTAATCTCAAAAACTTTACCCCAATTTAAAAATTTTTTATCATCTCGACAATTGATTTTGCACGTCAAAGATCAATGTTACGGGCTGGGCTGGCGGGAAGTGGGAGCAACTAGCAGACTGAAAGGGAGGTTCGTTGGAGTTATTGTTAAAGGGCTCAGGCAAAAATACAAACCGTACTTTTATTTGGTTCCCGGGCTCATCACTTCTCTCGCTGGTTCTATTTGAGGATTCAGTAGAAATCCTTAAGTTTTTGTATATATGTAAATTTAAAACACCTCGAGACTACTTAGTTCACTTCAGAACTATATGAAAAGACCAAATAGCAATCGTCCCACAGGTTAGATTAAAACCATCAAAAGTTACCACTAGTAACGAACAAAATTAGTCTTGGTTTTGCAGTTTAATTTTGATCTTGCATTTTTACAAGGCCAATTTATACCAAGATTAATACCACGCATTATTTGGTAAATCGCATATGAAGATTATATCTATGGGTGAATGATCAACACTAAGACCAAAGTGAAGGAGACTATAAGAAAAAATCAAAACTCTTGCTAAAATGTGAGAAATTCGAGATTTACCTAATACTGTTATACCTGAAAATCTCCGTTTTATCAAAACTCAATATTATAAATAAAATGGAATTGTCTGTCTGTCTGCTTGTACCAACCGATTTAATGCGAAAACTGTTAATACTATCAACATAAAATTTACAGCGGTCTTTTAATAGGAATCTCACAACTAAATGATTTTCTTCTTAATTAAACAATTTCTATACAAGTCTGACGACAATCATTCAATCCTTTTCCTCACACATTATGCTCATCTGATGAAAATTGTGTCATTCAATCCAATTTCGGAGTTTTTATGGTGTCTTATATTTGTACACACAAATGTTTTCACCATACCTATAGTAAACAAAAAATAGGCCAAATATTCAACCTCACACAAACAAGTATTCAATTCCATATATACACACATACACACACACACACACACACATATATATATATATATATATATATATATATATATATATATATATATATATATATATATATATATAGAATATCCGTACGCATAATAATATTTTTATTCATAATTTTATATCGCTTCGTTTTGCACGTAAAGTAATCATTAATACGTAAATATAATAATTTAGCATTTAAAAAGAAAATATTGAATAAATGTCAATTTACAATGTGGATATGTCATATCTGTTCAATTTTCAGTGTCAAATATTTTTCAATTTAGCTCCATGGGTAGGTATGCAAGCATATTATGTATATATGTATGTCGATATTAATAATAATAATAATAATAACATTCCGCTTTTGTAATTCAGTGATTTAAAAAAAAATATATTTTTGTTGAAATATGGGTGAAAGAATGTATACAAAAATTTTTGAATTTTTATTAATACAAAGTATGATGAATATTTATTCAAAAGGAAAAATATTTAGCTATGTGGGAATTTCTAAATAAAAAAAATTCAAAATAAATTTCCAGAGTTTATATAGAAAGTGTTAAATACTGTAACGGGGCCAGGCTGCATGTACACTAAGTGTCGCTCGGGGCACCGTGGAAAATGTCGCCCCTGTCTTTTCCTAAAATGTGAAAGAAATATTTTTCTTTTTACCTTTTTCTCCCTACAAAAAACAAATGACGAGCAACAACAAAAACGCCAAATTTAACATTTTGACGCCCCCGAACTTGTGCTTTTAGCGCCCAGGGCACGTGCCCCCGCTGCCCCCACCTGGTTCCGGCCCTGAATGGAGTAACCGCCAACCGAGAGTTTTAGGAAATTGAAATTCCACTAATGTAGTAGAGATTACCGCCACAAAATTTTGTCAGTCTTGGCGCTTATCCTGAGTTGAATCCCTAAGTAATACCATATATATGTCATACTCCTATATTGCTACTTCTTTGCATTTTCGGTCGCAAAAAACAGGTACGGGACTATATCATCTTTTCTCTTTCTTTTAGTGTCTTTTTTGTGCTATGCACATGTGCTGGCAATTTCAAAAGTGCCCTCATTTTAGTGACTTAGGTTATCATTTGGTATAAGCATAAATTACAAAATTAATTTTATTTAATAAGCAATAAATTTATATATTTATTATTTTGATAAATATAATTGTTATCCGTGAGTTAAAAATCTAAAAATAAACAAAATATTAAAATAACTTAATATTTAATTCAATAAAGTAATTTCGTCTAATACTTTTCAGTTGAATATGCATATGCGCAGTACAAGCCAGGGCCGGCGAGAGAAATGGTGGGACTCCGGGCACAATCAAATTTTTTTAAAAAATTTGTTTTAAGTACAACTGACCAGCAAAGACCAGTCTTTTCACTTTCTTCGGGTTCCTAATTGAGGCTGTGGGTCCCCATTTTGACCACCCGGGCAATTGCCCCACCTGCCCTATCGCCGGCTCTGAGTACAGCAAAAGAGACTAGTCATATATTAGCAGTCTCTCTTTGATTGCGATCAAATTCTACCATAAAGCTAGTCGTCGCAGCAAAAAAATTTGCAAAATTCCAAAAAACTAGCAAATAAAAAATAGGTGTATTTTGGGTGTAAATTAAGTGTTCTTACCATTTTCGAGAAAACATGAAAAACAAAAGGGACGGCTAGGTTTACGTAAACCTAGCCGTCCCTTAGGTAAAAAAAAAGTGTTTTGGGTAATTTAAAGTATGGAGAATTAGGTGTAAATTAGGTGTTCTCCGACCATGCTGACTTTGTCAAATCAAAATTATAAAACGAATCATATAAAATATTTTAAACCATGGGAGCGCAGTGAATAACGTTAAAAACGTCAGACACAGCGCTTCCACTGTTTGTTGATTGTTATAATTTTGTTATGTAACTGAATAGTAAAATGTCAGCTACAGCTACTACAGCTATTCCAAAGTTCAGCTTTGCATTTACATGGTTAAGTGAAAAACTCTAAAAAATTAGTATTGTGCCCACATTTTTAGTAATTAAATTGTAGCCAATATATAAGCTTTCAACTTTCTGGACCCATAGGAACGTTATAAGATCTTAAATATTTTATTTTATTATTATTTTTTTCTTGTGTAGTTATATGGTATAAGGTGTATCTAACCTAACAGACAGCGGGAGCGTTGTGAAGGAAAAACCAAAAATTTTTCTAGAGTTTTTTACACTCATTCGTTTAACAAAATAGTTAAAAACTTTAATTGAATATTTACGGTTTATACATATTTACATGCTAATTTAAATTTAAACAAGTTATCATATTCATAACCTTATTATAGTGTTGGTTGGGGTGCTGGGTTCGTTACGAAAATTTTTCTATTCAGCAAACAGTGGAAGCGCTGTGTATAACGTTTTTAACATTATTATTTACAGCGCTCCCATGGTTTAAAATATTTTATATGAATTTTCTTAAAATTTTCATTTTACAAAATTTTTGTCAGCATGGTCGGAAAACACCTCATTTACACCTAATTCTCTATACTTTAAATTACCCAAAATACTTTTTTACCTAAGGGATGGCTAGGTTTACGTAAACTTGGCCGTCCCTTTTGCTTTTCATGTTTTCTTGAAAATAGTAAGAAGACCTAATTTTTTATTAGCACACGTAATTTACACCTAAAACACACCTATTTTTATCTACTGGTTTTCTGGAATTTTTCTATTTTTTTTTTCTTTTTTTGCTGAGATGGTTATCTTTATGGAGGTCCAAATTCTCTTGTAGGCTAGTTTTAGATACGAAGTTAGCAATAAAAGAGTATTACATATATATGGGTGGTGTGTATTGTAATGCTAACTAGTGACCATAGTGTGAATTATTTGGCGCCACCATTATTCCGACATCTTGGTTTCTTGTACCAATGTGCTATTTTGTCATTCTTGGAGAGGGTACCTCGCACCGAAGCAACCAAAGCATATATTAGAGAATATGAATTAACACTTTCATTGCCATGCTAAAAATATAGACTTTGTGAGATGGCCAAATATTTTATGTTAAATAAGTAGGTTCTTATATTTGTCACGCGATATCGCGTGATTTACCATATAGTAAAGTAGCCGTATCACGCGACATCGCCTGATACGACAATGAGAGTGTTAAACATACATGTACGTGTACATAATTAATTCAGTAGAAAAATATTTTATGTACTTTAAATATATTAACGGTCTTTACTAGAGATGAGCTAAACAGTTATTATAATAACTGGTATGGTATTTGGGTATTTTAACATATTGTAAGATATTTGATATGCGTATAAATGGTTCTGTTAGCGAAATATGCACAGATCTATAATATCCTGACGGATACTAAATAACATTTTTTGCTTTATTGTACTGCAATATCTGTTCAAATACTTGTCGATACAAGGATTTAGGCTTTATATACCCAATATTAACAATTTTATGGATACAAAATTACAAATACAAATAGATAACTGTACAATAGACAATAGTTTATTTTTAAGGGTTTTTTAAATGTGCTACAATAGAAAATGTGTAACTTGCCTGGGGCGTTATTATTTTGAAATTCTCCGTAGGTGGTTAAAATAAATTACTGTGATCCTTACTTTCGAATATATTAATATTGACCTATGTTATCGATATTTCCAAAGGAGTTATTTAAGTAACCAGTTACTGGGTATTCCAGTTATTGACGATAATTGTTATGTTTCTATACTAGTTATAAAATAACAGTTATCGATATATCGATCATCTCTAGTCTTTACTAATAAACCAGTTTCATCATTCGTAAAATTGTAATTTCTTTTGCATTCAATTTCTATATTGAATGATATTTTAAAAATAATTTTCATGTATTAAGAACTGACTAACTGAGATTAACTTTCTAATCATTCAAAATTGGCCGATTATTGAATCGAGATTACTTAGCAACGTTTAAACATTAAATTGTATTGATAAATACAAAATTCGAACTTAACTACGATTATAGTTAATCTGTACTACTAATCGAGATTATTAACGATTGATAAACCGAGCGTGAATCCAATAGCAACTCTCAAAAAAATCATCCTGTATGAATTGTGTTGCCTATTATCATATACATTAACTATTATAGCTTGTGTATATATTGTTATAGTTATATTAGATGCGAGTGGTGCGACAGTGCGACAGTTATGATGACATGTAGTAATCGTAATAATTCGTTTACATGTGTTGTACGTCGTTAATCTAATATCGATTGTTAGCAATGGTCAGTACTGACGTAATGTACTAACTAATTTTAGGATCAGTGGATGATGAGCTATCCGTTGAAATACATAATATGTACTTTATATACGTATATATAGCCCTGGATACTGGACAGAGGACACTGATCAGTGGGGTAAAACAGCAGATAATATGGGTAGTCGCGTACACATGTCGACGTATAATATAACGTAAAACCGTCTAGACCCGGACACTTTGCACCAATCTTGAAAGTAAGTAGTTTCTACATTAATCTGCTACAATAAACATTTGTTCTTGACGTCATTAGAGAGAGAAAAACATCCTCTAAACAGCTGTATCAATAAAAACTACGAATTTCAACTTTTACTATCTCATTTTACAGAATTACTTTTCTCCAGTTTTTCAAATAAATAAAATGTCTGTCTAACTTAGTCATTTAATGATGTTTGAAGTTATATTCGATGTATATATAAAAGAATACATGCTATATACATATATCCATATCCGTTTAGACCCGGACACACCAGTTTATTACACTATGGCCGCGATTCGCACTGGCTGTAACTTCCACTATCCATAGGTTATACTTCATATCGCATGTTTACTTCATAGAGAGGCATACTATGTATTGATCCCTCTCCCTTTCCACAAAATGTTTTGAAGCCTTTGATAGGTTCAAAAACGTCAGACGATATAAAATACTGTCCTAACCCCGACGGCAGAGGTTAGCTTGCATGTTATTACATTATTTTAGTAAGTGTCCGGGTCAAGACGGATTTGGGGTGTAGACCCGGACGCTTACTAACTATTTTTTATTTTTTTTATTTTTACTTTTAATGAAACAAATGCGTCAGAGATTTAACAGATAATATACGCTCTTTCTAATGGTAATACTTTTATTGGTGATATCTATGAAGGAGACATGTATAAACATAAAATTGTACCAAAAAATTTAAAAAAGTGTCCGGGTCTAGACGGTTTTACGGTATGTAATTTGTTCACAATTGAAAAAAACGTATAACAAAGTTGTAGGACTTTTTTTTGAAAATTGCGTCCGTCCCGTTTTTATTTGGAACCTACTGAGAGATGAAGTTGGGATTAGTAAGTGATAAGGGCTGATATGCAAATAGTTACGGATAATAGTCAAGAAAATCCTAAAAAAAGGTAACAATGAATCAAAGGTAAGCGGTCGGGAACATAATCGTTGCAAACTAAAATTCCTAAGAATTATATTTTATGAAAATTTAGGACATTTCGCTCTCAGTATCCCTCAAGGAGGATAGTTCATATTTCAAGTTATCCCCGCCCATTTTGACACAAATTAGAAAAGAATGGATTGTCAATTGAAAGTATGCAACGACTTCTACGCTACAACAAAATATAAAAAAATTTTTCCGTTTTGATAAGAAAGATAAGGGTCTTTAAAAAAAATCAAGACTCTCTTTTAGTGACGCGCCTTATGAAAAAATTTCGTCTCTAAAATGATTAGAACTTTTCGTAGTACCTTCCATCTAGGTTTCATCGATTTTCATAAAGTAGAGAAAATTAAATTTTTTCGATTTTTCAAGAAGTTAAAAATGACGATAACTCTAGAATCACTGAACAAAATGTGTCAAAATTGTCCTCCCTTTAAAGCGCCATACATAAAATTATTTTAAGCCTTGTTTGTTGATACAATAATCGTTGATTTAGACTCCAACGTACACACAATATCTTTACGTAAAAAGTTCGGATCCGGAATATTTTCATCCGGATTCTTGATTTTCTGGTTCTAATATGTTAAGGTGAAGACTGCATAATATGCTAAGATCTGATTATCATATAACCACAGCTTCGCTATATACCCCATATGAACGGACTAGTAGGAGGTAAAGGTAGGACATTTTTCTTTTAGCGAGAGAAGATATTAAGCGTGTTAAGAAAATTCATTAAAAAGCAATATTTTTAGGTAATTTTGATATTGGTTATATTTAATATCATTTTGGCATTTATTGACAACATTAAAATATAGTAGTAATCAAATTTAATTTACTAAACAATTAAAATAACAAGAAAGTATTTACTTAAACGTTTTGCAAGAATATATTTAGCATACACTATAGACTCATTTATAAAATACGAAGTTATAGTGTTAAAGTATAAGCTTGAAAAGGTCTGACAATGAGTACCATCAATGTAAAGTTTTACTATTTATTTATTCTTTTAATATGTTATTAAATTCATTTAGGGCCGATATAGTTCCATTCAGAGTCGTATGAGGTGATCTCGTATGCTGTGAGTGTTAGAGTAGTGCTAAATTTTAACTTGGGATAGAGTTATAAGTAAGTACAACAATGAGAAAATTCACAATTTAGTCCAATTTTTTAATTCACGAACTAATGTAATTATTTTCCAGTCATAGAAGGGTGAGAAAAAATAGGAACGGGCAGTTAGGAAGAACTGCCTATATTGCATAAAGAATATCTAGTTTTGAGAATTCACATCCAGAAATAACTAACCTAAAATTTTTTACAAATTCTTGTTATCAAAACTTCGGTATTTGTATGCATTTATTTTACAGTAAGTAAAAACAAACTCTGTAGTTAGAACATTGAGTTGTTTTTCATTAATTAACAAGAATATATTTTTATATTAAACTTTTTATATTCCCGTAAGTATAAATTTCAATAATTTCAGTTTAAATAAAAAGAGTACCTATTAGTAATATTATGATTAAAATTTTTCATATTTAAATCAAACTTTCTCTGTGTGATCAATAGGAAGTAAAATTAAGTCTGTTCGACTGTTAGATCAGTAAAAACACAGAGAAACTATAGAGATGGACCTCCTGTTTCAGATACGAATGCAATTCAACGCTCAAACGAATTTCATTTAATAAATACCAACAGGGTGTAACATATACAACTCCGTTGTGTTTTAAAATCAAAAAATCGAAAAAAGATTTTGCTCAAAAATGACGATTTTATGGCATTTGAAAAAGTATATTTTAATCAAATTTTCGAAAAGAAGTTCAATTTTATTTATGCGTTCTAGTAATTTAGATTGATTAAAATTTGATCGTAATATTTCTGTTGCACATAATACGTTCAATATACACTTGGTAAATATATAGGTATGTATACACTAAGTACATGCATACGTTTGGCTATAAAAGAGCTTTTTGTATAAAAGTGCATATTTGAAATCGTTGTTATCATGGAACATTCTAGAAAAATCGGTCGAGAAATCTTTTCAATAGGGATACTTTTCTATTTACTCCGTTCTACAAAGCGATCAAGGTTAACTGTGATCATTCTAAATAGTGCATTTCAAGTATACTAACAAAGTTTTCGTAAATGAAGGTTCACTAAAATTCAAGAATTAAAGTAAGTCAAACGCAAATTAGAACATGAAAATTAGAGCCGATCCATATTATATGGATGATCACCGTTCATTCTCGGTCCAGTCTCCGTCTAGTAAAATCACATTAAAAATTTAGTTCACATTATAATGCCGTTTTTTCAAAATTACAAACTATGGTATTGAACTATATTAGTTAATTAAATTAATTTAAAAAGAAGATATAAAAATACTGATGTAATATATTAATGGTTGCATTGAACCGAGACTGCACCTGGAACGAAGCATAATTGACACCAAGCTCGATCACCATTAAAATATTCTTTGAAATGAATTTTTGGCATGCAGTAGGGCTACTTTGAAACGTATTGATTGGGCTTTCATACTTTTTTCCGACATTAGGGGAGAGCGGGGCTATAACGTACAGCGAGGCTAAACCCTACAACCATTTTTCGTGTCTAGATTTTAAGCTAGACAAGTCCAATCGTTGTCGCAACCTAGCGCCTGACCGCGGAAAATCACAGGATTGAGTTCGTTCCGCTGTGCGTATAAATGCCAATATGACGGTGAAAAAACTTGTTTTTATTATTTCTCTTATAATTTTGGGGCACTGCCAAATAAGATTTGGGTGGAGAACCTTTACTTATGAGCTAATAGCGATAAGATCATGAGAAACTACTTTTCTTAAGCCCTCTCTTGATCAATAGTGAAGACTAGTTAGGCGACGGATTTGAGGTTAGGTTATGAAACTCCCACAAGGTACAGGATGGGGCTAAACCGTACAAAAGTGTACGACTTAGCCCCAAATGGTTTAATATGGCAACATTAATAAATTGTAGTTGATGCAGGAAATGCCATAAACATTATAGTTTTAGTGCTCTCGAGTCTGCAGATTATTTTACTTGTGATTTTTGTTTAAATGTATAAACTTTAGATAAAATACTTTCGTTCTATAAACTTTATCACTTTTTTTGATAAAAGTTAACCTAACACTTTTTATACTTTTATAAGCTGAACTAAATATACCGATAATACAAGTTACGTTTTGATGTTTCTTAGTTGAGTCGACAATAAGTAGGTAATAAAATGTGTTTTCTACAATAATTTATTGTGTTACTCTTATTTACTTCCTTAACAAGATGATTTTTTTACAATAATTTATTGCATTACTCTCATTTACTTCCTTAACAAGATGATTTTTTTTACTGTACGGTATAGCCCCTCCTACCGTACGGAATAGCCCCGACCCCCGGGGCTATTTCGTAGAGACACTTTTTTTGTAATTAAATTTAAATATGTAAACAGTGGAATAATTCAAATTTTTTGTGTGAAATCAATAGCCAATGGTCCAAATTATATATTGCTAATTTTCTTATAATTTTGTACTCGATATTAGATGAACAATAACAGCTCTCCCTTAAGTGTACGGGATAGCCCCGCTCTCCCTTAGATCTATGGTAGGTAATGTTTTTTTTTTCATTTTTAATAAAATTAAAGCCAGAGTATTTATCGAAGATACAGCCATTAAATACAGAGTGTATTTCAAACACAAATTTAAACCTTTTTATACCTTTCTAAAAAGTCCTATTGTTTTGCAACTTTCAACACACAGCAACCTTGGTCATCTTGTACTGTATTAGTAAATTTGTTAGGTGCAATAAGAATTTAAAGCGTATAAAGAGCTTTCAATAAACTTTTTTTACGCCCGTGTTATATATGTATGGTGCACTATTTCTATTTTTATGAACGAACATGAATTGAACTTCAAACAAATTACTGGTAGTTCTCAATTCTCCCTGTAAGGCTACAACACAGTATACAGCTAACTATTATTTATTGCTATATATGTACATTTTTATATTTTTTATATTTTTTTATTGAAAAATTTTCTATTTAGGAACTGTTTAGTTCAAATAATATCCATTTTGTGTTTTCGTTCTAAAGGAAATAATAATAAAAAAAGGGTTGAAGTGGGCTAGGTTCAGGAATAAAACAAAAATACCAGAATATTGGAATCGATTGTGTTCCACCGAACGTATAAGGGCCATTAATTTGCAGCACAATTCAACAAAAAGTATACTGTCAAAACATTAAGTGGTCCTTCTGATTTCAACTTACAAGAACCGTGTATGAGTATGGAGTGGGAGTTTAAATTACAATTTAAGCCTTTTAGTAAAAGTTAAAGTACTTTATAAATCTTGTCTAGGAATTCAAATAGATTACCGAAAACTAGTTGCTGGTTTTAGTATTTAATTTGAGTAAGATGTCATACAACCATATATGTATAATAATTTTATTCTTATTTAAAGTTTACATCTTAATTATTATTCGTTGAAATACTAAACGCATAGATAATACTTTTGTTGCTACTTACTGAATTACTAAAAATATCGGCAAATTATTGGACCGGTTTGGATTAAAAAATTTACCGAATCACTGAAAATTTAAAAAAATTGGTAAATTTACAAACTCTACTTATTATATTCGTAAGAGATGCCCAAGTGGCTATCCCACTGAGTGGTAAATTGAATTTTCAACAATTTGTGTATATCAATGGATATAATGGAAACATATCTGGCCCATTTTCGAACACACTTATTTCGTGAATTTAACATTTTACCCAGAGATGTCTGCATGGGAACCAAGTTATTTTTATCATATGTTCAATAAAAATACACTGTTCTATAATAATCATTTTAAAACCAAGAAATAAGCTAAATCGAAAAATTACAAAACAATTGGATAAAAATTTAAATTTAAATAATGAGCCACCGCAGCCTTTTTACTCAATACTAGCAATCTCTCCCGTAACAAAATTAATTCAAATTCGATTTTATTGGCAAATAATAGTGTGCTTTCTCAACTCGAAATACAGTCAACTAGATGCTACTATAATATTTCATTTACCAATAGTTGGTCCAAATTATATTTAAAAAAAAAAAAGGTCGTGACGTGCAAGTTATACTTACGCAGATAGTATTCCATATAATCAGTGGTTTAATATAATATGTAGCATATGAAAGTAGAGAAATTATTTTTTCTACTCCTACTATTAAAAGTAATATTTTGCGCACGGCTAACTATATGTAAAAATTAACAATTGACCACACAATGCGGAAGAGAGCGTGCGAAATAATTTCCCACGACTTAATATAATAAAAAAGTTTGCTATGTCCTTGATTGAATATATATCTTCCATATAAATAATATTAAAAATATACATATGTAAGTTGATTATTTATTATTGCTTCCATAGTTTCAAAGTATGCTTTTGCAAAAATTTGAACATCTTACCATTGACATTATAAATTTAAAACATTTCTACTATACTTATTTAAATTTTATTTTAATTAATTATGTTAAATTTTACGAGAAAAAATGTGCTCGTAGAAAAAGTATAGTGTAAAATACGTGGGAAAAGCTTATTGTACAATATACTATTTTCTGATCAATAAATTTTATTCCCTACTAGGCCTGATTTTGCTTAGCAGAAGGGAAAATATATTTACTAAACATATTAACGTGTTAATGCCAAAATCATTTAAAAATAAAAAAATTTGAAAACAAAGGCGTTAATATTGCTTTTGTTCGTGAAGAAAATTTTGTTACAAAACGTTTTGTAACGGAGCTCTAGGGCTATGATTCAAAATAATTAATACGCGTTAAACTAAGGGTTTCTAACTTAGTGACTGTTTGTTTTCTATTCCATAATATGCGAATGTAAATGTACCTCAGACGTTAAGAATTTATGCCGTGAAAAACCAGAGAAAAGCCTTGAAAAAATATTTAACATGTGTTAATTTTGTTGAATCAGAACCTTCTGCTTCGTAATGATGTAAGCTCCGTTACAAAACGTTTTGTAGCAGATTTTTCTCACGAACAAAAGCACTAATTAAACTTTTATTTTTAAATTAACCAATAAGAAAGAAATAGGTTATTCAGTATTCCTTTTTATATGTACTTTTTACCGCCTACTTTGTTAATGGATCATTTTTTAATCTATATTTAAATGAACAACGTACAAAGTCTTCAGTTTCCTTATCTTCTGGCTAACTTGAAATACTGTTTGTGCCTGCAAAAAATTTATTCAAAATCCCAAAAATAAAGATGTTATTCGTTCAGTCTTGGATAAAATCTATCCCAAAACTTTAATTCTGATACAAGAAGTAACACTGCTTTTTATGTAAAGTTTGCATAAAAACTTGTAAGCAGGGCCGGATTACCCACTAGACGTATCCAAACCCCCCTTTTTTTTATTTTTTTGCTTGTTAGTTTTTTTTTTTTTTACGAAAAATTAGAAAAAATGTAGGAATAGTTACGATTTTTTTTAAACATTTTTCACGGTGCCTGTTTCAAAATTCAAAAGCAAAAAATTCTGTTTTTGTTATTTTACATCAAAATTATTGAACCCAATTTTTACATTTATTACTGCATATGTTTGCATATTTTGGAAAAATTGGTGCATATTTTACCATAAAATTGTGCATATTATGTTGCATATTTTTCAATATTTTTGTGCATATAATACCGCTCTCTACTGATAAGTAAGCATTTCATTTAAAAGTTTAAAAGTTTTTTTCACTCCCTCTATCGCAATAGAAGTTTTACTTCAAAACTATTATTAAAATTTATTTTTATTTAATTGCCAATAACAATTTATAGGTAAATTTGAATCGGAATACAATAAAATAAATTTAAGTAAAAAAATAATTTTTTAAAGCAATCTTTTATTTAAAAATGAACTAAAATGTATAAAATAACTTTTGAGTCAAGTTTGAAGTAAAGTGCAACATAATTTATGAAATCTTGAGGCGTTATTATTAATTATTTTTGTTTTAAATGTAAGTAGCTACTTTACTTCTCAGTAGTTACCAAACTTGGTTAAACGCCTAAAGCTTTTATAAATTATATTGCACATTGCTTCAAACTTGACTCAAAAGTTATTTTATATATTTTAGTTCATTTTCAAATAAATGATTGCTTTAAAAAATTATTTTTTTATTTAAATTTATTTTTATAACTTTTAGTCTAATCACAATTAATTTAGAAAGTTAAACATAACTAAAAATATATTATAAAATTTATTTTTATATACATATGGAAACTAAAAATTGCAATGTAAAATCATGGAACAAAAATTACATAAGACTAAAAATCAGCAATTCTAGTTTTGAGGGAATTTAGGACAAAACTTATTATACAATATCGCATTGTCATGCAAGTTATACACATATGCAAAATTTGAAACCTCCAGCTCAATTACAAGTTGTCTAAATTTTGATTGCAAGATTTGATCTAAACAAACATACCTACTATAATGGCAAGTTAAATAAAATCTTTTTAAAAAAAAGGTAGACTGATAACTATATTTGCACCTTTAATACAAGTATATCGTACGTATCTCCAGTTACATACATCTAGAATAATGTCATATAAGAAAGCGGCGCACACTGCTATCAGCCAGTTAACTAAATCTATAAACCACAAAGTTCAATTACGTCCTGTCTGATTCGATCATCATATGAATTGACTTGAATATCGACACCGACTTCGAACCAGAGACGACATCGAAAGAACGTACCAACGTTGTACATTCAATTTCACCGTTTCAAATATTCTTATCTGTTATCGAACGTTCGAGAAGCAAAATGAAACATAAAATGGCGATAAGAAAAGTCGATCGAGTGTTCGTCGTGCAGTATTAGAAGACTATTAGACAGGATTAGGAATTGCCTAAACAGATAAGCAAATTAACTAGAATCTTCGAATAATTCGCAATGATTGCAAAATATCTGAGACAATCTTCTTATCGAACGTGAAAATATATCGAAATATTAAAAAATAAAATTCTTTTTCACACAATGAAGAAGTTATTAACATTTTTTATGTTTTAAATGGCCAGACGAAATCATCGATTCGATAAAAAAAAAGTTCGTTGTTATTATTACCATAGTAAAAAAAAAAAAATTTAAAAAAAAAAAAAACAAAAACATATGTATTTAGAACAGAATGAAAATCTTTAATAAAATTTCTTTTTAATTAATCCGAATATATCACGCTATCCTCACACCCATTCATATGTGGCAAATTCCAGTAATTAAAACAGTTCGAATATTATAAGATGGTTTACATTATGGCTAATGTGGACAGTTAATTAAACAACTAATATTTAAACTTCGTCGAATTAAAATTATGGATGCTATTTGCCATGAAGAAAAACTTCTTAAACTACCCAAGTAGTATGACTATTCGACAGTCACCCCCTAGTTAACTACACCTAGACTTAATATTAGGACATTGAGCAAAAACAGGTCAATTAGATTTTTTGACGTAGATTTCCAATCTGTAAACAAAATTTTTATATTGTTTAATTTTCACCCCCTTTTTGTAAAATTAAACCCCCTAAATTTTAACTCCCAGCCACCTCTGTTGACATAATTTGAACAAATTGCATACCAATAGATAGCTCTTTAAAAAAGAGCAGTATCGCTAATTTAAACTTTTGCTCATCTCTTACCGTTTTCGAGATATTTAAAAAATTAAATTTTTACCCCAATTTTTGGAGGGCGATTTCACCCCTTCAAACCGTTTTTCCGCCGACAAAGAAAAATACATGTCGCTTATTTTTTAGTGTTCTACAACATATCTAAGTTTCATCAAAATCGATAGGTCCGGCCTCGGGACGTTTACTTGTTAGTCGAACAAAAAATTTAAGCAACGCAAAGTTATAGGCTACTTATGAGTTTTCATATTCCACAAATTAAAAATTTTAAGCTCATTAAACTGAGCAAAAATTTAATATTTTCAGTGGGGAACCTGAATAGACCTCAGCCCCTTGCCGCTTGAGTTGTTTTCTCTTTTATTCTGAGATGTCTATCTAAAAACATTTCTTAAATTGGCCGACCTCTACATTGTAAACTATGGCAAGACGGGTATTTACTCTTATAAAAAATAGAGAACTGTTGCTATATTTCAATAAAAAATAATACTAGAACCTGAAATATTACACACTAAACATAGATAATTTTGCTCATGGACGTATGAAAAATTTCAAAATGATTATAAATTTTTGAAAAAAAATTCTTGGACATTTAGCAGGAGATTCAAAACTAAAATAAAGTCATAATATATCGATGGCTAAATTCCAACAGGACGTATCTTAAAAACAACAACTTTTCAGGAGAGAGAAAAAACTAACCAATTACAATAACTAACTGCCATGACACGTATAAGAAATTCACCTGATTTTAGCAAATTTCCCTGTATTTTTTAAGCTAAATGTTATTAGTATTAGATGAAGAATAGGACATAGTTTCGTTTTTCTTATTCTACACTTAACTCAAAACAACAAAATTTTGAGATACCTTAAAACCGTCTAGACCCGGACCTTTTTTACATTTTTTTGGTTAATTTTATCTTTATACATGTTTCCGTCATAGATATCACCAATAAAAGTATAACCATTAGAAATAGTGTATATTATTTGTTATATCCCTGACCCATTTGTTTCATTATAAGTAAAAATAAAAAAAATAAAAAATAATTAGTAAATGTCCGTGTCTATACCCTAAATCAGTCTTGACCCGGACACTTACTTAAATAATGTAATAACATGCAAACTAATCTCTCCCGTCGGGGTTAGGACAGTGTTTTATATCGTCTGATGTCTTTGAACTTGTCAAAGGCTTCAAAACATTTTGTGGGATGGGAGAGGGGTCAAAGCATAACATGCCTCTCTATGAAGTATACATGCGATATGACACCAGAAGGAGGCATAAACCGCGTAATTCTGGCGGAAATATAACGTATGGATAGTGGAAGTTACAGCCAGTGCGAATCACAGACATAGTGTAATAAACTGATGTGTCTGGGCCTAAACGGATATATGTATATAGCATGTATTTTTTTATATATACATCGAATATAACTTCAAACATCATTAAATGATGCGCGATAAAATTCTGAACACATACATATCAAAACTAAAACAATATGACAATTATGACGAAAATTACATGTCTAAGTTAGACACACATTTTATTTCTTTGAAAAACTGGAGTATAGTAATCCTGTAAAATGAGATAGTAAAAATTGAAATCCGTAGTTTTTACTGATACAGCTGTTTAGAGGATGTTTTTCTCTCTCTAATGACGTCAGGAGCAAATGTTTATTGTTGCAGGTTTTTGCAGAAATTATTTACTTTGAAGATTGGTGCAAAGTGTCCGGGTCTAGACGGTTTTACGGTACGTGGTGTTGGAATTCAATCAGTGTTATGCTATAACTTACAAAATCGCAGTTCAACACCGAAAAAATTCCCAAATCTCCAGATTTTTGGACCTAAATGTATACACAATTCAGACTGTACAAACTCAACATCTTTAACAAATTTAATACTTATTAATAACAATAAGATATACACAATACAGCTTATTAATTCTACTACACCGTATAACAAAATAATAATATTAAAAACACCATAGAAAAACGGAATATAATAAATACACGGTTTTTACTACGTACCTATAATAATGCATACTTACATATTTAAATAAGCTTTTGATAAAGCCAAGGTGGGGATGTATGTAGGTAAAACACGATTGCGTTTTATATTTACACAATACCGTTGTGTAGTGGAGTACAAAATACGAACGGGCGGCTTTATTGCTATTTTAATCTTTTTTTTATGATTCAACAAATTGTTAGCGAACAGTAAGCAACACTGTAGAGCCTAAGTCGTTATTATTTCGTTGTCGTATTATTAAATATTACATTATGTTTAACAAAAAGCATAAAAAAAAAGTTTAATATACACTTTCGCATCAAAAATTAATATAGCACGGAAAAAATCGAGGAATCCTTAACGGCGATGTGAATGTATGTATATAGAAGAGACAAAATTTTTAGGTAAGTTAATTTGTTTTTCTTTGAAGTTGTAAATAATTAGTTATTGGAAATGTCTTAAAAATTTGATAAAGTTTTAAAATAAGCTTGGCCAAAAAAGAGTTAAAATGGATAGGTACTACTCACTCAAATTTCAGAAACCTATACTGATATTTCTATAAAGAAATCGAAGTTTTTCCTAATTTTTCAAAGATTGCTTTAATAGATTATATATTTATCAAATTTAGATCACATTTATAAAGAAATCAAAAAACTTTCATGTTAAAAATTTGAAATTGACCTTGAAGTCATGACCTTGCAATTTCCGACTAATCTATAAGAATTTATTTCGATAATATTTTCAAAGTCATTGTTTTGAATATTTAAACTAATGTGAAGATATTTATTTATAAATTTAAAAGAAAGTCCAAACCTCCACTAGGCTTGTTATACATAAAACATTAGTCTATGGTTCTTTACTGGAAAATACCGTAAAACGGTTAATAATATGTTAGAGTTATATATTATGTTAAAGAAAGTACGCGTATATTCAGGCCTTGTAAGTTTAATAAAATATAAATAACCTAATAATAAGGTCCGATTTACATTAACGCTCTGTTCTCACTCCGATATCACTCCGCTCCAGGTTCGATAAAATATTCTTACACAATAAACAATGAGTGTATTCACATCATCGCTCTGATATCGGTCCGATATCATTAGCGGTTCGCTCCCGTTTCAATGCCACTCCAATATCAATACCACTCAGGTAATATTTTATTGGAGCGATATCAGACTTGTTATGGCTTGTACCTATAGTGTAAACACTGTTTTGATTCCACTCCACTCCGCTTGCATTCAGTTGTTATGAAAATATGTTTATATCGAACTCAGACCGAACTGGGAGTGTACCCAGAGTGGCACTATAATGTGAATAGAGAACGAATGGGTACCAGCATGATATCAGCACTGTAATGTGAACACAACAAGATTATATCGAATCGGGAGCGTAATGATATCGGAGTGAGAGTGGAGTGATAATGTAAATCGGGCCTAATACTTAAGAGGGGGAGGGAGTCTTATGAAACTCGACCAACAAAAAAATTTTTATTACGCGTTTTGGAAACTAATTATGTGTAGTATATATGTATTTACTAAAGTCGTTTTCTACATATAAAAAAATAATGGCACAATTTTTACTTACAGTTTTTTTTAATGTTAATGAAGTTAAACCATATATCTACGTACTGACAAAATTCTTGCAACTTAATATTCATTAAAAAACACACACAAAAATAATTTTCTTGTGTTTTATTCGAAAAAGAAAATTCTTTTTATTTTCCAATATTTCCTGAACTGATTTAAAACTGAGTTTTTTAAGATATATTCCTCCCAAAACATATCTTAATGCAAGAAAAATTTAATTTACTCTATTTTAAATTACTTTTCGAATTTTCGGTAATTTCGTCCCCTATATCTCCTAAAATTGCCATTTAGCCGAAATGGTAAATAAGGAGCCATTAGCTGAAAAGTAACGGGTGCACCGACAAAACAAAAATCACCTAAAAGCTGAGTTTCGCAAATGAGTCTTAAATATGAAAAAGGATAAAAGAAACCTAAATTTCATTTTTCGTGCCCTTTCCAGCGATGCTACACATGAGGCAGTAGGTACTTGGAATAAAAATTTTCATTCCCACTTTTCAGTAACGGAAAGTCCTACTAAATATTAATAAAAAAATTTTCGTAGCTTATTAATCGAATATGAAATTTCATGTTCATAAGTCAAAAGATTTAGAAATTTAGGAGAAAATGTCGTCACTTCTGGAATTTATTTGTTCGGTTCCCTAAGAATGAATAAAAATGGATTTATTAAAAAATAATTTTTTTATGTTCTTTCTAAAGTGATAGAGCACAGAAAAGCAAGGACGCTTACACTCGGTGGGGGGGGGGAGCTGCGTCCCCCTAGCTGATGATGTTTGCGGGAAAATTTCAAAAAGAGCCCGAAAAAACCAGATCGCCTTTTTTTTGTTCGTCAATGCTATTTTTGTGGAAATTGGGACTCTTTATATGGTCCATTTTATTTAAATTTAACCATGCTTCATCACTTTGAATTTAAATAATTTCCGTTTTTTTGACATGTTTTCATCATTGCATTTACGTAAATTTTAAATTTGCAGTTTGTTTTTAGAAAAGAATAGAAGATTGATTTGTTCCGAATATAAGATTTCTTTAATTTTTTAACGATAACTCATGATCATTTGTATTTGAAATGAAGTATAGCTACATACAAATCACTATTTGTGATTCGCGGCTCCCTCCCCCTCTAGCTGGTCATGTTTGGGGGAAAATTTAAGAGAAACGAGTCCGATTTTTTTTTTTTTTTGCTCGTAAGTGTTATTTTCGCGGAAAATAATTTTTATGGCTACTTACAAATCATTATTCGTCACCCAAAATATTGAAAATATTCCTTAACCCTAATTCTAGCCCCTTCTTACAAATCATGATATGGGCGCCTTTGCAGAAAAGCTAAAATTTTTATTCGACAATTCTTAACCAAAACAAAAGTATTTATTAAATAAAATAGAAAATCTTTAAATAAATTTTCATGAAAAAAAAGGAAAACATTGAACAACATTAATATAAATTATCACATACCGTTATTATCCTCTATACTATTTCTTATATCTAATGCCATGGTCGCCCGTCACATACATAAAAATGTGGCACATTAATTTTTTATTACTCGAAAGATATGTCAAGAATAAGGTGAATTAATGTCAATAAGAATTATTGTCGGCTCCCGGACTGGTATTATGGCCGGTAACATTTGTCCTTATGTATATAAATATACAAAACATACATATACACATACATATATATGTATGTATATGTAGGTAAGGTCCTACACTTTACATTTGATAATAAAACAGAAAAAAAAGCTACAACCAAAATAATACAGTATGTACCGTGTGTTGAGAAAGTTACACCCAAAAAGAATTTCGATTATTTTCTAAAATATTGGACAGGTTGCAATGAATTGTTATTATTATTATTTTTAAAGATCTCCAAAAGACTGTTTCCCAAATTACTACAATACCGAGATTTCAAGTGGGGATGTAGTAAGAAGCATCTGATGATATTTTGAGCAGTGCTGGCGGATTTACCCTAAATGCCGCTCCAGGCTCCGTGAAAAATGCCGCCCCTAAAAGGCTTAAAAAAAATTATAACTTTTTAACAATTTTTCTTAAAAAAAGTAAGTTACGAACAAAAAAATTCAAATTCTAAATTTTTCCGCCCATTTTACCCAAATTTGCTGCCCTAGGCTCCAGTCTACTCAGCTTGCTGGTAAATCCACCACTGATTTTGACTCTTATTGAGTTCTTTCCTTTCGATTTTTTCATAAAAATTTTCATCTTTAATAACAGTTTTTAACACTGAAATACTCATTGGTCAAAGTATTTTCTGCTAATTACATAAACTAACCAATTTAAATTAATAAAATTATCAATTAACTTTTGGACTTCACCGCATTATCAAGAAAATATATCTGAAGATACAATTCTATTTAATTCGTTGTTTTTTCCAGCTCAGGTTTTTTAGAAGAGGAGGATAAGTATTTTATTTGATTATTCTGATTTTATTTTTTGTATTAAAATAAAATTAAAATTAATATTAATCACGAAATAAAATTAAAATAAAATTAAAATTATAATCTCAATTATTTTTTATTTTTTTATTTTTCTAATTGATACCATAGTTTTGAATATTTTCGCATTACTTACTGGTGCTTTTTAATTATATTGATATAAACTTCGCTCACTACCAAAAATGTTTCTTGAAATCTTATAAAATCAATTTTCCCAAGGTACAATTTCTCAAAAAAAGTGAATGGTCTCATTTGGTCAGTCAGGTAATTTTATTTTCATGGTTACGTGTGCCTTCAGGTTAATTATAATATTAATTCTTGAATAAACAAAACCGTTTCCAGTTCTTTTTAAATTTTTTGAGGTTCAAAAATTTATTAACTTCCCACTGAAAGTTATTGTAATGGGTCCGATTTTACGAATCGCTAATTTGGACATATCTTGACGTTTCAAGTTCACTAGAATCCGAATAGTTCGTTAGTTTGTTCGTTCGTTCGTTCGTGAATTTTTTTTCATCTCGCGTATCTCGAGAACAAATGATGATATCAACTCCGAACTAATTTCATTAGATGCGTAATTAAAAAATGAAGACCGGATAAAGTTTACAGCAAATTCGGATTAGCGGCTATATAAAAACGAAATTAAAAACTTTTTGTGAAATATTTATCGTTTCGCATATCTCGAGAATAAATGATGACATTATTTGTTTAATGAGGGGTAGAGTCCCCCACGAGATACAGGGCGCGAAGCCCCTCAGTGGGGCGCAAGAGGCAAAGCCCCTGTCGGGGGTTCAGGGGAGGAGCCCCCTGAAATGAAAAAAAAGAGTTATTTATGTACAGTAGTCTCTAGTCTTTAAGCCTTAAGAACACCCAATGGGAAGTTGACAGTGTGGATAGACCTGTCGCCGCTAATTTTTTTCATGATAGGGTTGTGCGCAATCATAACATATACAATGTTAGAAGACCTTGAATCACGTAAGGGAGTAGAGGGTTTACATTGAATCATAAGATCAGCGGAATCATCGAGCGTGCTTAGGCACTGATACTTTGAACTGGTAGGTGGAGGGTTCGATTCCCGTGGCCAGCTATGCTTGTGAAAGCTTTTCTGTAGTTTTCCTTTAAAATTTCAAATGAATATCGGCATAGATCCTTTAAGAAGACAAATGCAGACGCATACCTTCAACCTGCTCGCCCTCCCCTATTGCTTTCCTTGTCTACCATTCACAACGTAATAATGTATTATGATGTGATAAATACATAAAGTATAAAATAATGATGTGAGTGATGATTTTTACAGGCTCTGAGGCTTAAAAATGGACGTTAAACCTCGTTATTAATATTATTATTAAATCATAGATAAAAAAGTAGCTCTCACAGTAAAAAGAAAAGGTTGAACATCGCTTTCCGGAGGTAATTTTTAGACACTATTTAATTATGTTTGTTACCTCATATAGGATCTTTAAAATTACCATTTTATAATGAAAGAAATTCAGTTCCTTTCCGTTCATTGTAGAAAACTACCAACGAGTACTTTTCAACCAGAATCGATATGATGACCGTCGAATGTGGTTGAATCTTCTTGTTGAGCCATTGTATCAACGGTTATTTAACTTTGTCTGAATCCATTTTTCGTTAGTATATACTAATGATCAAGTCACGCAATTCCTGGCTATTATTATATTTGTATGCTTTCGTATAACAGCATTAGTTAAACCGTAACAAACAAATACTGAACGTACATAATATACATATACAGGTGCCTCAAAACCAAAATATGTTTGTTTTGTTAAAGGGAATAAATAAATAAAAAAAAAGTTACATACATAAATTACAAGTAGGTCTATAAAAATACTGATACGTAACCTGTGTTTGTAGGAAGTAATTAGGATTTACAAGATGTTAGACTGATAAGTATTTAGTATTCAGTTTATATATATTTTCTGCGATATTAATTGAAAAATAGTGGAAGATTTTAAAGCAGAAAAGGAACTTTAAATGAAAAGTCATATAATCAATCAAAAATTTCTAATTTTTCGATAGATAGTCATCTATCAATTTTTTTTATCAAACAATTTTTTTCATCATTTAGATTAGTTTTACTAAAGCGGTACAGAAGAATCGGTTCATTTTTAATATTAACAGACTGACAGTGGGTAATAATGTCACAATAAGTGGTTCTGAAGTTGGACTATCGTGTGTAAGGTTTTTATTAGGTTTCCATTCATTTTCAAAATCTCGTTATTTTCGGTATCGATAACTTTCGATAACGAAAACTATAACATCCATTAAAAAACAAACCTTATGAAAACCTTACATACGACAGTCCAACTTCAGAATCACTTATTGTGACATTATTACCCACTGTCAGTGTGTTAATATTAAAAATGGGTGTATGTTAATTCAGATGTAATTTAAGAGGGTGACCCACCCCCTCTCCAGTGTTACTCAAACTGAATTTTGAAATCTAAAATTTCATTTCTACGTTATTCTAAATGTCTTAAACTATTTTCCATGAAGAAAAACTTCTTAAACTACCCAAGTAGTACGACTATTCGACACAGTCACCCCCTAGTTAACTACCCCTAAACTTAATATTAGGACATTGAGCAAAAACAAGTCAATTAGATTTTTTGACGTAGATTTCAAATCTGTATACAAAATTTTTATATTGTTTAATTTTCACCCCCTTTTTGCAAAATTAACCCCTAAATTTTAACTCCCAGCCACCCCTGTTGACACAATTTGAACAAATTGCATACCAATAGATATCTCTTTAAAAAAGAGTAATATCACCAATTTAAATTTTTGCTCTATCTCTTACCGTTTTTGAGATACTTAAAAAATTAATTTTTTACCCCAATTTTTGGAGGGCGATTCACCTCTTCAAACCGTTTTTCCGCCGATAAAGAAAAATACGTGTCGCTTATTTTTTAGTGTTCTACAACATATCTAAGTTTCATCAAAATCGATAGGTCCGACCTCGGGACGTTTGCTTGTGAGTGATACAATTATGTTGTGATATTTGTAAATTGTTATAGGAGTAGTAAATTGATATTTCTAAAACGTTTCTTTATATTGAACCCACGGATAAAATGTAATATTTTGTAGAAGTATGCAAATTTGTTTCCATAATTTTTCCCATTACTATACTCTCTCCATACCTAAAACAAAAATTCATACTTTTAAACGAGCATTACCTTTGCATATATTCCTCTTTAGACATGACATCGGTATGTACATTGTATATATATTTTTACATTGTTAGCAAAAGAATTTTCCCAATTTAAACATTGTACAACGTAGATGTAGGTATAGGTACACATTTTGAAATGTTCGCTGTGAACTCAAATTATTAAATGTTACTTCTCATAATAGAGGAAATGTTGTGTGACATATTTGTTTTGTGTATACTTCCCCCTTCCCGTCTCTGTGAGTTCTCTGGTCTGTGTTCGATTCTGTATGTTTTCTAATTTCAAACATTTTAACGTTTGTGTTATTCTTTTGAACGCTTTGACTATTGTGAACAAACGTTCGAAATGATGTGAATAAGGGAGAATTAATATTGATGACAACCAACCCTATACATACCTACGTGGAGATTCATTTCAAAAAAGAGTTTGTCGAGCAACTGGGTTTAGAGACTATCGTAACGGTAACAGTAACAGCAACTATCGGGATTATTGTTATCGTTGCTACTACATATATTGACTTCAAATCTACTTAAACATGGTTTTGTTGGTTATGCCAACAAACCCTCTGCAAGCAAACAAACAAACATTCTTAAATTACTGTCACAATTTCTGTCCGAATAATATTATCACAATTATACTAACACCGTAAAAATCTCGGTTCATATATAATATTAAGTCGTCCGGAAAGTTCGTGTCATTTTCGGAACCGCTCGGATAAATTCATATTTCTTCAAGTAGCAACCGCAAACGAAACTTGCAACAACATGTTAGTGTTAGGCCGATAGTGTTGCTTGTAATATGTATCATACATTTTTAACCAGTGTTTAAGTAATTGTTTTTTGTCAGTAATAATGAGCAATTTTAGATATCAAGGAACATCATGTCATGTTATACGAGACGCAACGAGAAATATTTGTAGTGTTTATGGTGACGATGGGCTTTCTGACAGAACTTATAGAAAGTGGTTTGAAGCTCCCTCCGGTCGACCTGTGTGTATTGACGATGAACTTATCCGACAAGAAATAAACCAAAATCTAAGGTAAACTGTTAAGAATTAGCGGCAACTTTTGAGCATTCAAAATCCACAGTTTTCGGCCATTTGCAGAAAATCGGCATGGTCATTTACACCAAAAACGGCACGAACTTTCCGGATGACCCAATAGTTATTACATAATAAATATGCGTGCCTAAGGCTAGATATTTTACAATCTTCTCAAAACCAGTTTCGGCCATTAGATAATAAATTGTCATTAATACGTAAATATTGTACATTTCTTGTTGAAACTTTAATGATCGTACACATCAATTTGGTGTGAAATGTATTTTGTTTATAGACCACGTAACCCTATGTGGGCATGAGACATCGTGTATGAATCTTGCTCGTCTAATTTTAAGACGATAATTGTAGCACTAAATTAAAAAAAGAATTAAAATCGAATTTTTTCTCTCATCTTCGAAGATTTGAGATACCTAAGCGAGATTGAAATTTGCTTTTTATTGTCGAAATATTAAGAAATTCCAACTTTCTAAGTTAATTGGGTAGCTGTAAGATGAAAGTGGGGGTTAACATTTTAAACTCCCAAAAGGTACACCGTTCATACCTAACTCAGTTTATTCAAAACTTCAACAGTACCTATTTATTAAAATTTCTGTAGATGCAATATATGTATTTTCAATTTAAGGATGTGTATCAACTTTTGAATATATTGGTGGATACTAATCGCTGAGATCTCCAAAGCTATGTTGTAGAGGTTGTGAAAAGGAGTTTGAAACCACCTTCACCCCGATTCGATGACGTTCGATACAGTGTGGTAGTCAATATTTTTTAGAGAAAATTCGACTACACGGAGAGAAAAAATATCAAGTATTTAGTGTGTAGGACATTAAAGTGATCACAGACCAAATATTCTAAAATTATTGTTAACTTACAGAGTAAAGATTAAAATGCCAGCACTAAAAAAAAAGAATTATTTAATTAATTATTAGTGCTGGCACTGTAATCTTTACTATATGTAAGTCAACAATAATTTTAGAATATTTGATCTGTGATCACTTTAATGTGCTGCAATATATATTTGATATTTTTTCTCTCTGGGTAAAAATATGAATATAATAGGAAATGTTAGCAGAAAATGTACTTAGTTAAAAGAAACTCTTATTTTTTTTTTAAATTTTCTATCAAAAGCCTTTAAAGTCAATAATTTTTTGTGTCATAACTTCTTATACTAAAATTAATGCGTCCTTTGTATTTCTGATATCTCTTTAATTTCTAGTAAAACGGATAGTTTTATAGCATCATGCTCAATATTACCTACTACAAGCTTAAATTCTCTTATTCTCTTTGAATTTTAATTGATTAATTTAATGAGTTTGTATAACTAAATTAAATATTTAGTTGTTCCATATCTCATTTCACCGTACATGTCAAAAATATATAGTTAAAATTAGTTAAACACAATGAAATTTTTACGTATAATTATTAAGCTAAATGAAGTCAACTACTAAATTGAGCGAAAAGTAACGCCAGGCACTTAAAGATCATCGTTATCATTACCATCAATATTTATTTTTTTACCAAAACTTACTTTGAAAATATATATATTGAACAGACCTTAAATATAGAACAGACATTAAATTTTGAAATTAACCTCTATGTATACGTATACCTCTAAATATTTCTTTTTAAATATGTAAATATATGCACAAACAAGGATTAAGGCCGGGAGGGTACGGAAAAACGTGCGTACCGGGAAAAAACCGGGTCGACAACTGATTGTCATCAATCATTATTTCAGTAAATAAAAATATTTTTGTAGATTAAATAAACAAAAAAAAAGTTTTGTATTGATTTCAAACAAATGGTGGCATTTGTTAATCGATGTGTATGCATTGGTGTTTTAATAAAATATGAAAATAAGGTGATCAATGTTTAATACGAAAAATGGAAACTGAAGAAAACACATTCTTCTTGTACATTCCATTTACGCAAATGTAGGAGCTGAACAAGCATCTAAGAGTATGCAATTTTTATATACCTATATGGTCTCTATCCTCCTTTGATGCACCTTGTCAAGCAGTCCATAATCGTTCTCAGACATTCAGCCGCTAAGAGTTTGTATCAGTTGCTGAAAACTATTGGCTAAAATAGTGCAATTACATGAAGAAAATATATGACAATTTGTGGTGGGCAGTATTGCTTAGAGCAACACTTCTCAATCTTTTTTCAGTCACGGTCCGGTAAAATCTCAGATAACTTTGTACGGACCGATAATAGGATCATATATTAGGACGATTATTAGTGTTCTAAATTACATTTATATTTAAAATGAAATGTAGATTTCTGATCACTTGGCCGACAATTTTTTAACCATTAGAAAAATGTTTAAAAGCTATTCTTTAATTTTAAATGGAACTCTCGAAGCCTGGAATCATTTCCGCCATTAGTTGGAATAACATTGCGTCTTGTAATATGAAATATCGTTTTCCAACCAATTAATCGATAATGTTATTTAGATAAATATCGACACTTTTTTAAGCATTAGAGAAATGCTCAAAAAAAATTCTTAAATTTTAAATAAAATTCTCATAGCCTAGAATGATTTCTGCTATTAACTGGAATAACATAAAGTCATGTAATATGAAATGTCGGTTTCCGACCACTTGGTCTATCATTTAATTCAAAAAAATATAGACATATTTTTAAGTATTAGTGAAATGTTTAAAAGCAATTCTTTAATTTTAAATATAATTCCTGTATAGCCCGGAAACATTTTCGCCAGTAATTGAAATAACATTAATTCGTATAAAATGAAATGTCGTTTTCCGACCACTTGGCCGACCATGTAATTCAAAAAAGTATCAACAATTTTTTAAGCATTAAGGGGAGGTTTACTTGAGAGTCGTTAAAAAAAAATCGATTTTTTTTTTTGCAGAAATTGGTAGCTAAATATGTGTAGAATATGTTCCCAAAGTGATTTTGCTGAAAGTAATTTAAGGGAAGGTTTACTTGAGATTTGATAAAAACATCATTTTTTTTTTTGCCGAAATTGATAGCAAATTATGTGTAGAATATGTTCCCAAAGTGATTTTACTGAAAATAATTTAAAAACAAGATTCTTGTATATTAACCGAATCCAGCTTTCTATAAAAAAAAAAATTTAAAAAACGTAGTTTACGCAATAATCAGTATTAAATATAAAATTTTGAAAATACGTTTCTTTATATATATATTTTATAATATCTCGGAACTACATTTTTGGAACTGGTGGACAAGATAACTCAAAAACTATTCGATGGATTCTTTTTTTAATTTTTTATTTTAAAGATAATTCAATTCTTCGGCATCTCTACCACCCTTAGTTCGATACACTTTCAATATTTTTTTTATTTTTAAATTTACTTTAAAGAGCGAAAAATAAGACAAAAATCGTAATCAAAAGTTCAAACATCCGCTATTTTTTTTTTCTTTCAGCAATTTATTGACATTATAGGTAGAGGTGCCGCGGTACTCTTCATATATTTTATAAATCTTTTTTGTTTTTGGATTTCGGTGGTTTATTAGCGGCGCTAGGATGTCCACCAAGAAGGCATTGGATTTTCGGATCGTCACACTGCGCTATCTATAAAATGGACACTTTTTTTATATTTTTCCTTGAAAAATTTTATTTGTGTAGTTTAATACTTAATAAGTATTAAGTATTGTGTAGTTTAATACTTAATATGTGCACAGAATTTGAAATTGATATTTACTTCCGTTCTTGAGAAAAAAATTCTAGAAAAATAGACTCTCGAGTAAACCTCCCCTTAAAGAAATATTTAAAAGCTATTCTTTAATTTTAAATAAAACACTTAGACTGGAATCATTTCCACCTTTAGTTGGAATGATATGAGGTCGTGTTATATAAAATGTCATTTTCCGAGCACTTGATCGAAAGTATGTATGTTCCCACCAAATTAGTCCCGCCATTTTCTTTTTTTCAAACAAGAAGGTTGCGTTATATTGTACGACTCGTGTACTATCATGTGTCGTAAATAAAAAAGCTAAATTCTAAAAATGGATTTTCTTATAACCCAAAACTTCTTTTGAGCATAAATTTAATCCCACCGCACCGTTTTATTTTTTTTGAAACAAAAAATGCTATACTCTATTGTACTAGACGCATAGTTTTCTTTGAAAAAAATAATTTAATTTTACGTTATAAAGTTACAGTTAAATTCATTAAAGAACAGCAACGGAATTAATGTCATTTATATACAGAGACCGCCGTACGGTGACATTATTACTCCTTTTAGTTACATCGGCGCAGGGCCGCGCCAAGGGACATTTGCGCTGGGGTGCAAGACAAAAATTGCCGCCCCTAAAACGCCAAACTTATTTGTAATACATTTTTGATAATAAAATATATGTCTCCCGGCTACCAGTTGACTTACTATATATACTTACTTTAATGAAATGCATAAAATATTACAAAATATTTAGGATTATAAATGGAATAAAACACTTAAACTTTTTTTAACAATTTAGTTCGCATAAATTTCAAGAACAAGTAAATAAAAATAAATAATTTTACACAAAACAAAAACGAATAGTAACAATTTTAAAATTTTATATAAAATTTACTTTCCTTGCCTTTTTTATTGCAAATTCATTTATTAAATCTGACATGTCAATATCTGCAGCAATTTTGTTTTCTATGCTAATTAAACTTAAATGCGATATTCTTTCCTGTGACATACTAGATCTTAAATAATTTTTTATTAACTTAAGTTTCGAAAAACTTCTCTCACCAGATGCCACTGTCACGGGTATTGTCAAAAATATTCTTAATGCAATTGTCATATTCGGAAACATTGTAGTAAGATCATTAGAAACTGTTAATGCATTCATGTCGGGATTAATATATGTTAAAAGAGTTTCTATTTCATCACATAAATCTAACGCATTTATATCAGATTCGTTCCGCAGAGCCCAAAAGGGGATGTTTTTTACTTAAATTTCTGAGAAACGAAATAATGTAACTTTTCCAAGAAAAGAGTATGGAGTGCTCTAATTTAAAGAACATCCATAAATCTTATCTTATCCTAAGTGGAATAAGCAATATCGAAAGAACATGTATATTTTAAACGAAATTGCTTGCAGATGTGGATAAGCAAAAATATTGAAAACAAAATTTATAATAAAAAAAAAAAAGAAATAATAAATTAGGTTTAAGATATCAACCAAATAGGAAAAAGAAGATAAAATAAAAATTTAATGATTTCGTTTTAACCAATTACCCAATGATTTAGGAACCGGATATTCAGGACCCCAATAATTAGAGTTGAATTCCAGAAAAACAATTAATTGTTTTTCTGGAATTCAACTCTAATTATTGGGGTCCTGAATATCCGGTTCCTAAATCATTGGGTAATTGGTTAAAACGAAATCATTAAACTCTTGAAATCCCAATTAAAACTACGTTGATTAAATAAAATAAAAATGTTGGTTTTAAAACCAAACAATTGAAATCTTAAACTCTTTTATTATATTTCGACTGTCCAATACAGTGTTTACCAAGTCTTATTTAAAAGAATAATATTTTACTGAGAGATCCTCAGTCATCAATTTTTAGTTTGTTTTGTTTACTAATCGTCACGTACTATATACAACGTAACGCAACGAAAACTAAACAATTTTAAAGATTGATAAATGTTTTATGTGTAGAATTCAACGACGGTTTTTATAAAATTAAAGCGTGCAAGAACATGTTCGATCCCGATCCCGTTTGATCTCGCCGATTACCGCGCAAATGATTGTTGTCGCTGGTCGACAATCGGAATAATCGGATTAGCGACGGGTCACAACAATCATAATAGACAAGTATTTAAGCAAAATGCGAGTAACATTTAGTGTCATCAAAATTACCACATAAAAATAGTAATAATTTTATATTTTATTTGCCGCCCCCAAAGCCTGCCGCCGGGGTACTAGGCACCCCTAACACCCCCGCTTGGCGCGGCCCTGCATCGGCGTAAATGCACAGAAAAGATATATTTCCTATGGACACTTGGTATTTTATTAATAGAAAATCCGCCGTAGGGCGGACAAATGAATGATTGTATATATTTTTGTATTTTTTTTTCATTTTTTAAAAATAAATGAATTTAATGTCGCCGGCGGAAGATAAACAACTGGTTAGCTCGACTTAACTGCTTCTCGCAATCAGGAGAATAAAACAATGTGATTTATGCGTTGTCCAGCTGGGGTGGCTTTTCAACGAAGATCGGCAGCTTAGTGGTAAAGCACTTGACCGACTATCAAGAGATAAGTCCTCAATCGAATCTATATTTTACATATTTTGGCATTGATGTTGATTCAACACAACCTTGGAAATTCAATATGGGATCAAAATTTTAGTTGAAAAAAAGTAATTAAAAACATTTCTAAAGGAAGAAACTTGTGTATTTTCTTCTCAAAATTGTATCACTTATTTTATACATACATACATACACATAAGCTATTATTGTAAACATTTTTGCCGTGTAGGTGTGTTTGTTGCGTGTCCAACTGCAATGCGTTAAACCCCGTTGTATATTTCTGTGTCAGACAGAACGTACTTATTATATATATATTATATATTATTATATTTTCTAGTGCCAATGCTACCATTTTCTTGATTTCTTTTCAAAACGTAACGTTACGGTGATTTACAATAACGACGGACGTCAGCCTTTCGGCGTTCTATAATACACGTGCGTCGTTCAAGACGTATAAAAAAAAAAAAAATGCCTATTTTTTTCATTTTCAAAATATTACCGAATTAAATTATGTTTATTCCTTCCTGTGTAAATTTTCGGAAAAAATATACCATTTAGTCAGTCCAGTGACTAGTGTATTTATGTTTCCTCCTCTTGTTCGTACGTTGTCGTAATAATAAAAATTTTTTGACAGGTATGAATTTAATAAACGGTGCATGGCTCGATGTAGAGGAATAAGTTAGAATAATTACTAAGTGAAAATTGTATAACCTTGACATCGTTTGTTGCTTTTTTTCAAGCGGGGTTAATTTTTTATTCATGACGCTAAAATTTATGAATAATGAATAATGTTACTAAAATTGTAGATACTTGTTTGGTGTTAGATCACTGGGAATAAATTTTTTTTCTGTAGACTTAAACGATGTATTAAGATCTCCAGAATGACATTCAAAATGAATTATGACTATGAAAATAATTTAAAAATCGTTTCGAATTCGATTTCTGAAACGACTTCAAGCGATTGAAAATGTTTTCAAATACCTTTCTGCTAGTGATGAGAAAAATTAGTCTTGGTCTTGCAGTCGTGTCTTGGTCTTGCATTTTTTGGCAAGACCAAGTCCAAGACTATAAGTATAGCTGCAAGACCAATACCAAGACTCAAGTGAGCAAGACCAAGACAAAAGCAAGGAAAAAGCAAGACTCTTGCTAAACTATTTAAATAGTTTGAAAGTATAATTAATACCGTAAAGAGAGAAAATTCTGATTTTAGAAGAAAAAAATTCGGTAATAAAAAAATGCAAGAAAGTGCAAGATTTTTTAGCAATACCAAGATCAAGACCAAGAGCAAGACTGCATTTTGCAAAACCAAGACCAAGACCAAGACTCAAACTGCCCTAGCAAGACCAAGACCAAGATTCTTAATGCAAGAACAAGACCAAGACCAAGACTGCCAAGTCTTGGTCTTAGTCTTGCATTTGCTCATCAGTACTCTCTGCAGGGCGTTAGATTTTGGAATCTCTCAGCTTGGTTAAAAAACTTACTCTCATTACTAAAAAATAATAGGTATAAACACACAAAACGATAAACACGTTTGGGAACTTTACATGGGTTTTTCTCAAAACTACGTTAGATTTAAGGCGGTACACAAGATTTTTGAAATTGATTAACAAAGTTGGTTCTTCTTTTTTTTTTGTTCGCCATAATGTGCAAAAAAGAGAATTTTTGAGGTACGGGCGCTTGAGTTAGATTTGCAGTTACGCTTCTGCTCGTGTTTGGATGTAAAATCATTATCTATCAGACGAAAAGTAAGTTGCTAACCATTCGATCAAATTGGGGTCTGCACAGTGGCGTAACTAAAATAGAGCAAATGGAATAGTCCTTCAGGGCACACGAGAAAAAGTGGTGCAAGAAAAAAAAATAAAAAAGCTGCAAATAAAGAAAATGTCCTAAAACGCCAAGAGAAGATGTCCAAAACGCCAAACATTTGATTGTTTTTTTATAACTTACTAACGCTCTCCGAGCACATAAGGACAAGGCGGGAATCGCTTATGTAAAAATCGTTACAGGGCGCAATGAGTCTAGTTACACCACTGGGTTTGTAACTTTTAAAACGATCAATCCATAGTACTATAATACAATAACATTCATTAAGTATTTTAACCGGTAATTGTATCTATTTTATTAATATATGCGGTTTGTAATGTATATTGTATGAATATGGTATAAATTTAAGTACATATGTATGTATTATATTATTGTGTACATATGGCACCTCGGCAACAAAAGAGCCACCTCTTATTAGAGGTTGTATGTATAGACATATCGCCGTTGTTGCTGAGGTGCGATATATCCACTTTGTTGACAGATATGTACATGTGTGTCTTTTAAATTTTATTATTCGATTTTATCAACACATGAAAATATAATATTATGGATATAGTACAGGATGATCCAGAAGTGATTGCAGTTTGAAGAAATACACAGCTGTAACGTAGAAGCCCCTATACCGCAACACTATTTTTTAGGTGTGTTATTAAATTGGCTTACAAAAGTTGACAAATAAATTAAACACTCAATTTTTTTTTTAATAAGCATGAAAGAAAGTTTTTTTTAATCCAATGAATATGTTTTTAGAAAAATTCAACCCAAAAATTTTTATTTATTAATGTTTTTCTTTTACAAAATGTCGACATCTATATCGAAACAAAGAAATGTTAATGACACTAGGAGTTGGGAATCGATATACAAACAGACGTGTAATATGAGTAATATGACATATAGAGTCACATCTAGACGTCAAAGTAGGAAACATAGAATGGTTTAATTATCAGGCGTAAATAATGGATCAAAATACAGTATTCAACAAAAATTGTTTAATATATATATATATACATATACATATATATATATATATATATATATATATATATATATATATATATATATATATATATATATATATATATATATATAAATAGATATATGTATTTCTTTAATTAAGTAAGGAAACATTAAGTGCGAGGTGAATTCAAATTAAAAAATAATCATTCTTTGGATAATAATTTTTGTTATCAGAGGTTTCTTTCAGAAATAAGTTCATTAATATATAAATGTCAAAACTGTTCGGACATATGATCGCGTTCCTGTATAGGGGCTTTTACCCTATAACAAAAATAAAACGAAAGTTTTATAAACAGTGACAAGCACTATTTAATAGGAATAGTTTGAATTTTTCAGTTACCGATTCAATTCTGTGAGGTTATAGACATGAAAAGGTCTCGGACTGAATTTTCTAAAAATTATACTGGTCAAAGTAAGTATATTGAACGTTCTGTGTATCAATTTCTTGCATGTTTGATCAAAGTCTCTTAATTGCACTGTAATTATATATCGTTGTTCAAGACCGTAAACTTTTGAAGTGCATTCTAAGCTAAAACTCATAAATATATAGAAGGTACATAACATGTATATAGTCTAGGTTGAGAGACGAATTGAGTACTTAAACTTATTCGCTCGGAATTTTTTTCTATACATAGCACTTCTTATAAAAGTTCATAGTTCCACTTGGCAACTTGATCAAATTTTGTTTAAACCGAAATTGTTTATTTGAATGAGAAAGAGTAACATAGGGGAGACCGGGGCATGTTGAAACAGTTTTTAGTTTTCGATTTTTCTAATTTTTTGTATTACAGCTATTTACATGTTTTTTATACTCAAATATAACTTGATCATTTAGTTTCATTTTGACACCTATAAAAACCTTCCTACTCTCATACCTTTTTAGATACTTAACTTTTTCTTGAGTAATGTCGCCTGTATAAATATGCCCCCTTTACGGGGCATGTTTATACAGTACCTAGGGTAAGTTTACACACTTTCTAAAACGAGAAACCCGGTCTCGCATTAAAGAGAGGTTGTGTTGGGTTGATTATCAGATTGGAATGGCACTCGAACAAGCGGTCGGTGCCCTAATTGGTAAGGCACTTGGCTAGCAAGCAAGAGATCCGGGTTCGAGTCCCAGCCGATCTAATTTGATAATTTTTCAAACACTATGTAAATTTTAATATTTTCTAGTATAATTATAATGATCTGAAATCAAGTAAAACCATAATTTTTTCAATTTAAAAACATGTATGTATGACTGTATGTATGTATGTCTTCGGAAAGATCAATTTTATGGTGAAAGGTGAAGAGACCCTAATTGTCGGTATTGTGACCAAGAATATGAAAAAAAAAAATTAAAAATACAATTATATAGGTACTATGTATAGAACAAGATTAGGTAAACAAGTTCCGGTTGAATAATTTTGATCATTCAATTCGTTTCTGAACCTAGACTAGTATATTATATCCAACACTAAAACATATTGATTACATTAACTATTATAGATATGGATTATAAATGAGGTTATCTTTGACTTGTATCGCACCATTAAACACAACAACATAAGTTCTCGAATAATCAGAGAGACAGTTTTTGTAAATATAACAAATTTTATGGTTACTGAACACGAATGAAATGGAAATTGATTGAACATGGCGAGGGATCATTTAGAAAGTTCTCTTTCTAATTAGCTATTCATTTTCGAACAAAATAAAAAAATCTCCGTTCGTTATTTCGTAGGTAATGTAATTTTGAAATTATTAATTTTTTAAATACGAAACATATAAAAGTTGAACACCGTAATAATATTTGTCTACACTTTAAAAAAAATTTGTAAAATTACAATTGCATTACAAAACAAAAGTTGAGTAAAATTACAAATCATTGTTTACCAATTTAAAATCATTACATAATTCTAGTAATTTTCTAACACATGTCAGAGACTTTCCTAAAATGTATTGTAATTTTACTATCTTTATGTACAAATCCTATATGGATCGTGATTGTACGGAACTGTTTATCGAATTTTCATAAGAAACTTCTCAAATTTACAAATATTGCCTGTAATTTGGTTTTCTAGAACTTTTTGTAAAATTATAAAACAAACTTGCAGTGGAAACTACAACAAAAATATAGAAAATTTAATAACTTTTTTCGCATTTTCAAAATGTCGATTGTAAAAGTACACATTGTGTATTATAATTTCATTGAGAATTTTTATTTATCCAACGCGCGTTTTAATTTTACGAAATTGTTCATCAAATTCAAATGACAATGTTTTCAAAGTTACAAATATTGTCTTTAATTCTGTTTGCTGGAAATTTTTTTAAGGTTTTAAGTTGCCAATTTTTTAGGTGTCAACCTCATAAAACTGACTGCCAGATCACTTCGAGTTAAATTTGCTACTGGGAATAAATTAAAATTAAAAGTCTTAATTAATTTTGAATTTAAAAAGGGAAAAGTCGTTAACATGAAATAATAAATATTATTGCTCAACCACATCCCAATTAATACACACTTTCTTATAATTTTTAAATTTTGTAAACGTATATATTCAGAATTTAGAACATTATATTGTATAAATCTATAGCTCAGTCGGTTAGTTTGGTTAAATAATAAAGTGATAAAAGCTGCATACAAAAGGTATCGTGTTCAAATCCTACTCGTTTCAATCCTTATCCGCTACGTTTTTAATTTAATATGAATTAGTCTGCTGTAAGCTGGCAACATAAAGAGTAAGTTTTACGTATTACAAAGTTAAGTAAATACATGCTTAAAATTAAAAAGAATTTTTTTAACACTTTGATTTTACAAATAATTTTCAATAGCATTGTTGGTAAAATTACAATATTTGTCATGTGAAATTGACAAACAAAATTTTATTGTCCGTTTAGTAAGATTAGTACTTTGGTTTTGTAATTTTTCAAAACAAAAGTAGCAAAAAATATTTTGTAAAATTACAACACCTGGTTTACTAAATTACAAAAATGCATTGGCAATTTACTTCCAATGCATTTTTTGTAAAATTACCATAGAATTTGTTAACAGTGTATAGATAGAACATTAAGTAAAATTTTCAATTCAAAACTAAACAATTTCAATCTCATTTTTCACGTTGGTGACCGAAAAGTTCAATATTATGTTACCCGAGTAAAAAAATGGGTATGAGAACCCAGAACCGATTTACTCGAGTACATTTAGAGACAGGATCAGATAAACATATCAGGGCCGAATCCGTAATATAGCGTCTCGGTACTTCCCGCTCTAATGGGGTATATAACTAGGACTTTATTAGGTGCAATAATTAATTCCGGCTCCGGTCGGGAACCCTTTCCTAATTTTGTTTGGACATTCGGTCTTGGCTGTAATCTAAGCATATTGTTAGGATCTAGTTACAAAAAAATGTAATTCTGATCACACCTGCACCTAAAATTTTTTGTGTCATGTAAATTAAGAAAATATTATTAATTCTAGAAGATGATTTTCTAAACACTAGAAAGTAAAATCAGCCATATATCTAAAAAATTTACAAATGCTTTCCTTGTAAGTTTTAAACTAAAAACTTTATCACCTATTCTTATTAGGTTGAGATGAAATGTATTTTATGAAGAGTATATGCTATTAATTTTTCTACAAAGCACATTCTTATCAATAATAAAAATAGTAATCATGGACTTTTGTAGGGTAAATAGTGATAATTGATGTGAGAAACATTCAGTCAACCTTCAAGTTCTTAGATAGTTTTGGTACATTTCGACAAGTCCAAACTTATTCCAATAAAATACTAGTATTCTCACAGATGTATTGCTGTTGTATCGTGACTGAAATCATAGCGACGATATGAATATACCTATATAGATAACAAACTATTTTTAAAATATGACTTAAATGACAAGAGAAAAAGGATTCTAAGAATAAACTTTTTTTTTTTTTAAACCAATAATAATGCTGAATTTGACCGAATTTGGATTTAAAAACGAAGTAGTTTTAGAACACCCGCTACAAAAACCTAATATACGTATGCGTTTAATATTTAATATTCATTTTTAGATGTATAAAATATTATTTGCCAATATATAATAATATGTTATAACGGAAGCGTAGCACCAACCGGATGCGAAGTAAAATTCTGAATAATGTATTTACAATTTTTATATATACATATGTGTATACGCATACGGTACCTTCATATATCCTAATGTATCCTTGGGTGCTTTAATCTAACACATGTACATAAAGCAGCCCGCAAAAAAAAACTATAGGTAATATAAAATTTACGAAAGAATATTGCAGACATTGTACGTAGATATTCGTAACATGTAAGAAGAGACGGTAAGCCGATAAAATACATATGAATAAAAATTTTTATTATAAAGGTTAATATAATTCATCAATGTGTATAAGTATATTACCAGAAAAAAAATATGATAAATTTTTAAAATGGGTCGAAGAAATTTTGTATAAGGCGTTTCAAAAGTATATATAAAATTAATTTTAATTTTACTTGAATATTAAAAATATTTCACATATTTTGATCCTAAGTACTTTTACTGAAGTTTCCCTATACTTATATAGAGAATGCAGTATGCTAGCTAATTTTAAGGCATTTTTTTGGATAGAGTGAGCAATTTAATTTTGTTAAAATTTTTTTTATTGCTTACTTATTCATATAATAGTAAAAACGGTGGCATAACTCTAATGGAACATGTGGGGCAGTCGCTCTAGAGCGTACACCAAAAAGGGCGCAAGAGGAAAAAATAAAAACCTCGCGAAAAATCTAAGACACCAAAAGAAGATTAAAGAAAAATGTCCCGTAACTCCCGTAAGTATTGGAAATGATTTGGAGGCATCTTGGGTAAAGTGTAATGAACGAATCTGTCCAGATTTGATTGCCACTCCTCCTACAATATGCTGCTGCCTTATTAGTCGAATTTTTCTTGAAAAAATTAAACTTATACAGCCTATATAATAAGAACGGCGAGAGGCGAGAGTAGGGGCGCTATCCGTTTTTGGACCCGTAGAACATGATTCCGTAAAAAAAATACCTGATATGTATATATATATATATATATATATATATATATATATATATATATATTCCCGCTACCTTTTAAAATGTGTAGGGCCCCCCTATGGAAGTTAAGGGCTGAAATTTGGTAAGTGGGGCTCTTTCCGATGCACAACAGTACTATCAAAGTGGGGTCAAATTTTGGGCAAATTTTGGTTCCGACCCAACCTTTAAAGGGGTGGTAGATTGTAACAAAACAATAGAACTTTTCCAAACCGGTTGGAGGTAATGTTTCAGTCAATTATCTACAACATTAAAATAGAAATAGAAAATTTAGATTTTTTTGGAAAGAAAAAATATTTTCATAAAGGCCTTCCAGTTTACTATTTAAGGTCCTTTTTTAATATTTAAAAATAAAACGCAAAGGCGATTGGCGGATAAGCATGGGTAAGAATGCCCTCGTACGAATTGTGTCGGCTTTTTTCCTGCTAATTTCTATCGGCACTAAATTGAAATTTACTGACATTCAACCCTTAAAAACTTAAAATCTTTTTTTAAAGCCCCGATCAACCGGACACTCATCATCAGTTTTGAAACCACCAAAATGACAAATCGCTTGTAGACTTTCAATCACATTTCGCCTGTAGACATTCAATACCGAAGATGAAGGGAAAATTCGACTTCCGTAATGGGGCCCCGCTGCACACGGCATTTTTTTTTACTTTTCTTCAACATGTAGGTATAGGTCACATCAACTAAAAATGGTCTGACTTTATTATTATTAATGACATTTTTAATTGATTTGACCTATAGCTACTGTTTTGCCTAATGTCATCATAACTTGTTTACTATTTCACACTTTACGTATCTCCACAGCAATTGCAGGAAGACCATTTCATAATTATTTTTTTTTTTTTTTATGAAATACGATGTCTCAGAGTTGCTTTAACTAAAAGGAATCTAGAATTGTAATCTAGAATTTTTTAAAATTCGAATTTTTTTGTTTCGTCCTTGAAGTGTGGAGGACTTCCTAATAAATAACTCATTCCAACATTACAAAGTAACAAAATTAATTTTTGGTTTTTTCCATTTAATTTGGAAATTTTGTTTTTCAAAATAGCTATTTAAAAAGGGGGAGGGGTAGAAAAACAAACTACTCTAAAATAAAATAATATAAAAAAAATTTTCTCCAACTATACAAGACTCTGTATTTTAAACTCGAAAAATTTAGGGTCATGTTTGTTATACTCATAAAATCTTAAAAATATGTATTTACAAGTGTACTATATATACTTTCATATACCCAAATCGGACTACAATCCCACGCTTCCTGTGCGAAGAAATAAGTGAGGTTGGAAAAAATTTTCTTGCGGATTGCGGTAACCGGCCTGCTTCTTTATATTTTACATTTTTCGGCCTAAAAGAAACATTTTTGAACAAAATGTGTAATATATAAAGGTTTGGCACAAGTCCTCAGCGTAAGTGTAGAAAATTGTAACTAATGGTGAGCCCAGAGTGTGCCCGACACAGCTTAAGACATGTAGTCAGTCGGTGTCCGTCGCCGAACACACAGTGCATTGTAATACATTGTTAGACATTGTTACTTGAATTCGACAGGTTGGTCTGTCCCATAATAGGTGTGTATTCACACACACTACTACAAAACATCAAACCAACACCATTGTAAACAGTGTGTACCTACACAACCTAGTGGGGAGATTTTACGTCACCCACTGGCTACAAGTGGAACAATTTGGTAGACATTCTAGTTTGGTCCCTTGGTTCGGCATGTCATAGCATTTTCTAATTTTAAAAGCAGTTTTTAAATCGCTGAGTGTTTCTGTCCAATTATTCTAGTTTGGTCGAAACTGTATCGTTATTGAGATTTTTAATGAGACGAAAAATTTTATTCGGAACACTGTACACAATATTGTTTTTTATAAAAAAAAAATAATTAACATCAACATGGGGATAAATCATTTGTTGAATATTAATCAAAAACAATCGATTCTGGGGAGAAAGTTTGAAAATTATAAACAAATATTAAAATACGTACCTATGTACACAAAATAAAATACACTCAATGCCATACGTAGGTATATTTACTATAAATGACCCAACCAGATACGCAGTCCGTGACTAGTCCCGATCATATTATTTGTGAATAGTACTAATTCATAATAAATATTATTTACAAAACAAATTGATTAGCCGGTAAAATAGAAAGCTGGTGGCCGACCGGACCGTCTGAATTTAGACTGCCAGTTAGTATTTGCTAATGTTGAGCATAGTAGTATGGAAGTGTGTATTGTGCACTGTTAGTTTTCAATTCATATACACAATATTCAATTCAATTATGTATTGACATTTTGTCTATGTTTACAATGATGTATTTATAATTGAAATATACACTAAATATACAGTTATTGTGTTGGATTTGTTGAATACTATTCACTATATTATAGTTATTTGGATATGCTTAGATACAGTTACAGGGTGTGAGGAAGTTTGAAATCGAAAAGTCAATTGATCAAGTTTCAGACCAAGGAAGCTTAATAATACAGTATTTTTGAATTTATGTATTATATTACACAGGAGCAGCCGTGAGTGCTAGTCAAGGTAGTGCCCTATAAATAGTTATAACTTCAGATCTAGGGTAAGTACGGGAAAGATGGCGCAGTAGCCATAGTTCGTCCGTTGATTGATAGATAGCGCTATTAATGGATTATATGTTTAAATTAAGTTACTTATTTAAGCTGTATATGGTAACATTTATGATTAGTCCATCAGTTTAGTAATTACACAACTTTTTATTATTGAAAAGTAAGTTTTTTAACATAATATTTTATCAAGCATTTAATTCATTAGAATTTAAGAATGTATATTTCATTGCTTTAATGAAAATGAGTTTTGTTGTTAATTTAGGTATATTTTAAAAGTACTGTATAAAATTTTAGGTTGGAATTCCGCACTATGCTTGGTATAGCAGCATGCGGCATCTATCCCAACAAAAAGGAGAGATGCCACATTTAAAGTTGGTATAGATGCCGCATCATATCACATGTTAAAAACATAAGGAGTCTCCACATTCTCGCCGAGGTTGGACGAGATTCCTCGTCGAGTTCCTCGCTGAGGTTGGCTCAGTCATATGAATAGCATTAAAACACCAACCGCGAGACACAATGAAATGACCCTCTACATTCTCGTTTCGTACAACCTCAGCGAGAATGTGGAGACTCCTATAGACTTACATATATACCTTAATTATGCAATTTTTCTTTGGACTGTAAATTATGCCACGTAAATATAAATGATCCATTAATGGATCAGGAAGAGCCATCATATTAGTGAAGATAACGAAAATAATGATGATTGCTTGTGTATTGAATGTTTTGAAAGGTACTCAGAAACAAAAAAAAAAAGCTGACTGGTTAAGATGTATAAAGTGCCAAAAATGGTTACATATGGCATGCATCATGTATGGAGATGTGTGTAAAATGCAAAATTTTTAATATGAACTATGCGGCGTCTCATTTTCTTTGATGCGGCATCTTTACCATAGGTGTGGGAGAGACGCCGCTTTGCAGGTTCTACAAAAATGTTAATTATGAATTCATTATGACTCATAATTTAAAATTATTTATAAATAATTTTAAAGAACAATGTTTACATTTATTGTGTACCAAATTTCAAATCAATTAAATGTATACTTTAAGAATTATCAAGTGTTTTCAAAATGTGCGGCATCTCTCTCGCATTCACCCTAATGCTCCAATCTTTATAGTCACGATATTTGCGGAGAGTATTATTGACATAAAATATATGCAATAAAAAAGAATTTCCAACCATTACAAGAGGTGCAGAACAACACCAAATTTATACTTCTTATTTTTTATGATAATAACTGGTCGATAACTGAAGGATTCGAATTTTTTTTTAAAAAGATTTTTAAATTAAAAATATCGAAAATTTGCACCTTGAAAAAGTAGACTTTTTGTTAAAATCGTCGCCATTTGTTTAAAAATTGAAATTTTGACAAATCCTCTGTTCAGGCGATATACTAGTAATTATACTAGCGAAATGTTTTTGAAATTCTGATTTCGGATGAACCGTTATCATGCTCGAGTTACCATGTCCACCGCAAATGATGCCCAAAAAAGACGTTCCTGGAATTTTCCGCTGTTTTTAAGTATTTTTCTATTAAAAAAATTTAACAAGTATCCCAAAACATGTAGGCACTAATCGATGTTTCTAACAGTTTTAAAATAAATATAAAATCGACAAAATGTTCTCATTTCGCCTGCTATAACTGTTTTTTATGTATGATTGTACAATGTCGAAAGAACATTTCCTTTTGCGTTGGAAGAATATTTTCTTTCCAAACGCTAAAATCCTCTAAATTATTTAACAAACTTGGGAATGACGTAATGTAATAGTTGTTAGTTAACATTGGTTTCAAACAATGTCAAATTCCCTTAATTGTTTTCTTGGTAAATAAAAATTTTATGATGTTTTCTGTCAATAGTCTATTTCGAAAGGCGGATGGTAATCTTATAAGGCACAATTTTATACATCCGGTACTTTATATATTCCATTTTGATCTGGACATAAGATAGTGTGGCAGCAATAGTTTGAGTATAGTTGGTCAAATAGAAAGAGATAAATGAAGCGATATCATATGTATAATGGTAGCCAGGCATTATGAGAGTGAGACGTTTGGTTTCCATATATCCATATATGGTATATACAAATACATATATACATTTAGGTACACATACCCATACTAACACATTAAGCCAAACCATATACCCAAACCATTCAAAACCAACTAAAACGATAAATACAGACAGTATAGGTATACTTTGATTGTTGGTAACTTACGTCTCGCACAAGATCCGGGTACGGGGGTACTTTAGGAATGAGTGGGATGGTTCGGTGGGTAGGTACAGTGTTGTTTGTCCTTTATTGCTGTTGCTCGGTTATTGTTCGGTTAACTACGATAGAAAGGATTTTCGCCAATAATTGTGGCTATTTGCAAATGTTCACAACTTCAGGGGTACGTTATGAATATTAATGTTTGTTTGTTAAATATGGCTCCCTGTGCATCGTAACGGCCGTTTTGGTTTGTATCTAAAATTGTATAGGAGGTACATGTACACTTAAAATTCAAGGCTGTAATAATAGCACATCGAAAGTATATTTGCTTTGATGATTTATTTACTTATTTATTTTTTTGTTTCCGAGACTACCACTTTTGAAATATAAAAATTTGTTTCCCCCAAAATGAAAATCGTTACGTGCATCTTACGTTTCAAAGCAAGTTTTGAAAAATTTTGCACCAAGCGGCATAACTTCTGAACTCTTCTATATTCTATGAATTCCATCGCAATCGGAGTAATGGTAGCCACCAATAGTAGTCACGCAATCGGAATTATTTCGATTTAAAAATGTCAATATTTTACTTGCTACTGGCCCCATTTCGCTCAAATTGTGAGGGTATTTGAGGATTAGTCCATACCTATATGGTCCTCTATAAATTTCAACATAATCAGGCTGACGAGCACCAACGAGGAGATTTTGTAACTAACATAGTATTTTACTCAAAGAGTAAAAAATTGACGATTTGAGTTACTTTTTTTATACTAATGTAGTATTTACAGTTGTGGAGTATTTTACTAAAAATGTATTGAAAATATTCTCTTGGGAGTAAACAAATGCTGGTGTGCACCACTCTGGAGTATTATACTAAAGTAGTAAGTGAGAGAGTATACAAAGCCAAAATATACTCCTACCCACTAGCAGGAGTATGTAACAGAGTATCTTTAAAAAACATTGGTAACCTGCATTTTTATGCCTTCTTTTCGGTTTATTTTCGTAATTTAACATTTTTGGGGGTGTTTAATTAGATGTTGTAATATGGTAATAAAATGATATTAAATATTACAGTCAGTTTCCGATTATTTGGGGGCAAATTAACCAGGCTGAATGTGAAAATCCAGCCGCTGCATACGTACTTAAACATACATTTTCTCTTCTAAATAATTTTTAAACACAATTAAAGTCAAATAGAAAAAAAGAAAAATAATTAAAAAGAAAAAGCAGTCAGAAGCATCAAACATTTCTATTTAACTTGGTACAATTATTATTTATTCATTTTTCTTTTTCTCTATTTCATCTTCTTTCCACCGTTTTAGTTTGCTTTTTACGCAGTCTGGTTTTTTGATTAACTTTTTATGTCACCGAAGGACGACATATTAATCTCGTTGTGTGATTATAGCGGGGGAAAAATTAATAATAATAATAATAATATATAATATAATAATTATAGAGTTGTACATGCATATATTGAATAAACGCAAGAGGGCTGTATTCTCACTGTACTTAAAAAACGAGCCAAAAAATCATAAATTAACACTTTCCTGAGGTGACATTACTTAGTGCGTGTCAAAAACACGCACTTGACGAATTTTTTTTATGACTTTTTTTTTTCAATTTAATTTTGGACTAACCATGATTTTGATTTGTCTGTCCTTGTTCTAACCATTACTGCACCGAGTAATCGGTGTTGACTGTATTTTGACTGATGGTGTTTTTAATGAAGATAATACGTCCGAACTGCTCGAAATAGAAAAGACAGGCGTGTATACAATCAAGCTTTTTATTTAAGGGGGGGGGCGTATGCGGACCAAATAAGAAAAATGAAAGAGATAAAGTTTTTTTTATTAATTTCCAAAATTTTCAGAAAAAAAAAACAAGAAACTAAAAATTTGTTCTCTGAAGATTTTTTGTTTATAGTGGATGCCACCCAAATCATTATTTTTATCTTTTTCTGTTAAAATTTTTATGTTACATCACACATTTCTAATAACTAAAAGAGTATTTGGAGAAAACTAAAGTTGTTGAAACTAAAAAAGTATTTCGTGAATGAGCTCTCCGAGCAAAACTAATGTTGTAAAATACTAAAGTAGTATAACACTTCTTTAGTTTTAACTAAAGTAGTTTACAAAACTAAAGTAGTAAATTTCTCTGCTTTGGTGCTCGTCAGCCTTAGAGTAATGATAGCTGTTACTGTGCTAGGAAAAACGCAAAAAAAGGGCTGAGGATCCAGCAAACGTCCAAATTAAAAGGTTGTGCGAATTTTAACCTAATTTTGCTGACATATTACTGAAGCTTCGAAATTTTCTCAGTGATACAAATTCTTTGTGAGTTTAGAAATTTTATCCTCAATTGGGACTTCAAAAAAGATCGGAAATTAAAGTGTTCCTTTTTATGAATACGGGTATGTATCTACGCAAAGGTCTGTTGGTATAAAAATTAGATCCACTGTTAAAATATAAATATAGCTATGTACTTTAGAGCCGTTGAACGAGCTGAAGGAAGCACTATAAGAAACTGATTTTATAAGGAATTTCAGAGTATCTGATTTGAAAGTAAGATTAAATCGAAATTGAACGGCTTAATTGAATATAACTCAAACTAAGTGGCTGAAGAAAAATTTAACTGGTTATTAACTTCGTCACATTTGGTGGTATTTGTTACAAATAATAAAATAATTTAACTTGTTTAAAAGTTTATGGTCACTGGTCACATCCTCTCAGAAAATCAATTCATTTTATTAGGGTTTTACTATCCTATAAAAATATTACACCTATAATTAATGTATCATAATATTTGATATTACGCACAGTAAATTACAATAATACACTATGTAATAATAGTTTTTACTTCCATAAATTTTTTTAATCTTAATTATGTAGAACTAACACATTTGAGTATGGAGTGTATATGTATATGTATTTCTGGGTAGATATTTGTGTACCTGTATGTATGTATTTCTGTTTGTTTACATTTCGATGCTGTTTGATTATTAGGTGGTATGGTCGAAGGCGTAACGTAAAGTTTACGACTATGCATGGGATGGTTCACAAATTGCGTTGCCATTGTACCTATATACCTACATCACAATGAAAAATTTATTGGTTTAGTAAAAATTGCATTTCATTTGTAGAAATGATAGAGATAAATGACTTTAAAGTCAATAAGTGAAATATATTCAAACAGTTTTAGCACGATAAAATATGAAAAAATAAAATGGCACACTGAATTCAGTTTTATATAGTAATTTATAGGGAAGAACAATAACCCGAAAGCACTTGGAATACTGCGATACTAGTACTGTAAATGTACCATACTCCAAGTATCATTTTTTATTTTAGTTATGTATTCCTCAACCATAAAAACTGTCTATTATTTTACTTCTATCTTAAAATTTTAAGAACAGGTATTTCCATTAAAACAAAAATGTTAATAAAAATGCTTTCTGGTTAAGTTACGCCAATCAGTGTGTAAATTATGTCAATTAAAGTCAAGATTTCCACCGAAAAAGTATTAAATTAATTACTTTTTGTTATACATTGTAATATATAGTTATTTTTAACTTCTATATAAATAGTTTCTTTACGGTCTCTAATAAGTAGGGGAGACTGGGGTAAAGTGGCCAGTGGAGGAAAAGTGGCCATTGGCCTTTACTCACCGGAAACTACTCCAATCTTGTGGCGAAGCTGAATAATAGCCCTTAGACAAGCCATTAGTATTCTGTTAAAACGTTAATGATCAGTTCCCTAGACTGGATGAATTATAACGAATTTTCTGAATGCTCGAGTGTTGATGTAAAGTAATTTTAAAGTTATATTCTCATTATTGTTTTATAAATTACGAATACAATTTTTTAATTGGGACAGCTAAAAACTCTGTCTAATTACCTTTAAAAAAAATATTGTTATCGATGAATCAGAAAATTTTTTCTTGAAATTAGTTGTAGTTCACCGGAACGGCGTCTAACGGGGTAAAGTGGCCAGGCTTATAATGGGGCAAAGTGGTCAGTGTCTCCGATCGCTGCTCAAACTGAATTCTTAGATTATTTTAACATATTATATTAAATTCAGAACTTTTATTTAGTTGTTGATAATGATACAAAAATAGTCTGATTTTGTATATAAACATGTTTATTACTTCAAGATTTCTTTTGGGGTTAAAATGGGTACCCCTGGCCACTTTATCCAACATAGTGGAGTAAAGTGGTCACTTTGCACATGTTGCGAAAACAAAAATTGCAAAAATACCTTTCAAGATATTGTTGATATATTGGTTATTGGTTATTGGTTCTGCACTAAAACAGCTATATGTTAAATACTTATTAATCTGTATTTCTTTTCAAACAAATAAACTAAACAACATTTTGTCTTAGAGTGGCCACTTTACCCCAGTCTCCACTACATAAAATATTTTCACGACAAAAATTTCACTTTTAATTAACTAATCTCCTAACATACATCGATCCGTTAAATTTTTTTGATAGAGAGAGAGTACCTAGTTATAATGTTTTCATAAAATTGTTTCTTATGCGTCCAAATTTTTGTCTAATTTTCAGGTCACTGTGGCACACTTTTAAAAAAATATATCCAAAACACAATTTACTTGATTATTAACATGTTATTATTTATTTTCCTTTAAAAAATTTAAACTTAATAAATAAAAGTTTGGAACCTATACGTATTTACATATGGGAAGTACTATTAACATTCGTATATTATTATAATATTTCATGTTAAAAAGTAATTTCTTGGCAAATTCAGTTATTTAGCTACCGTGTATACAAATACAATTTTCCATTCTTTACTCCGTTTTCATGATTTTAAAGAGACAGAATTTAATATTTTTACATTATTTTAATATGAAAATAACTAATGAAATCTCCCAAATAACACGGTACTTGACACATTTACATAATAAATTAGATACATTTAATAATTTTAGAATAACACTTAATTTTTATTAATATTTATATATAAAATTGAATTTTTCTTAAATTTTAATAAATAGGTACCTAATTTAGATTGTGTAATCGTTTAAAGTACCTGAATTAAGAACTGAAGTCTTTTATTTAGGTTAATAAATTTATCAACATAACTTCAGACGAATAATAGAGCTTTTGTATGTAAGATATTAGCTTTCATATATTCAGCTTTCCGGTATTAATAAATAGGTTAAAGAATTTAAGTAGGTATTAACTATCTGAAATTTACAAATCAGGTAGATAAATATTTATATTTCTTTAATATTCAAAATTTTCTTTAAGTTCTTAATAATAATTATTGTCAAGGAATTTAATCGAATAGTTCCTTCCATAAAAGTATTATCTTTTGCTTTCAATGTGTAAATTTTAAAATAACTTGGAAATCCAAATCATAATTTTATCAAAAACAAATAAATAACTAAAAATAAAAAATATTTTAAAAAACCGACTTCAAAAGGTAAAAAATAATGAAAGCATGTATTTTGAAGTCAGACCTGATGAGGGCGGATATAGGCCGAAACGTACGTCGTAATAAAGAGAAAGTTAAAATAAAAATTTTTTAAAGTAGTACATTTGGTGGTTATATTTCCAAAAATTATCCTTATTATAAATAAAAATGATAAATTCTAAATAATACCATCAATACTAATAATCTAAAATAATTCGTAATCAAAAAACAAGTGGAGTTAATTACTTGAAGGTAAACAAAAAATCCCAAAAATATAAAAATTTAAGAAACCCAAGTAATGTCACTATATGGGTACTCGTAGAAGTCAACGAAAATCTCAGTAATTAATACTAAAGCTGGCGAAGTAAGCCGAGTAGTGTACTAAGTCGCTTCGTGCTCAAACTTCGGGTCCTGTAATTCAAACAAGAAACTGACACGGAAACGGAATGGTAGTTCCGAGGCTAAGACAAAGCGATCAAACATGCAGTGACCTTCTACACTTTGGTACTTCACCAATTTCAGACAATTTCGCGACTAATGCAGTGTATGCTCTATAGCAGGGGTGGGCAAACTTAATACTGGTATGATCGACATTAATTTTTCTTATTTATGCGCGATCGACACCGAGAAATTAGTTAAATTAAAAACAAAGTATATTTCATGTCAAATGCTCACTAAGGAAATATAGGGTTACCATAATTCCCTTCATTGTAATAATTAGTATCCGATCGAAATTTCGGTTTCAGCAAGTTTCGACGAAAAATTGGAGTTTCGGTTTAGTTTCGGCAGTAAAACAGCCGAATCTACGACCAAAACCAAAACTCTGTTCGTGAAATGATCGGCATTATTCGGATCATGTTTTTCACTCTCAATAAATTAAGTACTAATTAATTTTGTTAATACTAAAGTTTACTTTTAATATGATTTGTTGGAAACTTAATGACAATAATTATATACTGATACACCGCTCAGGGCCGGATCACCGAATAGACAAATGAGACAAATGTCTAGGGCTCGATTCTTTGAAGGGCCCGGTTAAACTATCTATTTTGAATATTTGAAGCATCAACCAATATTTACGGTTTCTTTTAGTTTTTCACAACATCAATAGAAGCTGCACAAAATGATAATGAATCTCTCAAAACAGAAGTAGAATAGAAATAATAAATGCTTTCTTTTTTGCACTTCAATTCTACTTTTCGGGAAAATTTTGACAAAAGTAGTAGTGAAAACCTTTCACCTGAAAAACGCCTCAGGACCTCCCATAGATAAATCCGGATCGAGGGAGAGAGAAAGGACGCCCGGTAAGAAGAAAATGTCTAGGGCCCAACAGTGCAAGGGTGCCCATACTCGGCGGGCATGGGGACCGCGGCCCCCTAGCTGATCATGGTTGGAGAAAAATTGCAAAAAAGAAGCTGAAGAAAGTAAAAAGAAAGCAAAACGACGTTTTTTTTGAGCGTGAATACTATTTTTGTGGAAAATACGCACTATTCGTCATACGCACTATTCGTTGCAGTTTTTTTGCTCGCCTATGTTATTTTTATGGCTACTTACAAATGAGTTTTCGTTATCCAATTTTCCTTGCCCAAGTTCCAGTTCATCCCCCTACAAATTATCATATGGACGCCCATGTAAGAGTGGGTTAATCCGGCTCTGATCCGAGTCACTTAAATAAAAAATAGCAAGTAAAAAAATTTTTTATGTATTAATTTTTCTGTATTTTTATTAAATAACAAATTATTACTCAAATATGGGCTTTTTAAACACATTGAAATTAAAATAAAGTAGAAGAAATTGTCTTAAAAGAGACTTTCGGTTTCGGTTTCGGCCGAAACTGAGACAGCGACCCGCGACCGAAATTCGGTTTTGGTTTTTTTGGTTAAAAATTAGTTTCGGTTGAACACTAGTAATAATATAATTTAATACGGAATGTAATGTACAATGATTAATAAATTTCTGGGATAATTTTTTTTCTTTTTTTTAATAGTGGACTGTATTTTTGGAGCGACATTATATTTGGCTATTTTTGGGTTATTACCTAAATAATTTAGCTATTTTTGGGCTACTCGAACGCCACTCATCTGAGGTTTTTGTTAAAATTCTTTTGGCAACAGTATTCCCTTGGAATTAGTCATGTCAGTTGTAGAATAGATACGCGTTTAATTTTAAATTCATGTTAGTTCACAATTCATCGTCGGCTAAATTTTTAGTAAACATCTTAAATTAAAAGATTTTAAATTAACCTAGTAAATTACTTAAAATGTCTGCGATCGACTGTCGAACTGTTCGCGATAGACCGGTCGATCGCAATCGACCGTTTGCCCACCCCTGCTCTATAGTCTACATTATGTGCTTCAGTTTCTTTAAGAAAAGAAAGAATAACTTCCGAAAGTAGGTATACATATTATGATTATTAAATGCAGTATGCTTTTTCTTTTTGACGAGTTGTGTATTACTTCCTGTTAAAAAAATATATTAATAAAAACTGAATCCAAAAAATACTTCTCGCAATTGAAATTGATTTCTACAAAAAAAAAAAAGATAAAGAATGTTTTTTAAAAGTAACTTTTCCTTGCGTCCATACGACGTACGTATTCGCAATCACTCATACATACGAACATATTACGTATTCTCTCAAATTCTATTTTCCACACGTTCTATAAAACATAAGCACCTCCACCTCCACGTGGCGCCCTTAATCACTTTACACGCTTCGTCATTTTTTTTATTTATTGTTACTTTCACCTCTCCACAAATCCTCCATTCATTTTATCAATTTCCCCATGTCTTTTATTGAATTATATTTTAAAGAAAAAAATTATTTTTTAAGTAAATAAATAAATAAAAAAAAATTATTTCGCCCCGCTCGCTGTTGTGCCACAGGGCTTGTATTGAATATTGATTTAATTTTAATATTGTAAAGCTTTTCCAAGTCAAAATATATAATCAATTTTGAAAGTAAATGATTTACAATTTTAATGTAAAAAGTTTGAGTAACAACAATTTTTTTTTTCGTTCATAAGAAATTTTAAATTACTAGTATAATTTTATTAAAAGTTTATTTTATATATATTTTTTTTAGGTAGGTAGGTACCGATTGAGACTACATAAGTCGATACAAATACAAAATAAATATATAAAATCGGATTTTAATAATGCTACAAGTTTTCTTGAAAATTATGTTACATAAATTTGAAAAAGATAAACACTCTTAGGAAAATATTGCGAGGCAGAATACAGATCATGTCAGTAACCTGGATACATAGATAACTCAAATATACGTAATGAAAAAGTTCATGAACATGCAATTTTTCATAGGCATGCAATGGGTACAGGTCTAAATTAATATGCATAAAACAAATTCTCTTTTTTGAGAAGATTTACCGTATTAGTAAATGGATTAAAGTTGTTTTTCACGTACCACATCGTGTGGCACATCATTAAAAAAGGTTCATAAAATGAAATTGAGGTTCCTTTTACTATTTTTCAATTTTAAATCCCGTTCACAAAATGTCGAGATTCCAAGTTGCAAATCATAGAGCACTAGAGAGAAAATACATATTTCTATACTACTGGAAACTGTGTAACCAACCACTTGAGATAGAAAATATGTTGTATACGTGCACGGTGTTTACTTTGTATTTGTGCGATAAACTCTGTTAGTGTGAGTGGTGATAGCCGTCACGTGACCTTTGGTTCGCATACATGTGTGTGATGTATGTGATACCACAACGCTACTTGTGCCGGTTCAACAATCAAATTTATTGTTGTTTGACTGACTTACACTGAGCGACGGGTACTGAGCAACTGACACTAAGCAGCCTAAGATGCACATACTTGCACATAAGTGATTGCAGAAAAGAGACAGTTATATTCGTTCTATTTGTTCTGTGTTGCAAATAGTTTCTTTTCACCACCGAATTTTTAAATTGTTGATCCAAAACATCTAAAAGTATTATACATATATAATATTACTTCATAAGAACTCTCAAATGAATTTATTACGGTAATTTAGAAGTTACAGACAGCCAAATTGGTTATTTTTCTATAATACTAACATTTAGCCGCGGCTTCACACGCCCAGTGTTTAAAATTACGACATCAAGTTAATATGTATAAAATATCTCGTGCAAGTTGCTCGAGAGGACCGTCCTTAACGAGTGCGAGAAAAGGTTTGCGGGGCCATCCTGTACCGAGAAGTATGATACCTAATGCAATATCCCCATCCCCCCACAAAGACGGAACAGAATAAGTACAAGTTTGAAATATAGAGCAAAAATATAATGAAAAAAAAAAAAATAACTCTGTTTTTCCAAAAAAATTAATGATGTAGAATGAAGTAATAATTTAAACACAATGTAGATTTAAATAACTAATTACATGGTATGTTTTACAATAACAATCTAATACATAAAGTACCTAAAATCTAATAATAAATATTTTATTTGAAGTTTAAGTCAATCCTCCACTCATATTTTCTTTCAAAGGTGAACTGTAACTTTTTTATTGACCATCACCCAGAGAGTTGGTCACCCATTTTCATCGGTTTTTCTTTTTCTGAAAAACACGTTCTGGTATAACACTAATTAGATAAGATAGGTTTCCTTATATCTTCCTTAACTGAAAATATGTATAAAATTTAGTTTTCATTATCTACTTAATTTCCAGGCAATTAAAAATTAGTTGATCAAAAAGTTAGCTTGATTTCGAACTTCAATTTTATTTATAATTTGAATAATTTAATTCTAAAATAAAAATTTCGTTTACGATTACGAAAACGCGGGGCCTTCTTAAACGCGGGGCCTGGTGCGGCCGCACCGGTCGCATCGTCCTAAAGACGGCCCTGAGTGCAACTTATGGTGACTGTTATTTCCTTTATAATTTTCCTCTAGAAATAAAATGTTTTCCTGTGGTAAAAAGTAGCCTGTGTCTTTTTTTGCCCTCTCTGTTAACAATATATAAAGTGTGAAGTTAATAATTATGCATTTTTTAATAATAAACTGCCATAATAGGCTATTGACTATGTACAAAAAAACAGGGGAAAAGGAACTAATTCGTAAGAGATGTTTTATTATTACATATGGTCAGTTGTACCCCAAAGATGATAAAGTCACAAAGTGCTATTAAATTTAGGCGTGGGTTTTTACGAACGGCGTAAATTTATCGACTCTTAAGGTTTTTAATTATAACTTAAAAACTATGCATTTTTTGTAAATACGCATAATATAATTTTTTGTAGAGAATTAAATTTTCTATCAAAATGGCACTTTATAAACTGAAAAAACTTTTTTCTCAACAAAATAATTCAAAAAAAAAAACTATTTAAAAAAAGGGGAAATCTTTCAATTTTTCTTTTTTTTTTTAAAAATCTTTGTGCAGCACTTTTTTCTGAGTGAATTTAGGTATAGGCATTGGTTCACAAAAAAGAAAGCTGATGCAATTTCCGTCAGAATGGTGATCGATAAAAATATTTTCGAGAAAAACTGGCTGAGATACAGTCGTTCAAAGTTACGTACTTTTTTACAATTTTATTACTTTTTACTTTTATATCAAGTTATTTGCCATTTTTCCACGCAAAAATTATTTTCATTTAGTACAAAAAATGTTTCTGCCTTATCAGAGATAATGATAAAAGTATTAAATTTGTTAAAAATTTGGATACTCATATGATCTTAGGTATAAAAAAAAAAAACTTGAATATGTTACTAATTTATAATTGTTCTAATTTTTTTTTTTTAAATTACATAACTATTATATTTTTCCCATAATATTTTCGAATTCAGTATCAATATCTTCATCAACATCGTTTTCGACATCTTGTTCCGTAACTTCTGGAACATTGCGTTCTTACAATTTAGACCAATACATTCTTTGCAGAACATGAAACAGCTAATTCCTATAATTTTCTACAGCCGCAATTTCCGTGACAACCTTTTATATACCCGCAAGCTATTTGCTCCAGTAAATTCTGCAGAATTGCATCAGCTTTCTTTTTTGTGAATCAATGCCTGTACCTAAATTCACTCAGAAAAAAGTGCTACACAAAAATTTAAAAAAAAAAACAAAGAAAAATTGAAAAATTGAAAAATTTCCCCTTTTTTTTAAATAGTTTTTTTGATTTATTTTTTTGAGAAGAAAGTTTTTTGAGTGCCATTTCGACAGGAAATGTAATTCTCTACAAAAAATTATATTATGCGTATTTATGAAAAATGCATAGTTTTTGAGTTATAGTTAAAAAACTTAAGAGCCGATAAATTTACGTCGTTCGTAAAAACCCACGCCTAAATTTAATAGCACTTTGCGAGTTTATCATCTTTTGTGTACAACTGACCATGTGAAACAATAAAAAACCTGTTACGAATTAGTTCCTTATTTAACTACATAGTCAATGACCTATAATTTCATTATTTCGTTTTAAATAGATTTTTCATCGAGAATGAGATGTTTTCCTGAGGTAAAAAGTAGCCTGTGTTCTTTTTCGTCCTTTCTGTTAACAACATACAAAGTTTGAAACAAAACATCTGGTTTTTCTTAATCAAATGTCATAATTGAAAATATTTTTCCGCGTTAAAAGGTAGCTATTCCTCAAGCTATGTCTCTGCAAAGTTAATTGGTCAAGCCGTTGAAGCGTGAAAGCAAGGCAAACAAACAGACAAACTCACTTTCCCGTTTATAATATTAGTTGGGATTAGGAACGAAGAGAAATAGTTCCTAAAAGTGTAGATAGTTCAAAAAAGTTTTATGGTGTTGATAACGCTAGAAAAGTTTTAAAATAACTGCCAAGATAAAACAGTTTCTTCTTAACCAATTTAAGCGTCTCACAGTTTCAATTTTTAATCTGGAAATAATTTACAATATCTAAAAGCGTTTTTCAAAAATTTGAAATCTAGTACCTTTCATAATTAACAATAAAGTGTCAAAAATAGCGGAAAGTTTAACAATTTTACAGTATCCCACATATTTTACCGAAAAACATGGGCTGATAATGTTAGGAATTCGTTGACATCTTAACGTATTACTATTAGCGAATTTCCAAAAGTAAAACTGGAAATACGCTATTACAGTAGGTGTCATGACGGGACCTAAGCCCGGGATCATAACAGAAATGTGTTTTGAGGTCCGTAGAATACGAAAATAACTCTCGAACGAAACGTCTAATGCTTATGAAATTTTGTGTGCGGACTGGATTCTGAATTCGCTCGGCTAAGTTCGTTAGCCAGACACGTCGGATGCCCAGAAGTAGGTTTTCTGGCCATTTTTTATCATTCGATCCTATCATAAGACAGTTCGATTTTTACATCGTTGAAAAGGAAAAAAAATTATGAAGAAAATATTCTTATAATTTTCTTTCTATTTTAAGTATTTTTTGAGAAAATGTAAATTTTCACCATTATATTATTAGTTTTTTTCTTTGTTAGTCTAATAAGTAATTTATATTTATATCTCAGTTCTTTATGAAGTATAAAAATATTTCACTTTTTTATTAAAGAATTTTGTGAGAACAAGTGAAGTCTATTCACATACATGTGTTATAACACACATACATGTATAGAGTTTTATTTCTCATTTATTTCATTATAATTAGCATGGTTCTATCTCATGTTGAAAAATGTAAATTAAACACATTTTCTAAGCTAATGTAATGAAGAATTTTTTTTTTATTGAATTTTTAAGTAAACAAGAAATTAAATGATGTCCGCAAGAAGCTTACGGACTGCCATAAGTTATATGAGATCCTTAGAACCCTTTTCTTACTGTTAGAGTACTAGACTTGTATGAGTTTCGCCAGGATTTACTGATCCCATAATTGTAAAAAATAAACTAAACGACCAATTTTAAAAATTTCTTCACTGTTACAGAGCTAAACTATTTTAGATAGATTTAGAATACATTATGTAAGGTCCGCCAGGGTCAAAAGTGTCAAAAATAAACTAACTGACCGATTTTGAAAATTTTTTCACTGTTACAGAGCTAAACTATTTTAGATAAATATCGATTACGTTATGTGAGCTCCGCCTGGGTCCATAGGACCCAAAAGTGTCAAAAATAAACTGCCTGATCGATTTTGAAAATTTTTTCACTGTTACAGAGCTAAACTGTTTTAGATAAATATAGATTCCGTTATGTAAGATCTGCCAGGGTCCATAGGATCCAGAAGTGTCAAAAATAAACTAACTGACAGATTTTGAAAAATTTTTCACTGTTACAGAGCTAAACTATTTTAGATAAATATAAATTACGTTATGTAAGGTCCACCAAGGTCCATAGAACCCAAAAGTGTCAAAAATAAACTAACTGACCGATTTTGAAAGTTTTTTCACTGTTACAGAGCTAAACTATTTTAAATAAATATAGATTACGTTATGTAAGGTCTGCCAGGGTCCATGGGATCCAAAAGTGTCAAAAATAAACTAACCGACCGATTTTGAAAATTTTTTCACTATTGGGGAACTAAGCTATTTTAGATAGACATACATTACGTTATTTAGGGTCCGCCAGGGTCCATGGACCCAAAAGTGGTAAAAATAAACTAACCGATCGGGTTCTTGGGTCCCTAAAAATACCAAAACTAATTACCCAGCCGATTTTAAAAATTCTTTTACTCTTAGAAAGCTAAACTATTTTAAATAGGTACAGGTCTTAGATGAGATCCGCCAGTGCCCAAGATTTGGAAATTCGCTATGTTATGCAGATGCTGCGACAGGGGTATTTTTTTGACTACTATAATTTAAATATTTGAAAAATTTACTTATGACTGAAATCACGGATTTTTATTAGTTGATTTCATTAAAACGCGACACCCGAGTACACGGTAATCTCTTAATTCTGTACAGTACCGTACAGAAACCGAAATTTATAAATATTAAATGAAATACAAACCATATTATTATATACACAATACGACAAAAGTTACAAGTAATAATGTAAGTTGAATGAGCGAGGGTTCCGTTTAAAATATTCTAATTACATTAAAATGATTATTATGCAATGTTTGTTCTTGTAGTTTAGTTTTGTCAACAATATTGACGATGAATATAGAGTGACAGAGTGAAGGATGAACGATGTACATAATACAATATTATTATTTGACGTATGTATGTTATAATAGTACTTGCTACACTACCCTACGATAAAGTATAGAATAATGATAACAATAACAATGATAAGTATAATAATTATGTATAAATTGTAGATTTTATAATGCCGAGTATAATCAGGACCGGCCCGAACATAAGTGAGGCCCGCTGCAATATTGACTTGTGAGGTATTGAAAAGTTCATGCAAGAAAATATCTAATAATTTATTGAATCTTGTTATTTAGTACATTGAACAAATTCATAACAGGGTGAGCTTTTTGAGAGTTACCATTCTCATTATGGCTAAACTATTAATTTAATCAAAAAATTGCTCCAGTGAGAGTTGTAGATATACCGACGGGAGCAACCGATTGTTATAATCAGGAGTTATATAACTGTTACAGTTTTCGAACTGTGCCCAAAAAGTCTCCAAAAATTATTTTATGCTTTAAAACTGCCAGTAACATTCAAATTTCCATTATTTTATCTTATATTTTTCAGTAATTGCGCTTTAAGACAAACTTTTAAAATTCATACTTAAATGATTACAAACGGTATATGAATTTACGTTATTTAAAAACATTTATCTCAATATGGCTGTCTTACAAATCAAGGTAATTATCAAAAAAAAAGTTGGGGGACAGGTCTACCCACACTGTCAACTTACCATTGGGTATCCTTAAAGACTAGAGACTACAGTATATAAATAATTCTTTTTCCATTTTAGGCAACTTCTCCTCTGGGCCACCGATAGAGGCTTTGCCCCTTGCACCATACCGGGGGTTTCGCCTTTTGTACCTAAGGGTGGGGGCTCCATCCTTATCAAACAAATGATAATATCATTTGTCCTCAAGATATGCGAGACAAAATATATTTCAAAAACAGTTTCTTATTTCGTTTTTTTTTTTTTTTTTTTTTTTTTTTTTAAATTTTATAATAATATACTGGCGTTTTTAACATCAAGGAAGGTTTTTAGGCCATTATATCATAATGTTATGGTAAAAATCCATATAATCTATGTTGTCTTAATAAAGTTAATTCTGTTTTTTTACCACAAAAAACAAACCGCTAATCCAACTTTGCTGAAAACCTTATCCGGTCTTCATTTTTTGATTACGCATCTAATGAAATTAGTCCGGAATTGATATCATCATTTGTTCTCGAGATATGCGAGACGAAAAAAAATTCACGAACGAACGAATGAACGAACAAACGAGCGCATGCACAGACATCACGCTAAAAACGATGGATTCGGATTCTAGTGACCTCGAAACGTGGAGATATGTCAAAATTAGCGATTCGTAAGATCGGACCCATTACAAGGACTTCCTATGGGAAGTTAATAAACAATAAATTTTAAATATTTGTTTTTACTATAGTTTTGAAATCCATTAAATTTACTAATAAAATTTTTGTTTCATTTTTATCGTATTTACCTTCAATGAAATGGTCAATGAAATGTTTTGTACTATTTTTTCTCTGTAAAAATCTGACTTTCTTTTTCACGAGAAAAGTGAAGAAAACTACAATATAGTTATGGGATTTAATACACGTGAGAATTTTCTAATTGAAATACATTTTTAGTTCAGTTTAATCTCTTATTGATGATAGGCTAATCAATTGAAAGTAGGAATATTTCAAATCTTGAAGCGAAAATTTTAAAATTGAAGCGAAAAAAATATGTATATCACCATAGATAGTTGTTATAGATTTTCACAAAGTTAGATTATCTACAATGAATTATTTGTAAGAATATTTTTTTGAAATGTTTGTAAAGAAAGTATTTTTATTTGTTTCTGGCAAATTTTGATAAATGACAGAATCCAATAGCACTGTGACCGGAGTGGTTCAACCGGATTGCCAGCACATGTTTTACACAATAGTGCCATTCCAGCTAAATTGGAAATTTTTGTAACGACTGTTACACCTATTAAAATTGGAATATCTCATTTAAATTGAAATATTTTTTATACTTATTTTCTCTTATGGCCCGATAATCACCAACTTAATAACAGTAGGTAAATCAAAAAATGTAAAAATTTTTTCAATTAAAATGGAATATTCCAATTTTAATGGGTGTAACGGTTGTTACAAAAATTTCCAACTTAGCTGGAATGGCCCAATAGTTATATAAAATGCCTTTACAAATTTTTAAACGACAAAAGCTCTTTGAACGATATGCGTACCAATTCTTGTTCGTTAAGGTTACAATATACTATTTTTATTTTGTATTCGTAAATATTTTATACCAAAATTTTTGATATCACCGTAACTCAAATTTATGATTAATGTTAAATCTGATCTGACAAAGTGTTTATTCTCTTCAATCTTAAGAAAGATCTCTCTACAAATAGGATGGTAACTGCCAAATTGACTAAAGTTAGTATAATTTTTAAAACAGGTAGTAACAATATTTACATACAATGCAAATAATAATGCAAATTCATTTTTGTAATATTGCGATATTAAAATACAAAATTTGGGGGGGGGGCGGCAAAATTTTGATTTTATTAAATAAATCAATTCAATCAGTATTGTCGCACTAAAGTCTCTTATCTTGGAAAATTAGTCAGTGGCGTGAGACTTAGAAACACGGGGCGTAGTGCCATCGAACCGTTCGCACCACGTACCATTAGACCGGCCCTGACTATAACACTATTTGCTATATATAGTAGATAGAACTAGCTAGAATGAGTAGATAGAAATATAGTATTTATTACTTGTTGCATATTATGTTGATATATTCTCAAGCATCTATCCATCTAACTTCAAGTGTCGTCGCTGATATACGTGTCTATCACATCAAAATAATACAATATACTCGTACATTTAGTACAGTACCTTACAAAAGTGATAAAACATATTGAAAACAAGAACTGCAATAATATGAAGAAGAAGAAATTCCAAGTTCACGATCATTATTACTGTCAGTATTCTGAAATACTTTAATTCTGTATTGAGAATACTGAAGTAGCTATAGGGGAGACTGGGATAAAGTGGCCAGTGGAGGTAAAGTGGCCATTGGCCTTTACTCACTGGAAACTACTCCAATCTGGTGGCGAAATTGAATTCTAGCTTGTAGAGAACCCACATAGTATTCTATTAAAACGTCAGTGACCATCACTAGATTGTATGAATTATAACGAATTTTCTTAATTTTCTAGTGTTGATGTAAGGTAAGATTTAAGTTGTATTCTCATTATAATTTTTTAATTGGGATAGTTAAAAACTGCCTAATTACCATTAAAATTATATAATATACGATGAAACAGAAAGTTCTTTCTTAAAGTAGTTATGATTTGGCGAAATGGCGTCTAATGGGGTAAAGTGACCAGGCTTATAAAGGGGCAAAATGGCCAGTGTCTTCGATCGCTGCTCAAGTTGAATTTTTAGAATATTTTAACATACTATATTAAATACAGAACTTTTATTTGATTCTTTATATTTTATAAACAAAAAATTGCTTGACATCAGTTTTTAGGATTCCGTGAAAAAAAATTCGTCAAATGCGTGTTTTTGACACGGACTAAGTAACGCCATCTCAGTGAAAGTGTTAATTTATGATTTTTTGTTAACTCTATAGTTGTTAACTCTACAGCCTTCTTGCGTTTATTCAATATGGATGTACAACAAAATAATTATTCAGTCACACAACGATATTAATATGTCTTCTTCGATGACATAAAAAGGAACCCTTATGGTGAGACTTCAATGTTCGTACGTCCGTCCGTCCGTCCGTCCGTTGGTATATAATAATTAATGATACAATTATAGTTTGATTTTATACATAAACATGTTTATTACTTCAAGATTTCTTTTTGGGTTAAAATGGGTACCCCTGGTCACTTTACCCAACACAGTGGGGTAAGGTACTCACTTTACATATGTTGCGAAAAACAAAAATTGCAAAAATTCCTTTCAATATATTGTTGATATATTGATGGTAATTGGTTCTGTACTAAAGCAACTATATGCTAAAGACTTATTAATTTGCATTTTTTTTTAGATAAATAAACTAAACAACATTTTGTCTTAGAATGGCCACTTTACGTCAGTCTCCCCTACATAGAATAGGTATATATTATTATACCAATAATGGGTTATTATTTTTGTCACTAAATACTGACATTATCACTAATCGTGCAGGTACAGGTCGCTTAAAGGTGTCCAAGGTGTCCAGGATTTATAAATAACGGGTCTGATAGGTGTTATAAAAATAACTGAATTCAATCTGATTTGAGCGCTACTATTTGGTATTTCATATAAAACACTTTAGATACTTTGCAAAATTATCACTTTTATTTAATTAACTTTGCGATTTTCTTCGATCCATATGAATATCTGTATTAACTGATTATACAAATCGAAAGAAATTAGATAAAAGTGGTATTTTTGCAAAGGAAGTGTTTCATTTGTTGTTATTAAAAAATGATTGGAACATACTTTACAGAATGAAATGTGTACTACTATTATTTGCATTTTCTTAGAAGAAATTTAAATTTCATTTTATTATATCTTGACTGGCAAAAGAAAAAATATTCTGTAATTGTTTTTGGATATCTTTGAGCAACTACTGCTTTTTAAGTATAGCTTTATTTCGGATACCTTTAATAATAAAATTTCAATTAAATTAGGTAATAAAATTTTGTTTTGACGTCAGTCAAATCATTTTTACTTTCATTAAAATTTGAACACTCATTCCACTTTCCTATATCCTTCATAAATTTCACTCTGCAGCAAAATTACAGTAAAATAACTAAGAATTTAATTTCTACAATTACGGTAATTTTAGTATTGTCAACAGTCAACAGTAGCCTAGGTGTACTATAAAAATACTATATGTATGATTAATTCCCCTCCCACCCTTTAATTTCCTTAAGTACTCGACTATCCCTCACTCTTGTTCCGTGGCGTCTTCATATTTTTACAGCATATCAAGTATAGTTCTCTGTATCCTTTTTCTGCACGTGACCTTTAAATGACCTTCAATATACACCAAACATTAGTTCTCGTTCTGTTCTATATGCAAGTCAATTTTGAAAAAGATCCGACCACGCATTGAGGAAAAACTTGGGAATAGTTGAATTTCAGTTAAAGTGGTTTTACCTGAAGATGATTACGTGTAAAGCTCTAATATTGATATATAAGACTAACTGTCACATAACGCATTTAATGCTATTATTAGTTTTTTAATTTCCCATTTAGACACTTTTACCCCTCTTTACCCCGAAGGGTCCTTTATGGAAACAGTAGAACATATACAGACGTATACAGTAGAACTTCGATTATCCGTCAGTTGCTGTTTCTAATAAAAACAATGCAGTCTCTGGCTTTAGGTAAAGAATAGACATAGAATATTTTGCTAAAGAATATGAAATTATTTTATATTGGTATGTAAGGGTTTTACTCTTTTGTAACCTAAAACTTTTTCTTCCTGTAACTTAAGTCTTTATGAATAACGTTATTCGTTTATTGCGATTAACCATCATAGTCCCGGTTCCGAGCCCGACGGTGACGGTTAATTGAAATTTTACTGTATAAGTATGTGTAAATAGAAATCCATATTTTTTCGAATATTTTTGTAAGATATCGTACTACGTAGATTCGTGCCGTTCTGCATAAATACGTATATTAAATTGTTGTATTATTATTATTATTTTTCATACGTAGATAACTTTAGTAAATTAAATTATTATAATTTTATATTTTTTGTTATACAGAATGGTCCAGAATTATGTACCGTAATTGCTGGAGCTGATAGTATGTTCAAAAATAATGGTACCTTTTCATCTACACTTTTTTCCAAAACTCAATAATAAGGGTGATAAAGCAGAGGGGTAAAATGTAGAGGGGTGAAACGAAACTGACTTCTTTTTTTTTAAATTTTTTTAGGCATCTTTGATTACTGGATTCATATTCTAGGGGCGCGTATGAACATTAAGATAATTAAATTAATGGTATCGATTGTTTGATCACTTATGATTAGGGAATAATTTGAAAATAGATACTTCTACTTTAAATTACTCGAAACCGGTAATATTTATCGAAATGTAACAAGTATACCTTTCTTGCGTGAAATTGTCTGAAGAATTATATTATCAGGGATTTTGTTTAAATAATTGCAAATTAAAAAAGAAAAGATGTGATAACTCACACCTACTATCCAAAACCACCCCTTAGTCATGAGTGGTGGAATAAGTGTTGACATAAATTTAATCCTTCTAACGCAAAATAAGTACCCCTAAAATATGAATCCGTTATTCAAAAGCGTTTGGAAAATATTTAAGAAAAAATGGTTTTCGTTTCACCCCTTTACAGAGTTGTACCTCCCTTGTTATTGAGTTTTGAAAAAAAGTGTACATGAAAAGGTACCATTATTTTTGAACGTACTACGAGCTCTACCAATTACGGTACATAATTCTGGACCACTTTGTATATTTGACACAAATATAAATATTTGAACACGTTGTTATTATTATTTTATTTTAAATTATGATAATTCTTTCCATTTTTATTAATAAAATTATTAGATTTGTACAAATATTTGTTGAAAATTTATTTTATTAAAAAATAAAACAAAAAAATGATCGTATTTCATGTGCTATGACACATGGAATGTGTTGCAAATCTAAAATTTTATGTGAAACTCTTGAAAAAGTAATTGTGCCTCTCGTAACTTGCACAATAGTATATTATTCAACGAGCAGATAACGATGACTGTTAGTTACAAGAATGAAATTTACGACAGGAGTGAAACTTAAGTATTTATTGTCGTACCTAATTGATTTGAGTCTCTAATAGTAACGTATCTATTATTATTATAAAAATTGCAACTTTTTTCATAAACATGTGTGATGAAAAATATGTGTAGGTATACGAAAACATTTTTCAATATATAAACACATATAAATAGTGAATTGAGTGTGAAATTTATTGCCAGAGCACCTGTAAGGATCCAAAGGCAACAATACCTACATATTGGGGATAAACAAAAAATTGAGCAGATAATTCATGTTTAGGTTACTAAAGCACGATTAGTAAATGGAAGCTACACAAGCGTTTTTATAACATTCTTAGGTATCTAATTACTCCTCTATGTATGTAGGGCCAAATTTGCAATGCCCCATACTTAAACCTAAGTCTAATATGAACAAAATTTCAATTTTTCGACCAGACAATATTTCGGAAACGGCTTCTAGGATAAACTTTAAAATTCTTAAATCTTTATGATCTAAAGTGGTGTGTATTTCTCGGTACTCGAATTTTATTTTCGACTGCTGGTTTTCAATAAGATAACATCAACTTCAAAATTTTAAATGAAACATGGGACTTCTTCTGGGGACTATATTTATATTTTGCAAATACAGTGGCCATCAAATGTAGTACGTACTCCGATTTTGCGTAGATTTAGTGGGGTTCTCCTCTCACAGATATTTTGTTGTTTGTCTGTGTTGATGAAAATTTATGTACCAAGCCAGAGTCAGGGCCGTAGGTAATATTGTCTGAGGGTCTCGTAGCCTTTAAAAATTTTAAAATTTCACTGCAGGTATATATGCACATATTCTGTATACGTAATACGCAAAATGCAAATGCAAAATGAGTAACGTAAACTTCTAGAATATTCTAATCGTCAACTAGCAGAGATATCAAAAAACAAACTTCACCGTTGAATTGGTCATTAAAAATGAGATTAAACAGTGTAGTTTGACAAAAGTTCTAGAATGTTCTATTTGTCAACTAGCAAAGATATTGAAAAATCAATTGTACCATTTAATTGTCCATTGAAAAAGAGGTCAAATTATACATTCTGACAAATGTTCTGGAATATTCTATTCGTCAACTAGCAAAGATATTAAAAAACAGACGTCGCCATTGAATTGGCTACCAAAATAGAGACCAAATAACACAATTTGAGAGATATTCTAGAATATTCTATTTGTCAACTAACAAAGATATTGGAAAATCTACTGCACCACTTACCACCACAACCGAAGTTAAACTAATGTCAACCAAATGTCCGATTTCGACAAATAATTTTTGCTATTGGACGAATAGAGTATTCTAGAACATTTATCAAAATGTACTATTCCGTCTTCTATTCGATGACCAATTAAACGGTGTAATCGATTTTTCGATATCTTTGTTAGTTGACGAATAGAACATTCTAGAATTTTTGTCAAAATGCGCTGCTTAATCTAATTTTTAGTGCCCAATTCAATAGTGAGGTTTGTTTTTTGGTATCTTTGCTAGTTCACGAGTAGAATATTTTAGAATTTTTGTCAGCTTATGCTATTTGGTGTCTTTTACGCTGATGAATGTGATAGTGAAGTTGATTTTTCGACAGTTTTCTAAAAGTCGTCACTCATATTCATTGGTATAACATTCGATTTCCTTTGTCTACACAACCGAATTTTAGGTGTAAATTGTCTCTTAAAATAATTTTGGGTTAAATAAATTCAGATAAATAATATTTACCAACCCCCGAAACAAAAGTTTACCGACGCCCCTGAGCTTCCGATTTTACGTACTTCCCCTTAAATTTGCACCGACAACTACGTAAAATTGGATTTGTGGTATAAGCACCACTTTCGGTTCTAAGAGTACAGCAAGTTTTCGGTAAGTCCCGCAAAATTATTTGATCAAAATACAGAAAAAGAGATAAAAGTTTCCGTGGCCGCCACCCCCAGAACTTTGCCGCCCTACGTCTGGGCTCAAGAGGTCCATCCATAAATGTGGCCTTGTTTGTGCGCATTCTACGGATGGTATGTAATCAAAATATTTTTCCAGAGTTTTGATTCAGAGAGTTATTTTATATCAATACTCAATACACATTACACATACTCAATAGTTTATAAAGTACACATACGAACATATATATACATTGATGTAACTATCCGACGTCTACGGATATGATTGCATCATACCAACAAACATCACCGGTTACATAATATTTTTGTTTCAATTTTTAAAACTGCAATGCAGAGAAAAGATTCAACTGTCAACGAACAGATAGATACGGGTGAATCGATACATCTATTGGAAAAACTAACACATATGTCAAACTATAGGTACTATAGGTGCACACATACTATATAGACAATTGTTACATAATAGAGAAATAATAATAAAAAAATAAAACATTAGTGGAAAACAACAAAATGAATTCATATATGGAATTCAATTTGTGTCTCGTATTAAGGGGTAATATCACCTTGTGTTCACTAAATTTTTCGTGTTTTTCTGAGACGTATCACGAACATGTTTTATTTTAATATGAAAAAAACATGTTTTATTTTAATATGACGATACAAAATGGCGGCACACGAAGAAAAAAAGATCTCGTACGGTTGACATAGGCGTACCGCTACAGGTCACAATTTTTAATCTGGAACAAAAAACCGAAAAGTTTCTTAAAATACAGTCCAAAATCTACCGAACATCGTAAGATTTTTTTGATAAATTGATTTTTATAGATTTTATTAGCGATTTATGGTTTTTTTTTTTCAAAGAAAAACAAAAATAAAGTTCAAATTAACGCCATTTTTTTTAAAATCAACTTTTAGAAACAATCCTACGACGTTCGCTAAATTTTGGACTGTATTTTAAGAACCTTTTCGGTTTTTTGTTCTAGATTAAAAATTATGACTTGTAGCGGTACGCCCATTTCAAACGTCCGAGATCTTCTTTTTTTCTTTGTGTGCCGCCATTTTCTATCGTAAAATTAAAATAAAATATGTTTTTGTAGTTAAAACTAGTACTTTTGTATGCACAAAACCTCATATGTCTAAATCTTTCCTATCGTTCGTGGTACGTCTCAGAAAATCACGTGTTTAGTGAACACAAGGTAATATTACCCCTTAAATTGACATTGAAAGAAAAAAAAATTGCTTAAGATAGTTGGCCGATAAAACGATTTTTTTAAAGGATTTTAACGAAACTTCTCCAGATATTTATTTAATTCAATACCAATAATACGAGCACTTACCGGAAAAAAAATTGACCACCCCAATTTTGAGAAAAACGACTTCAAAGTTTTGTAATTTTAACACGGGCGCTTATGGGAAAACGCTATTTTTTTGAATAAAATGAAAACGTGTCAAAGGAATTCGATAAAAATTTAATATTTTATAAAATACAAGTTACAAACCATATTTAATAAGAAATAAAAATTATTCACCACACCGATTTTTAAATATAATTTATAAACATCATTTTACAACGTTTTTACAATTACGCTTTTTCAACAATGTTTTTATATTGCTACAACATAAGCGCGCGGAAATTTTAAAAAAAAAAAAAAAAAAAACAAGTAAATATTTTTAGTAAAAATTCTCAGTGATTAAAACTAAAAGGTAAAGTAAAGAAAAACTACATTTTTCAATTTTGCTGCAGTTATAACTCGAAGACAAATCATTCGATCGATTTGATTCTTATTGCAGCTTCTTTTGTATATATTTCTTCGTACCATGAACCTCCAATTTTTCGATCGAATAAAAAATGTAATTTTTGCAGGCCAAAAATCATCAAATTTTTCGCGCAGAATTTGAAACTTTTTTTTAAAAACTCCGCCATTTTGTTAAATTTCAACTTTTTTTTCGATTGAGGTTCATGGCAGGGGCAGTACCTTCTAGTTTAATAGGCTTTTTGGTTTATTTGATTTCGGCCACTGTGAAGGTCGCTATCACTGCAGCAGTGGGGGAACTTTTTTTGGAGCCTTTGGAGATCGCGAATAATTCACTGAATTTTCAGTTTTTTGGTCGAAAAATTTTATCATGAATTTATTATATTATATGAACGATTATATCATCAAAATATTAAAACATTGCATACAGTAGTTTCCTTTAAAATATTTCTCAAAAATCACCTTTTTTTCAGGCGGCCACACTAGTGGTCGCCCTTAAATGAACTACAAGTTGGTATTTACGCTTGGTTTTTCCTCTGGGACTTGCGAAATGCAACTTTTTATTTTGTAATGAACTTCAATCAGCAGATTATCACAATGAATATAAAGTATTTGATATTTTTTTGAAACTAAAGGATCCTTTTTATTGCATTTTCTAATGATAACTTCTCACACTAACCATCAGAAAACTATATAGTACATATAGAATTAATAATAAATACCCCTGTCGCAGCATCCTGCATAACATAGCGAATTTCCGTTTATAAAAGTTAGTTTTTCTTGGAAACTAGTTGACATAGCATAATAGTTTGAAGACCTTTTTTATGTGATTTTTTCTCCTCTTTCCAATAGTGTAAAAAATTTTTACAAAAATTTTTGAATAAGAGGAAATTTTGGCAAAAAGTTAATTTTTTTCACGAAAATTGCTAAAAAAGACATGTTCCAGGCATCGTCCAACGGTTTTGGACTTCCAATATTTTCACCAAATTTCATAAACGTAAGACATTCGTTCGAGAATTATCGCGCGGACACACACACACACACACACACTAGTGACTATTTTTTTCGGTTTCTAGGGACCTCAAAACAAATTTCTGCCATAGTCCCGGGCTCAAGTCGCGTCATGACAGTGGCTGTAATAGCTGAATTCCATTAGCTAAAACTGTCAACAGTTATGTACTTATTTGAAAAATATGTATATTAGAGGTACAAATACATTTACACACATAGATATACGTATATATACATTTTATACACTATATAAGGCGTTAAATTGGTTCCATATCAATATACCTATCATCAATGACACAAATAATGCATTTAAACAAAATATCTAGTAGTGTTTCTTAGCCTATGGGGTAGACGTACCTAAACTGGATCTATATTTTTTCTTTAAATAATAATAAATTTATAAACTTTATATTAAGTTTCTTAGGATAATACAATTACGTATATGTTTTTTAAACCGAAGTTCCCTATTTTTATGGACTAGTTTCCAAAGGATATTAGTCCATAAAAATTGAGAACTTCGGTTTAAAAGAACTTATAAATAAGAAATTTATTTTCTATAAATGTGTACATGTTTGAAAGCAGATGATTTTATTAAAAGAATCCTCAATTTGATACATTATAAGCACTAACTGGTTTATTTCGGCTTTTTCAGATTATTTTGAATAATTTTATAGATTTATATTATTAACATTAAATACGTCTAGAAAGTATTTTTCGTCTCCAGATCAATATTTTATTTGAGGATTGTTCACTTTTTACGGCAAAAATTAAACCAATTCTTTCAAAGAAATTAAATTATTTTTTATTGATTGCCATCAATTAGTAGTACTCATGTTAGTATTCATATTATGCAACTAATAAACGTTAACTTTTTTTAGCGTAGGTCAATCTTAAGGTCAAGAATATCCAAAACTAGCTACATGACACATGTGACCGATTTAGGGAAAAAGTAAACAGGTTTATTAATCAGTCTTATAATTTAATTACTTATTTCAAGATTTCACTTGAATTGAACTACCTGGAAACGATTCTACAATAAAATTGATAAGTAATCCGTAGATCCTCTATTAATTGAAATATATAGTTGTTTATATAATTGATTTTGTATTTTAAAAGTACCAAAAGGCTTTACTGACCAACTTTTGGTACATTCATCCTATAAAGATTTTGTTTCACGAATACATTCAGATGCAGACATCTTTTGACCAATATAAGTAGGTATGTATATCCACATACGTATATCTCACTATTGCAGTTATATACATACATACATACACATTATATGATTATACACATACAACATAGTTGTAAACACACTAAAATTATGGAAAATAAATTGACTTTTTTTTTTCTTATTTTCTCAAAAACTAGCAAACGTAGAATAAAAGTTTAAAAACCTTTTTTATGTGATTTTTTCCCGTCTTCGCAATGATGTAAAAAAATGTGGCAAAAACTTTTAAATTATAGCAAATTTTGGCCAAAAACTCATTTTCACGAAAAATGCTCAAAAAACCATGTTCCTGAGCTCCGACGTTTTTGGCTGAAGAACTCATCCAAGATTTTTGGACTTCCAACGTTGTCACCAAATTTCGTAAAACTAGCAGTTTTTCCTGAAGAGCAATCGTGCTGATACATAAATACATAAATATATATATATATATATATATATATATATATATATATATATATATATATATATATATATATATATATATATATATATATATATATATATATATATAAATTTTAGTGAATGTTATTTTTGGGCTCTAGGGACCTCAAAACAAATTTCTGCCATATTTTCGGGCTGAACTTCGACTATGGCTTACACCATAATAGCTGAATTTCCAGAATTCTTTCTGGAAATTCGCTAAAATCCAGAAAGTATAATGTTTTTGTGTATTATCTGGAAATAAAAAATGTCATTGTCGTTCTTTTCGGGAATTGCTTGAGCAAAATTTCCTTTTTGTAAAACTTGGACCCATTTTCTACCGTAGCTGAATGTACAGCCGAAAGTGCCTTATACGGTTGAATTTGATATTAAAATTTACCGTAAATAACGTATAAATCGCAAGAACATTTTCGTAACGCGACAATTAAATTTTAAAATAATAAATTCAGTTCAACTGAAATTTAATTTTTCATTAAAAAAAAATTCATTAATTTTTCTATTACCTTTTAATATAAATTTTCTGCGCAACTTTTAGAAAATGATTTAAGTAATAAGAAAAAAATGAAAATTATTGAAAAAGTTTTTAATAAAAAAAATTCAAATTTTGTGTATAGGTACTTACTTATTGTTATTTATCTGATACAAAATATTAAAATAAAGGAAAACAATTCCAATTTTATCCTTAACAACAAAACGGCAATAAGGCCAATAAAAATAAAATGTTGTTCGCTTGGCTTTCTTGTATTGTCTGTGTATTATTTTTGCACTCACTAGATTTATTTTTCGATATTGCTTTCCGTGATATTATTAAAAATATTTTTCAATATGTTTAGAGCGTAAAAAACAACAGGGGTCTAATATTATAATATTGCATATTTTTAATATTTTTTTTTTCACTTTTTGCTAACTTATTGTTAGTGCATTAGGAAAATAAAATTGTATTATTTATATATTTCATTCACTGCTTTTTACAGTAAATAAAAAGACAAAGTAAAATAAATTAAAAACACATCGTATTACTAGTGTTCCACTATAATCTTATATACATACAGGGTGTCCCAAAAGTCAACGACATCCCTTGGAAGGATGATAGACCAGCTCATGCCTGCCCAGAATATTAAAATATCGTCTGATCAAATATCGTTGCTTTTCAAGATCTTGGCACTTTTATGGATTTCGGGAAAATCGACAATTTTGATCAAATTTTTGAGTACCGCAGCTGCAAAACTTGATGTCCTGAAATTCTGTTTTTATTACGCAACCCTGAAGGGTTCTTTTGTAGATCACAATCCAAAGTAAGGGTAGTAGACCTGATATCTTGGAAAAAATTAACCCTTTTAGATCGATTCATACATAAGTCTTTTTTGTTAGCTAAGTTTCTCTCGTCATACTATAAAAGAAATGTGCCACATTACCCGGGAAAGTTATGTTAAAAAATTGCCCATTTATTGTAGCTTTTAAAATGGTATAAAATTTACTTTATTTTACTTTAGAAAAAAAGTTATTGCTATTTGACCGCAAAAAAGGTCATTTCAATAATTAGGTATTATTTTCAAATTATTTCAGTTACTTACAGACACTTTTTCACCTACGTAAACCAAAGCTAGGTGATGACCGAAAATAGAAAGTGGATAGGTAGTAGATTTACATTGGTTAGAGTGAGATAGATAGTGACAGTAGCAAAAAAAAATAGGAATTCGAATGAACATACTTACTGAATTAAAGTAATTCCGGATATTTATTTGAAATTAAATATAACATTGAAAATCAAAGAATGTGTCCAAACTGTCTACCGTGCCATGGCATTTAATAGTATCTATCCGAGGCAATTATACTTGCATAAATCTATTTATCAAATCGATTAATCAATATATAGGTTCATTGACATCTGTTATAAAAATGTAAAAACTACTACAATGATAAGATAATGCAGTAACGCGATATGCTTTCAAACTAATTATACTTTTAAATCTTTGTTTTCAATATTGAAACATTACGGCGCTGTTGTGCAAAATTGTTCTAGAAAATTCTTAACATAAGCTTGCTTATATTTCAATTTAAAATCATAAAACACTCATAGTACGAACTTCGAACTATTAACATGTAAGTTAAGTTATCATATTTTATTTTTTAAATTTATTTTAGACTTACATAATTATTCTTAAGCATGTTTATTTATTCTAAATTTATTACTTAAAATTTAGATTATGTAGTTTAGTATTTAATTCAATTAGACGTTTATACATTTAAACTCATTTAAATTTTATAACGAATTTTCAGCGGATTAATTTCTAAATTATTTTTCCGCGTAGTTCTCTGTTTCAGTTAACCAAAATGAGTTCGCGTAGTGTATGACACGTGAACATCAAAAAATTTTTCTATTGAATGATTTAAAGAATTTTCCTTTAAATTTTGGCATTATGCAGAACGTCTAAGTTTATTCGATTTAGATTTATTTAACTTAGTAGTTTACTTAAAAATTCGTTCGGAATTTGTATTAAATGTCAAGAAGCCCACATTCTTAAATCGTAATATAACCTTAAAATTTCTTGCTATATTTTTATTTTATTACATGGCTCCGTAAATTTAACTCATCGTATTTCCAATTTAAACACTATCATTCTTTGTCATTTCAATTTTTGTAATTGATCTTTGTTCATTTTCAATAAGTCGATAAGTGAGCAGTTCAGGTCAGAAATTAATTTAACATCTTTAGGTTTCGTTAGTGATTTGTTCTTCTTGTAAATTTCAAATTGTAATATTATATTTCATTTTAGTCAATAGTTATAAGTTAGCTATTTTGCAAGTCGTCCACGTGACTAGCCCAGGGGACCTTATCCACCTGGTAATTTTATGCAATAAATTGTGACAGTTTTTGTTAAGATGAAATTTCTAGTTTTATTTGTGATTAACACTCACCATCATTAACGTTGCCTAAAACCCATGCTTCTACACCCAATGCGCAACTCTGTATCAGAACTATCCATTACCATACCACCATCCAATACCCGGTAACCCTTCGGAACCTTCATTCTATTTTACCGGAATCGCCAAGTCGAATGTGGGTGCGGTATCTCATTGAAAAAGATCTTTTTATTCGTCTTGCACATCTTGCAATATTTATTTATTGTTCACTTAGCTATTGTTGTCTAAGCTCATTTAATTATTTATTAGTTTTCATAGGCGCTCTCCTTGAAACAGTCCAAGTAAAAATATCTAGTGGATTTAAATCCGTAAACTGGAGTGGTCACAAAATGGGACCAAGGCGATCGATCCATCTGTGAGACTAAAGGAGGATAGAAAAATTTCTTACTCCACATACATAATGAGCTGGATAGCTATCGTTTTGAAGCCACCTTAGTCCACGTGTGGCCAAAGGAACATTTTCTAAAAGATTAGGGAGTCAATTTCCTAAAAAATTTGGATAAATTTCTCCGCTCAGATTTCCAGGCAATTTAATAGGACATATTATTTGGTGGTTCAGTGTTCCGATCCACAAATTTACCTCAAAGTGATATTGTAACCCTTCTTCTCGTAACTGAATGTAGGCCTTCAATCGCATAACTATGAAGATTATACATTTTAATGAATCCATCCTTTTTGAATATGCCTTTGTTCATCCATAAAATTTTATCTAGGAATTCTGGGTTTTCTCTACCTTTTTGTAGCATACTTCGGCAAAATTGGACATGATAAGCGTAGTCACGAGGAAGTAAAATTTGCACACCCATGTGAATCGACTATCTATCTATCTTCTATCTTCGGTTTACGCAGGCGCAAAAGTGTCTGTTATTGTCACTATCTATCTCACTCTAACCAGTGTAAATCTATTACCTAACCACTTTCTGTCTTCGGTGATCATCTATCTTCGGTTTACGTAGGCTTAAAAGTGTCTGCAAGTGATTGAAATAATTTGAAAGTAATTATTGAAATAATTTCACAATGACCTTTTTTTGTGCTAAAATAGCAATACCTTTTTTTCTAAAGTAAATCGAAGCAAATGTTAAACCATTTTAAAAACTACAATAAATGAACTTTTAACATAACTTGCCCGGGTAATGTGCTATATTACTTTTACAGTATGAAGAGTCAAACTTAGCTAATAAAAAAATATTTAGCTATCAATAGGCCTAAAAGGGTTTATTTTTTCCAAGATATTAGGTCTATCACCCTTACTTTGGATTGTGATCTACAAAAGGACTCTTCAGGGTTGCGTAATAAAAATAGAATTTCAGAAATTCAAGTCTTGCAGCTGTGGTACTCGAAAATCTGATCAAAATTGTCGATTTTCCTGAAATCCATAAAGGTGCCAATATCTTGAAAACCAACGATATTTTTCTAGACGATATTTTCTGGTCTATCATCCCTCCAAGGGATATCGTTGACTTTTGTACCACCTGTATAATAAAACTGTAACAAGACCATTTCTGTAGATAGAATATTTTTTGAAAATTGTACTGTTACTGTAAATAGTTATCGATGGACTTAGATATCAAAACAGCGATTTTTAAAATTTTTGTCTGTCTGTCTATCTGTTCACGCATTAGGCAAAAACTACTGGACGGATTTTAATGAAATTTGGTGTGGTGATAACCTATTACTTGGGTCGACATCGAAGATACTCTTAACTCCGGAAAAATGTCCCATTCCTACGGGAAAATAGAACATGTACACACAATACGCAAAAATTATTGAACGGATTTTTATGAAATTTGGTGTGGTGAGAACTTATTACCTGGGTCAACATATTAGATACTTTTTATTACGGTAAAATGTCTCCTTCCTTTGGGAAAATATACAAAAACCATTTTGAAAATGTGCATGCATAGTAATATCGGTAACTCGTGTAACGGCACACAAGTGTCGGAAGTTTATAAAAAGCTAAGTAAATATTATTTTAAAAAAATAAATAAATAAAAAAATTAAAATTCGATTAATTAAGTGAAAATATTTGGCATACCTATTATATTATAATGCTTTTGTTTGCTCAAGTCTTAAGTATGAAATAATAAATTGGGGAAAAATAAGCGACGTCAGATGGACCTTTGTATAATTGATAAATGTCTAATAAAAATTATTAATGATTCAAATAGATTCGATTCTTACAAGTCAATCTGTTTAGAAAAAAGATTTACACTTTAGGCAACTATGCCTGACGAGAGGGGGAAGGCTATATAGTCCCATGCAGCCTGGACTATATTGTTTATTTCCGGAGGCCCGCCATTAGTTCTCTCCATGCACCTGTAGGTAACATATCGCGCCTCGGCGATAGCAGAACCACATCCTTTATTGAATTGTGTATATAGATATGGACCTGTTATCGCCGAGGTGCGATCTGTCTTTGAATTGTTTAAAGTTTAAATAGAGAGAATAATCATCTTAAATTCATATATTACAACAGCACATAACACAAGTTTTATGGAAAATCAGTATCAAAACATCAGAAATTTCATTTTCAGAAAATAACCACAGCTTATATCAACAATGGGAATAAATAAAAGTAAATTTTGAGTCTACGGAATAAATATTATTATTATTAACATTTCCGAATATATATTTATCTATATTGGTATTTGTATTGGTAATATTATGCTCGTTCGACCGCGTTTCGAACATACTCGGAAAAAAACAAGAGACAGCGTGCGGCTAAAAGAGCTAGAAAGTATACAACAAGGTACTGTTCTCACTCACTCCAGTATTGCAAGAAAAAGAAGAAGAATCACAGTGTTTACATAAGTGTTTACATATCTTAACTGAGCTTTTTTTTAACAAACCACAAAAATATTTTATTCTGAAGGCTATGAAAAGCTTGCTACTGGAGGCATTTCGGTAAAACGTAACCCCTACGTAAAACAAGGGGCTACGTTCAAGAAAATTATGGATGTTTACAAGGTAAAAAAAAATAGAAATCAACAAACTTGATGAAACATCTTCCCAATAATATTTTATCTTATGTTTACAACTATATAAAAACTCGTCTTGAAATAGCTACATTTTCTCAGTTGTCACATTAGATTCAAAAATCTATTAACAAACAGTAAAAACAAATCGATGCTTTTCCATAAAATTGACGCCATCAAGTCTTATTTCTTGAGACAATTTTTTATACGAATGTGAACTAGGTAACCATTATTAATATAAAATCAATATCGATACTTGCGAGAAACTATCAGTGAAAATCCACACGTAAGGTAAGCGAAAGATAGATATTATGTTTGTCTTGTGTACGTATTTTATTGTTAGACGAAGCTAAAACTAAGTACATAGTATTTTTCCATCAATTTTGTTTGTAAGCAAGTTGGCATACTGAGATGGTGCTGAAGCCGGTCTAGCTACTTCTGGTTGTAGGTAATAACAACGTTACGACGCCGACAGAACGGTTGAAGACGACATATATTTTCATTCTATCATTCCAAGTTATTTGTATGTATTATTAGGAAAGTTTTACGTTCGAACTTCAAGATCAATTTATATTATTTATTTGAGAAAATTTCTGTTCATCTTCATAGGTGTGGTACATATTATTTAATCTTTTACGATTATACATTTCAATTATTTAGTGTATGAAAAAAAAGAGAGAATAATGATGAAATAGTGATAAGTTTATGTACCGATAATAAAATTTGTAATATGAATCGGTTCAATTATAGTCCTTCCAGTTGCTACGATGTCATCCAAGAAGTTTAGTGGCAAAGAGAGAATTGCAAAATGCTTTCCTTTGCGTAGGTAACACAAAATAGTAAAGATGTGAATAAAACACTACTATACAAAGACCATCGAAATTATAGATTTACTATTGAAGTATAATTATGGCTATTTTAAAGTCATTGAGCGAGTATTGCGAAGCTGTGAAACGGATTTTGAACAGAATTTCAGAATATTTGACTTAAAAATTAAAATTATTGTGAGGCCAAAATTGTTAGTTAAAATTACCAATAGGGGTCGAATACCTAAAATACAAATAATCCTAAAATTATCAGCGCGAACATCTACACAGTGGTATTTAGGTGTGAAAATTATAGGTATGATATTGAAATACAAACATGATTACGTTAGAATCGTCTGGCGAGCAAGTCTAACATTGTAAATGACTTATTTCACACAGAATTACGGAATATCTGATTTAACCATTTGCACTCGATGGGCGCCGCCACGGCGACACAATAAATATTAATTCCACTCGTTAGGCGCCGCAGCGGCGCCATAAACAATAGGTACGTATTTTATTATTTACAACACGCTAGGGGACCTAAGGCCCGATTTACATTAAGGCCCGATTTACATGAACGCTCCGCTCTCAGTACGATATCACTCCGCTCCCGGTTCGATAAAATATTCTTACATAATAAATAATGAGTGTATTCCCATCATCGCTCTGATATCGGTCCGATATCAGTCATGGTTCGCTCTCGCTTCAATACCGCTCCAATACCAATACCACTGAGATAATATTTTATCGGAGCGATATCAGACCCTATATCGATGATAGTGAATGAACACGTTTTTGATTCCACTTCGCTCCGTTTCTCAGCCTTCTTCATTTATTTGGAAATTATTATATTAGGAAAACATGATACAACACAACGATGTCTTGCTACAATACATTGTGATACATACTACTGAAATTAGCTAATAGATATATTGTATTATGGATATTATGTTCTCCTAAGACAATAGTGTTTGCAGCGTTTTAAAACTACTGTCGAGTAGCTGAGTACCCATACTAAAAAATGGTTCGAGTGCAAAGGGTTAAAAATAATCTGACTGATAATTAATTCAGTTAATATTATGCGAGTGAAATCACGGATCACAGTTAATGTGAAGTATAAACATCAGCTCTAATATGGTTTGTGCAGTATTCTTTCTACACGTGTAGTTTCAGAGGAAGATACTGCTACAAAAGAAGTACTGTCTCTATTATCGAATATGATGGCACTACGTGTAATCTAGGGAAATTAATCAAACAAAATATATGGTATTATTAGCATCATCACAAAGGAGAAACATCTGGTTTTGAAATAAAAGCATGATCAAATATACAAAAATTCTAGAGGAGAATCCTATAATTAGACCGACGTTAGAATTAGACCGACCTATTCTCTTTGTCAGCCTTCCGGCTTTGTTCTACTAAAAAGTGCTTCTTAGGATTTTTGATCATCGATCTATAGTCTTTGATTTGACCTACATTTCATTCAGGGGGCCCTAACTTTCCATATAAAATGGGCATTCTATAGACTAGCTTCTTTTTTCTGTTCTTTTCTTCATTGGCTTTTAAAAAACTTCCAGAAAGGAAAATTAAATGTTTAACTAAAATATATGAAATTTTGACCAACACTGTATTAAATAGCTGAAGGAAAAAAAATTACTAATCGTATAAGATGTCGGTGGTTAAATACAGACAAAATGACGAATGAAAAATATCTTAAAAGCATTAGAGAATTAGATCACGAAGTAATGTCGGACTATATTTTTTGCTCTATACATATGTATATATCTTTTTGACCTTTAAAAGGGTAAGAGAGAGACTGTTTTCATTACCGAGGTACTAGCAACTATATATATCTTCCTCCTTTGATTGAATTACAAAATAATTTCCTTGGTATATTTCCTAATTAGATAAAAAAAGGTTATAAAAGTGTTTCCTATTTAGGTTTGGTAATTTTATGTAATATTTTGAGAGAAATCGGTGCAATTTAAGGAATATGATTTTAAGGATAACATATACTTATTTAAATGTTTAAAATTGCATATTATCTACCTGCTATGCAGGCCTTTCAATGTCATAACTTAAAAACGGTTGGGAATTTGGACCGAAAATTTTACTAAGCTGTTTTTCGTAAAGGTTAGTTTTGATTAAAGCAATAAAATGACTACACAAGCCTCACTCGCCGCCTGAAAATCTTACTAAATAGTAAATTGTATATTTTTACCACATTCCCAATTACACTTGCCACAAATTCCACAAAAACAGAACAATAAATATGTTCGTTAACCTTTCTTTGGTGTGTTATTCCATCTCATCTCGTAAATACGAAAATACCATTTGAAAATTTCTACCTTGAATAAATTTATGTACCAAAACTTGTTTATTTGTTGTTGACGATTACGAAAACTGAAAACTACAGCACAACCAACTAGCGGCAGGCAAAGTAGACGCTCACTACATACATATACAATACCGTTCAAAAGTGTGGAAACATACGTATTTTTACAAATTACAAAATTTATTTTTCAGATATTTTAACAAATTAGTTTGTAATTAAAATAAATTAGTTTGTATCATAATAGGGTAAGTGTGGGAGAGATGCCGCGTCCGGAAGATGCCGCAGTAGCCATAGTTCGTCCGTTGATTGATCGATAGCGCTCTTAATGGATTATATGCTTAAAATAAATGACTTATTTAAGCTGGATATGGTAACATTTATGATTAGTCCATCAGTTTAGTAATTATCCAACTTTTTATTATTGAAAAGTAAGTTTTTTAACATAATATTTTATCAAGCATTTAATTCATTAGAATTCAAGAATGTATATTTCATTGTTTTAATGAAAATGAGTTTTGTTACTAATTTAGGTTTTTCTTTAAAAGTACTGTATAAAATTTTAGGTTGGAATTCCGCACTATGCTTGCTATAGCAACATGCGGCATCTATCCCAACAAAAAGGAGAAATGCCGCATTTAAAGTTGGTATAGATGCCGCATCATATTACATGTTAAAAACATAGACTTATATACCTTAATTATGCAATTTTTTAGACTGTAAATTATGCCACGTAAATATAAAAGATCCATTAATGGATCAGGAAAAGCCCTCATATTAGTAAAGATAACGAAAATAATGATAATTGCCTGTGTATTGAATGTTTCGAAAGGCACTCAGAAAAAAAAAGTGGACTGGTTAAGATGTATAAAGTGACAAAAATGGTTACATATGGCATGCATCATGTATAGAGATGTGTGTAAAATACAAAATTTTTAATATGAACTATGCGGCGTCGCACCTTCTTTGATACGGCATCTCTCCCATAGGTGTGGGGGAGACGCCGGTTTCAAAGCTCTACAAAAATGTTAATTATGAATACTTTATGACTCAAAATTTAAAATTGTTTATAAATAATTTTAAAGAACAATGTTTACATTTATTGTACCTATACCAAATTTCAAATCAATTAAATGCATACTTTAAGAATTATCAGGTGTTTTCAAAATGTGCGGCATCTCTCCCGCATTCGCCCTAATAACTAAAAATTTAAAGGCTTTTAGATCTTTTGTCGGTAGTCTCTCGTAATGTTGTTTTTGACCAATAAACTTGTTAATGATACAACACACGTACGAGTTTTCTCGTACAGTAACTGCGTAACTTAGCCGCCGCATCTACAATTTTTTTGAACCGGAGCAGAAACTTGATAGTGGCGCCTCCTCTCTCCAATGTTTGAGATAAATTCTTAAAAAAAAAAAAAAACTCATAAATATATAAGTCCTTTATAAAATTCCTATATTTCGGGTTTTGTAAAGTATCAATATACCAGATAATTTTTTATTTTAATAAACATACTCCGAAAACACTATAAGTTGTGAAAATTTTAGATTTTTATCACCAGTCCCGTCAGAGATGTAGAGGCTCAAAGTTCCAAAATTTGAAAAAAGTCAATTTTTGGAAGCTTGTAAAAATTAAAAGATACAATTTTCATAACTTTGGGTAGTTGTACCCATATACAACTATTCCCATAAAAAATATTAACCGGGTGAAAACACTCCTATAAAAAAAAAAATGTTCAAAAAGTGAATTTTGCCAATTTTTGATATCCAACTTTAGATGAAGTTTTCTTGTAGAATGGACGAAAATATGAACAGAACTTAAAGAGAAATCTATTACCATTAAAACTGTTTTATTTCAACCTTTTAGGATGTACGGTTTATGAAATATGTGCATTGGTGTAAAAGGCTGCTAACACAAAAACCAGCGCAAATTGGAAAAAAAAATGGCCACTACACTTAAACGGTTTAAGATAATTTTTTTTAAGAATTGTTCTTAATACCTCAAATACAATAGAAGCAACAGGGAAAATATGAATTTTTTTCTAAAATGTTAGAGTAACTAGCTTTTTTTTTGGACTATTTGACATAGACCGACTCATTATGATTTTGGCGCCCCAAAAAACTGCGGCTTGGAGCAAGGGCCCCGGGTTGCCCACATTAGATCCGGGCCTGGCGTAGCTGGTAAAGAATCGTTTTCCATCTAGCGCAGCAGAGATCTGGACATTTTTAAAGGATAAGTAGGAAAATTGAAGAAAAAATATTTTGATAAACTTCTAAACAGGATGTCCATTTGTGAACAGCTCACAAGAAAAGAGGTGGTTACTTTGATAAAGCTAGAATCTAATGTAAATTAAAAATCACAAAGTGATTGAAAAAATTATCCGGATCGGCCGGGAATCGAACCCAGGATCTCCTGGTAACTAGCCAGGTGTGCTGACCTCTACACCAACGATCCCATAAGCCATAAATTTATATGATTAATGTGACCAATTAAAATTGATATTAAATTTTATACCAAATGAATGTGATTAGCTGATGATATCACTGAATTTTCTTAATACTTTCAAACTTTCGGACGATAGTGTATATTTAAATGATAATAGATGAGGTAGAAATGTGTTGGAAACGAAACAGGCAACGACAATAACAGGAAAGGAAAGTTCAAACGACAGGATGGGACGAATAAAACCAAACGGACACACACAATTGCTCGATGCCATGGTCGAACGGGTGATTCGAGGTGTACAATAGAATTGGGTAAATGGCTGTAAGTAGAAAGTTGTGTTTGTGTTACATAGGACCCTTACAGAACAGAATAGAATGATATTGCTGTAGGTACCCCTGTACTCCTATATATGTAGATACAATATTCGAGAAGAATCAGTGTGTTAGAAATGCTCACCTCCTTAACTAGAATTTATAGTGTTTCTTGTGAATCACATATATTTCGGTAATCTTAACTCTCAAAGTGCCATTCGTCTCATTTCTTTTTCACTTTATATGGTTTTTTAATAACTAGAGGCTGTTTCATAAGTAACTATAAATATACAAATAGTTTCGGAAACTAATTTATTTTTAACTGAAAGGTGATTCTATGACATCTATAAATTGAAAATTATTTCCGGAATCAGTCTATCGAGGCCACCTCCAATAAATTCTATCGGTTAAAATTAGGACTACATTGTCAAATTTGTGGTGCTTTGTTACGGTAGGAACAAGAATTATGATGACTTTCAAAGCATTCATCAGCATGATCTTTATGAATTTTACATATCTCCAAAGAAAATAATTTACTGACGTCAAATCACAGATTGTGAAAATCAATATTTCGGACGGTTTTTTGAAATAATGCTGTTATACATATATATATATATATATATATATATATATATATATATATATATATATATATATATATATATATATATATATAAAAATATATATATATATATATATATATATATGTATATATATATATGTATATATATATATATATATATATATATATATATATATATATATATATATATATATATATATGTATATATATAGGCACTTTTCTTCTTAAGAAATTTTTGTGAATTTTCGCAGTTTATAAACGCTGTGATTGCTGTCGTGTAAAAAACTATAAAATTAAGAAAAGTCTACTGGTGATCATTTTTAAATTTGATATTTCAAAAAAACCGGCGAGATTTTATATATAAATTCTAGGTCAGACATTGAAATATTAATAATTTTTTTCAGGCAGCCACTTAAAGTAATTTTACCTCAAAATTTTAATCGTTCTGATCACATAGTCTTTGGGACTGAAACAATTTACATACTATTAAATAGTCTTATCACGAATAATTCTGGTGTCAATCCTAAACCCTTTCTTACTTTTTATCAATTTGGAATTACTTGAAATATTTAAATTTTAGGTAATTATACACTTTTACAGAAAAGTATAGTTGATATAAATATTTTGTCCAATTCGTTAACTCCTATTCTTACAAGGAAAGACTTTTTACCTCCCGAACTTTAGAAAATAGAAATAAATGGACGAAGTAACACCATTGAAACCTCATTTTTTGGCAAAGAGTAATTAAATAAAGAACTCCAATGCTAAATAATTACCCTTGACCCGGGTATGAGGTTTCAGTGAGGCTCTCGCATCTATTTGTTTCTATAACCTTTCCTTCTAAATTTCTAAAACCTTCCATTGTAAGAAAAGAAGTTAAGGAATTGGAAAAAACATTTACATCAACTAGTTTCACTACCCGATTATCCCTTTCATCCTTATCCTAATCTGAACAATTATTTCAAGATACTCTTTGTTGAGGCCGTTGAAAAAAAATCTAATATTTAACCTTTATACTAACATTTATTTTTTTATTTAAGCGTACGTTAAGAATATGAAAATCATTCCAAATAATTTCAAACATTTACTAAAATCACAAGAATATTTAAGTCAAATAACTTTTAAATCTCCGCTATAATAACATGCCCATAGGTGATTCAGCAGATTCAATATTTTCTCTCTCAATATTGTGAAAAATCACAATAATATTATTTTGTGTTGACCGAGAAACTAGACAGAATTTATGTTATTATTGGTTCAGATAATATCTATTCTGATATTTCTTTTCTGCTCTGTTTTTTTTTTATTTAAGGTACCGAAAATATCGAATGGGACACTAACGAATATAAGAATATTGGTTGTTGTTATTTCTTGTTACGTATTGTCCTGTTTACGTTTTTCACTCTTGTATTATTTTCTTTTTTTTTTACTTTTTACTTTTTAAAGTTAACTTAACAATTTACTTTTGTATATTTGAGTTTATTGTTATTGGACTTATAGGTTAATTTTTATTCTTTGATCCAAATAATTTCGATTTAAATAACTTACGTAAAAAAAAAAAAAAAACTGTGACTATGCTTAAGACCACATGATCAAAGTGAAAACTTCTATGGCGATCTGGTAACCGATTCGAATTAAGTTATAAATATTTCAAGATTAAATTACCACCAGTTTAGAATTAGAATCCACAAAAAATTAAGATGTGTCTCAATTTAATAATTCACTTAAGTAATAATACAAAATAATATGAAATAATATGAAACTAAGAATGTTTCTGTCATCTTAATACCACTGTAAATTTCATTACAGCCGAGCCAAAGCATTACCATTTTTATATTTATTTACTCTCAACTATTACCCTCGCTATAGAAGTTTTCACTTCAAAAATTTTTACTTCTATTCTTAGACAATTTTAGAAAGGTGCGAACTTATTCAACGAGTCCAGTAAAATATGATTTTTGTTTATTTTTGTTAATTTTTACCTTGACAGAAGTGCTCTCCGAAAATATGGTATTATTTCTTACCTGAAACAAGAAGAAAAGTATTTAAATACGTAAACAAATAAATAAATATAAATATAAATTTATATATAGACCCTGTTTCAAATACAATTGAGCATGAGTCATCGTTAAAAAATTAAATAATTCTTGTTTCGAACAAATCAATCTTCTATTCTTTTCTAAAAACAAACTGCAAATTTAAAATTTACTCATTTGCAACAATGAAAGAGATAAAGCTAAGAAAACGGGAATTCCTTAAATTCGTATGTGGAATAAATCATATATGGAACAGCGTCAACCAAAAACGGGACCCACAGCGAAGTTCAATTTTGGGATCTTGAAACAAAATTCGTACGACAACATAATAATTTATTGAATTCTGCTTACTTTTACATTACATTAGTGGTAGGGTAAACTACATGGAAAAAATTTGGAAATTCTGAACAGACGGTAAGTTCATATGGAACAGAGATTGTTCAGTTAAGTTGCCGGCATAATATATTTTCGACATGTACAAAATTCTTATATATAAAATTTAAATTGCTAATAAACTCACTGAATTTGCGTTCATTCATATGTGACTTTTATTTCGTTTTTGTAAATCTTTTGGTATAAAACCGCGGTAACCTTACTACTTTTAGTATGGAATTGCTTTAACCTTATATTACTTTTGGTATAGAACTGCTGTAACCTTACTACTCTTGCTATAAAACTGTCGTGACCCTACTACTTTTGGCACAGAATCTTACTACTTTCGATATAGAATCGTTGTACGCTTGCTACTTTTGGTATAGAATCGCTGTAACCTTACTACTGTTTTTGATACAGAGCGGCTTTGACCTCGCTAATTTTGTAGAAAAATTTGATGGATAGAATTATTAAAAAGCCAAACCTATCTTGGCTTATGGTAGACCCGAAGCAATAGTTTATTAACTTCAGTTTTAGGAATGATTTTTTTGTAGGTACAATGGCAATAGTTTAATTGAAATAGTTGATACAGTTGTCAGACTAGTAACAAAATTCATGTACGGTTCAAATTAATTGCATATTTTTAAATAAATATTTTAATACATATTTGCAAAACTGTGATTCTCGCACGCAAAATTCTATAACAAATTTTTGACAAATTTTGAAACACCAGAAGTACTAATTTTTTTTTTTTTTTTTAGAAAAAGATGATATATAAACTCACGATTTTCGAAATTTTTTGAAATTTTCCTTAAAAAATCATAATTCACTTTGCATCGTTTCAATTCGCATTGTGTTTTTTTGGAACGTAAACACGACGCAAATTGAGGTATTGGTGTAGCTGTTTTCCAGAGCAGGTAAAACAACTGTTACGAATTAGTTCTTTTTCCCCCTGTTTTTTTGTACATAGTCAATAGCCTATTATAACAAATGAAAAAATAGTGTGTGTGTCTAAACAAAACCGTCAATTGCGGTAAGAAAAAACGAAATTTTATTTGTTAAAATTTGTGTCGCCTAGTATAAAAATTTACTAAATGCACTTTTCGAATTTTTTGATCTTTAGGGCCATTAATTTTTAAATGCAACAAGGCATATGCCCCTTAACATTTTTTGTTGTAATTTTAAGTGCTTACTAAAGAAATCTGCAATTGGAATATAACATAATTTTCAAATTCTGCTAAAATTACATTGAAAACTTTACAAATCCTGCTACATACCCATACATAACCTATATTTTAGATTTTAACCGTTCAAATTTTAATTGTTTCACTGACATTCGAGACGTACGAAGTATAAAATTATGTTTTCACGTAAAATTTGTATTTTAGTATTTATCTAAAATTTTAAATAATGAATTCGTAGATGTAAATGAATTACTAAGTAAGCACTTTGGTTTTAAGTGACAAAATGAAAAATAGTTTACAATATTACAAAACAAATTGTATCGTCTAACCCTGATACATCCAATATTGCTGCATAAAGTTTTTGAAGTGAAAACTTCTTTAGCGGCGTTGTACACTTTTTTTGTAATGGGTAAAAAATGTTAAACTCGCGTCAGGTCACGTGACCTGATCGAAAATTCGTAAGATCTGATCAAAAATTCGTAAGACGGATGGAAAGTAGACAGTCAGTAGAGCAGACAATAAACTGCGTTGTACACTTTTTTTGTAATGGGTAAAAAATGTTAAACTGGCGTCAGGACACGTGACCTGATCGAAAATTCGTAAGACGGCAGTACATAACAGTAGACAGTAGTACAGAATACAGAACGAACAGTAGTATCTCTATACTACTGAAACCAGTGTAACGCGAAAGGACAGATAGATATATACGGGTTTACTCCAATGGCACTAATTTTAAGCCCTATCTCATTAAACATTAATTTTAGAATAAAGATAAAAAATTTTTAAAAAGAGATTCTTGTAGGGATTACCGAAGAGAACATTTGGGCAAAATGTGAACTCCCGGAAATGTTTTTTTATATTGTTTAAACAATATTGAAAATTCATAAATAGCGTTTTTTGAGCTTTCACCGCTTACGTAGCAAAAACGGTGATAGATACATTAAAAAGTGTTAAGACCTTTTTTGTAGAGAATCGAATTCTCTACAAAAAAGTCAGCGAGAGCACCTGTCTATCTTGTACAGGTGAAAAGATACAGCGCTCCAAACGCGCACTCAAAAGTCCACTTTTTCTAGCGTTCCGGCAGGGTGTGCCGTGTACGATAGCGCAATAAATAAATATTGTATTCTACCACATAAATGATAGTACTTTTATACTGATAATTAAAGCAATTCGTGCAAAATTATTCCCTAACCATTCCAAAATATCAAAAATGCACAACGTTAATATTCAAGTTTTCACTTCTGCCGGCACTCCCGGAGTGCAACCCGTCGTTTTTTTTTTTTAATAAATTTCCCTTATAATTTCTGTTTTAAAACGCACTTTATATAAATGTTACTATCAAAAGCTAATAAATTCAAATAATTTCGATTAAAAAAGGGGTAAAACGATAATTCTGTTTTTTGATAATAGTATTAATCATCTTTTTTACCTTGTTAGTTAATATAATTATGACTTTTTAATGGAAAAATTAATTTTGAACTGAGTTATGGTTTTTTGCGATTTCCCATGATCTTTATAAAGTGGAATTAGTAGATTTCGATACTAGGCAACTCATTTTATGCTATATATTTGTATGATCGGTTGGTAGTATACATACCGGTGCAAGTGAAGTCAATGACATCTACATATAGCAAAATTCCAAATAAATTTTCTCTCTTCGTTTAAATTAAATTGTTGTTTATTTCATGAAAAGTTTCTGTACTAGAAAAGTATCGTATGAAGCGTTACGCTTAATGTATTTAGATGTATAATGTATACGTGTTTATAACATGTTTGGGAAATAAGTACACATGAAAATTTATATATTATATTGTAAATAATATACATATAGGTTGTTTATTGATTCCCTTAAATTATAACAGTTATAATGGAAGTTAGTAAGCGTTTGGTTCTCATGTCTGAATTCTTTAGAAATTGTTATTTAACAAGGTCACCCAAGAATAGCATGCAATTTCTACCTTTGAATTAAATTTAAAAACCCTGTTTTAAGCTATAACTGCTATCCTTGTTTTTATTCTGAATGAAACTTACGCTAGAAAAGCCATAAAATAAATTTGACATAAAAATATACTATAAACTTTGTTTGAAGATTTCGAATCTACAAGAAAAAATTTAATTAACTTGTTTTTGCTCAATTTCTTAATATTAAGTCCAGGGATAATTAATTAGAGGGTGATTGTGTCTACAAGATCGTACTATTTGAGCAATTCAAGAACTTATTCTTCATGAAAAATAATTTTAGATAATTAGAATAACGTAGCAAGGAAATTCTCGATTCCAGTAAGTCTCATACTGGATTTTATACACTCATTTTTGCTATTAACTAACACACTGGTGGTGAACAATAAGGTCACAATAAGTGATTTTCAAGTCGAGCTACCGTATATAAATATCGTAAATATCTCGTAAACGGTGGGTCGTAAAAAGGAAATAGGAAATTTTGAAAGTTTAAGGCAAGTAGGTTATAAGCGTCATATCCAAATATGTTACGGCTATCAAAATGTAGTTTTCGTTATCGAAAATAACCATATTATTAAGAAATACTCTTCCCAATATATCACACCTGTTTAATTATACTTTTCGTTATCAAAATCTTTCGATAGAAAATAGATAAACGCTTTATTCAAAACTAGATGTCCCTAATTTTTTAGTGTTCTACAATCGACAGGTCCGGCCTCGGAACCTTTACTTGTTAGCTACTTTGCACGACTGTATTATAACTGAATTTGAAAAAGAAATAAGAAGTATTGAATAAGTCTTAATGATATCTTACTAAATAAAATGTTCTACCTTTTTCCACTAATTTCATTCACAACATTTAATCTAATTGCTATGCAAACCTGGCAATATCAACCGCAACCACTTTGGTTTATACCAATTTCTATTTTCTGTAAGATTGGAAATCGGCTAAGAAGTAACGTTAAAAGTACCTCGTTATCGATTCGATTTGGTATTTTACCATGGAACGGAGTCATTTTTCGGCAGTAAACAGTATTTTAAATGTTGACCCAGATAATAAGTAGACCAAATTTAATCATCACCGCACAAAATTTCTCAAAACCCGTTCGATAGTTTTTGCGTAATGCATGCATATGCTCAAATTGGTTTTAGCAATTTCCCGACGGAAGAAGACATTTCTACACAATAAAAAAAATATCTTATATGTTTACCCAAGTATAACATGTTATCACCACACCAAATTTCATTAAAAACCGTTCAGTAGTTTTCGTCTGATGCATGCAGAGGTCCACTATTAAAATGGTTTTTGTATTTTCTCACGGGAATGAGGAATTCCCCGTAATAAAAAGTATTCTAGATTCTGATCCAGGTAATAAGTTATTACCACAGCAAATTTCATCAAAATCCGTCTAGTACTTTTTGCGTGATGCGTGCACAGGCAGGCAGACAGAAAAAGTCGCTGTTTGGGTATCTAGATCGATAACTATATACAATACTCGTCCAATTTTCAAAAAAATATTCCATGTACAAACACACGGTCTCGGTACAGTTTTATTTTATGTATAGTTTTCAAAAATAAAACTAATCAAACAAGGGTCCGTTTAAAGCCAGGATCTACTATTGATTGTTGCTATAATATGTATAAGGTTGCCCGGGTTCCCGGTTATTAAATAACGAATTAGCCAACTTTAAACCCGTTAAAATATGTTGCTCAAAAGATATAGTGTAATATCCAGTTGCTGACAGCAGCGTTTGAAGATAAGTTTACTTTGCAAAAATTTATAGTTAATAATTATGTATTATGGTCTATTTCAGTTAAATTTAACCATGCTTTGTAACTCTGAATTTAAATAATTTCCGTTTTCTTGGCTTTATCTCTTTTATTATTGCATTTATGTAAATTTTAAATATGCAGTTTATTTTTAGAAAAGAATAGAAGATCGATTTGTTTCGAATATAAGAATTATTTAATTTTTTAACGAAAACTCATGATCAATTTTATCTGAAAAGAGGTATAGCTTTACTTTGTATAACTTTTCCGTAAAATTTATTTTTGTTAAGTGAAAATTAGATAAAGTAAATCATGTACAAAATTAGAAAATACAGCTGAACTCTTTTTATGCGGTCTTTTTTTGTGCGATTTTTTTATGCGATTTTTTTTATGCGGTTTGTAAAAAATGGCCATTAGAATGCATAATGTGAATCGAAATTACGAGACAGTAAGAAACTTAAACAATTACTATAATAACTTTCCTTGATAAAAATACTTCTTAACGACTTTTAAGCATTTAATCAATACATTGCATAAGAACATAAATTATTGCATCATTTAATTTTTTTACACATGTATTTTTCAACATTTTCATAATATTATAAAAAGGAAATAAAATGTTCCTACCTGTAACTTAAAGCTTTATCTTGTTTATTGAAGCAACTTCTAAGGAAATTGCTAAGTTTTAAGCGTTTTGAGTGATGTTTTTTCGGTGAAACTTTTTTTATGCGGTACCTTTTTTATGTGGTATATTTTTCTGTGCGATTTTTTTATGCGATCCCCTCTACCGCACAAAAAAAAATTAAAAATTGTCATTTTTGCATCTCCAACATATTCTACATCATTAATAAAAAAAAAATTTAAAAAAAGAGACACTGATTCTTGCATCTGCTGTATATACCTACAAACTTTTTGAAAGAAAAGTTGTCAATTGAAGAATAGTAGTTTTTGATTAGTTTAAAACATATTCGAAACCTTTGTAGACACAGTGTATATTTACATAAAATTAAAATACACATATGAGATGGAACCATATTTACTGACGTATACCGAGGAAAAGTTTACGTGCATGTGTACCAGTTCGTTATATATCTACACTAAGTGTGTACCATGTATGTCTGTAAAATATTAAATATAGGAAGAGTGGAGTTCAATTCGTTATTTGTTATTTTGTTAGATCGAAACTATACGCGAGATGGCAAATTTTCATGAAATTTTCAACGGTAAATATACATTGAATAAGAATATACAATCACACCTTATTGGCAGGGCCGGTCTGAGGGTGGTGCAAACGGTGCACTGCACTAGGCCTCGCGTTTGTGAAGGCCCCGTGCCACTCTCTGATTTTGCAAAATCAGAAACTTAAATGTGAACTTTGAAAGACAATATTGATTTATTTAATGAAATCAAAGTTTGTCGTGTAGTTTTGCGTTCCAGGATCACAATTTTAAAAATACGTATTAAAGAACAAGATATTTTGGAATAATAATCACCAGTTGTAATTTGAGAACATTACGATACTTAAGACTACGTATTGCCCCTATATCTGCGCTTCTCTAATCCAATGGTATACGACCGGTGTTTAGCTATCCTTTCACGGTTAAAAACTTTTTCCATTCCAACCTGAAACTACCAATTGGAATGAGGGATAATTTGATTTACTCAATCCCTTGCGGTTCTTGTGAAGCTTTTTACGTAGGTCAGACCTCGAAAACGCTTGAACATCGACTTAAACAACATCGGTGGGATCTGAGAAGAGGTGACTTTCGAATTGATTTGGCACAGCATTCAAATGAAAAAGTTCAACGTTTTGCTTTTGATGACACCAAAGTGCTCCAGTGTGAAAGAGGTTACAGAAAAAGATTAATTTTGGAAGGTTTATAATAAGGTTACAGCGGTTCTGTACTAAAAGTAGTAAGCTTACAGCGGTTCTATACCAAAAGTAGGTAGTAAGGTTACAGTGGTTCTATATACTGATAGCAAATAAACTAATATATACTAATAAAAAATAATAAGATCGCAGCAGCTCTGTACGAAAAGTAGTAAGGTTACAGCGATTCTGTACTAAAAGCTGTACGATTTATACTAACTTTAAAACTTTGTAATCTATATCTATATATACATATATATATATATATATATATATATATATATATATATATATATATATATATATATATATATATATATATATATATATATATAAATATAAATGCGAAATACCACTCACCTACTCACTCACTCACCTATCAAGAAATCTCCAAAATTACAATACCTACAAACTTGAATAGCAATCTGTCTCGCAAATTAACGTACTCTTAAAGTTATCAATGTGACTATCTGAAGGTATGAAAATTAGATACCTTATTGAAATATAACAATAGCAGAGAATTTCAGTATATCTGATTTGAAAGTAAGATGAGGTCAAAATTAATTTGCAGGGCTAATCGAATAGGACTCTAATTAAACAGCCGGTCCGATCTTGACAAAATTTTATCAAACTATGTTATAGAAATATGAATAAGATTATTTTAAAGTCGCTGGGCATGGCAAGCGATGCACTATAAGGAATTGATTTTGTATAAAATTTCAGAACATCAAATTTAAATGAACATGTGGTCGAAATTGTCCATCAGTGACACAAAATAAATTCCAAATTAAAAAGCCGAAGAAATTTTGAAAAAATTTTGCTCAAATACTATAGAGATCTCCGAAAAAGTTGAAAGAGCGGGTTAAAATTTTCTCCCAAGGCCTTGATACTCTGAAAGGCCTACCTACATGAAGTTTTTGCGTTGCGAATATTAGCAACCTTATTAACCCAATGGCTGCCAAATAATTTTTGTTTGTAAAAGACAGGTTTAAAAACATTGATAAAGAGAGAAAATTGTTTACATATCTGTAAGATTTTTGTTTCCTTCATTAAATATAAACATTGTTATGTATGTTTTGTAAAGTCGGTATTAAACTAATATTTGGAACTAGTAATAATTTTTTTAAAATTGTTTCAGATGTCATTATGATATTCATTTTAAGTAAAATACATTCTACAAAAACTTAAGTAAAGAGAATGAAGAAACCATTATCTACCATTCTTATAATTTGACATTCCCACTTTGTGTGTATCGCACAATATCTTACGTAGTTTTAATTTTATAAATTATAATAATATAATACTGACTTTATAAGAAGCGTACGTGCATGAATACCTGCTGCGGATCAACCCTACTGCAATGTGGCCAGTGTGTTTTTATAGTTGACATAATTTATTGATTTTTTATAATATGTAATACATACATATTTAGTCAAAACTTCGAAAAAATTTTTTTGCTAACAATAATAAACAATTTTTTTCATGTTCTTATAGTACACTGTAAATTCAATTATGTTAAAACATTCAATAAAAATTATTAGAAGCAAATTTTATATATTTCTGTAAATATTTATATATAATATTATCCACAGTATTATTTTTTTATTATTATTTCATTTTAAAGCAAGTTGGACAACTAGAGAAGTATCAATTTAACTTTAATTTAACATTTTTTGGGAAAAATTTTTATTAGAAAATAACCCAGTGTGGATTTTTAGTGTCCTTGTAATTTATTTTTATTATAGAATTGAGAAACAATATTTTTCAATTTAAAACATTCCAGTGCAGCTTAAAAATGTCAAAATGATTAATGACCTTAAAAATATAGTCTTGTCTTTTGTTGCAAGATATATTTCCCTCTTTGTTTCCTTTGGCATGTTAACATGCCAATGGCACTTAATCGGTTAAAATATGAAGATAGTTATTATAGAGTCGTTGGGCGAGCAGACCCCAGCGCTATAAATAACTGACTTTGCTTAGAATTTCGGAATGTCTGATTTAATTTAACTTAAGAAATCTAATTGGCCCTATAATTTAGAAAATTTTACGTGGGTGAAACCACCGGCCACAGCTAGTAATATTATAAACCAGAATAACCATATTAAAACGAAAACATATTACGCCAGTAACTTTGCTCAACAACCGTAGTCTCATAAGAATCTACTATATGTTCGGAATTGCCAAACTGTTTCCATGTAAGTCAACCTACCCCCACTGTACGAGTTTGTACAATGTAAAAAAATATTAACTTTGCACAAGGCCGGTTCTACTTATTGGTGTATGCTTTATACAAAATTGTTAACATGATACAACATTACGTCAAGGCCTTAAAAATATTGTTGGCGCTTGGGAAAGATTACTGGGTACACGCACGGGCTGTATAATGTTAATATCATTTTTATTAAAAAAAGTTTCTTCATTGTGTTTTATAAGTAAACAAATGTAAATTATAAAATCACAAAGTGATTGAAAAAATTATCCGGATCGACCGGGAATCGAACCCACGATCTCCTGGTAACTAGCCAGGTGTGCTATCCATTACACCATCGATCCTTTGATTGACAGGCGCCCGATACAGGCAACATTCAATCACCTATATCAATCACCTAAATGCAGACAAAAGCCTGTCATACGTAGTAGTGTTTCACAAGCACTCGATAATATTTGAAATTGAAAAGTTGTAACTACTTCTCACATTATAGAGAGTACACACACATAGGTGATTGAATGTTGTCTGTATCGGGCACCTGTCGAGTAAAGGATCGATGGTGTAATGGATAGCACACGTGGCTAGTTACCAGGAGATACTGGGTTCGATTCCCGGCCGATCCGGTTAATTTTTTCAATCACTTTGTGATTTTTAATTTACATATGTAGTTTTTGGTCATGTTAACCAAAGGAAGTCGAGTGCTTAAAGTTTCAGTTTAACTGAACGATAAGTGAACATATGAATACTACGTGTGATTTAAATGCAGACGAAAGCCTGTCATACGTAGTAGTGTTTCACAAGCACTCGATAATATTTGAAATTCAAAAGGTAAACAAATGCAATCTTATATTTAATCATCAAGGTATAAATATAGGAAATTTTTATACTGAAAGTAAGAAACTATTCAAAAAAATTTCGACACTGCTGTACCCTATTGGATTTGGGGTGGTACGTGTGTACATTCTACACATATTTCTTCAATACACTACACATATATAACACAGCAATGTAAAGTAGAAAAGGAACTCGCTGGTTGGTGAATAAGCGACGTGAAAAAGAGTTACATTTGATTTACAAAAGTTTTACAAAAGGTCCTTTCACGAACATAAATTTGTCAATTACATTCACTTTAAATATATTGAATTTACTTTTATCTTATATGACAAACAGCGACTGAATGTTTATCCCCACTCTAACTTCCACCACTCCAACCTCCCACCATTATGTTCATAGACACATATACATACGTTGGATAGATAAATATCGATTGACTGACTGAATTGACGAATAAGTCCACAGAAACGGTGCTCGATACAATTTGAATAGGTTGTTTTCGCTGATTTTTTCGTCAGTATATATAGGTACGATTATTTACATTTTTTTTTTTAAACAGACAGAAAGAAGATGAAGCGGGTTCAAGATTTTTATTTATGCGCAACCCTGTATGTGTTATGTGCCTTTTTAGGCGAAGACTATTTTTTTGTCTAGATGTAGAGATAAAGTAGTTCGCCTCTATGTTTACATTAACACATGGAACGGAATGATAGACGGAGAGGATTTTGTTAAAATATAGGTTGGTGTGGGAGGTATCACTTAATTTAAATAGATTACTTTTGGATTGATTTACTCTATTTAAAAAGATTGCTTTTTCAAAGAAAAAATCATTAAAGCGCCTTACCTACTCTGTGTCTGTCGTAAACTCATGAGAATATTTTTTTCTCAATTTTAATCTAGTTAAAGGATTTCTAAAACACATTTGAGGTTTCAGTTAAAAAATGTCGAAATTGTTTATATAAAATTGGATATTCGCTTAGGTATACTCACAAGCTTCTCATTTTAAGTTTCATTTTCTTTTTTTCAAACTAAAAGATTCTTATTTTTTTGTAGATACATATATTTATAAATTCTGAACTTAATTTTTAGGATATATTTTATCTTACGCTTGAAGTGGCTACTATCTTACTTTTATCTGATTTTGTAGCTTTTAAAATTAAGAGAGAAGATAAGTTAATGACGCCTTTAGGTCGCTTCTAAAGTAATTAAAATTTTTATTCAATTAGAGTCCGGATTCAAAACGTATGGCAGATTGTATGGACCTCATTAAATTTATAGAGTTTATGGTTTTTATGAACGAAACCGTTACTAGTCCAAACAAGAAAATTTGAATGAAATTAATTACTCTCACGCCGGTCCTGCGGGAGAGTAATTAATACTATTCACTGTTAATTTTGTTTATGTTCTTGGGTTGATAATTTTGTTTATGATCGTGATTTTTCCTGGACGGATATTTATATTTTTCACGGAAATCAGAACAAAGGAGGGTAGAAAAAATGAACTAATACAACATTATTAAAATAAATGTAGCTAACAATTAAATTAAGCAGTGTAGATTTTCGTTTTGTTTTTGTAGGAAAAAGGAAAAGTATAAATCACTTTTCGACTTTTATAACAACAATATTTCGTTACAAATTTTCTTCAATTTTACGACTATTTCGTTAGCAAAGAAAGTTTTCAAATAATAACACATATACCTATATATATATATATATATATATATATATATATATATATATATATATATATATATACAATATATGAGGGTTGTCAATCCAAAGTCAACAATCTCCACCTTGCTTAAATTTTGGGAAATCGCGAAAATTGATTTAGACTATTGGAGTAGGAATATACTAACAAAAATTAGTATATTTGTAAATCTGAGCCATAAAAAAAGATTCCCGGTATCAAAATCCACGTAATTTTTAAACTTTCTGAGCTATTCAGCTCTAAATGTTGGAGATATCTTATTATGATTTGAACTAGGGGATATTGTCGACTTTGTTTCAAACGGAATTGGGTTTTGTTTATTTTGATCTAAATATTCATACAATTTGAATTTTATTTCACGGGATTCTAGGTTCGAATCCCGGCTGGGTAGAAATTTTCTACCCTGTACTTTGAGTGTCCGAAGTGCACTCATACTTTGTGAGGAAAAATGAGTAGTTACCTGTATGAGTAGTGGCATTACTAGACTAAAAAGAAAATAATGCTAAGGATTTAGAAAAATGATGAGGTTCTTTGTGATACCCACAAAAATTGTAAAGAGGCTTTTCGTTCACCAAAAAGAATTCATAGTTTACTTAATTACATTTAACTAAAACTGATGGAGATGAAAAGGAAGCGAAACAAAATGAATACAATAATGTTCAGCTTTCTGAAAAAATTAGTATTTTTTCAGAAGATTTATTTTTCAGATTTATTTTTTATAAAAGCTACAAGTTAACAATACAGGTGAACATTTTTTTACGGTAGATAGGGACCACATAAAAAAATCGAACAAAAAAAAACCGTACAAAAAAGACGCATAAATTTTACACAACTAAACAACAAACTCGGTCAACTCAGGACACTTGCCATAGGAACCTGCGCCATTTTTTAATTTAATTATCAAACATCAAACTAAACTAACAAATTATTACAAAAAATTGATAAATTTGTGTCATGTGTCCAGATACATCATCAACAATACTGATTGTAAGCAATTAAACCAAGACGGTTAACCTGCCGCACGTGCTTCTGTTCTTGATTCTGATTGGTTGATAGGATATTGTCGAGTTTGTTATGAATTACGCATGGAGATTGTAGTATTTGAAATGAACGGCAATGTTTAGGCTTAGATTTCACCAGGATCTAGGTGATTTTTAAAAGAACTAAATTTACTAATCGATAGAGGAGAAAAAATAGCACTATTATCCATTTTTATCTCATTTTTTTTAAAAAGTGGAAATAGCTGACTTTGGAATGACACCCCTCATATATATAGTAGGTACCAACGTAGGTGTAGTAGTGTAAGAAAGAAATAACAAAACTTAATTAAACTATACAATTAAAATAACTTTATCAAATGACTTACTCGAGTATATATAAAAGATACAGTTAGTAACACATGTACAGTGAGTAACAAAAAACAACTAAATATTCAGAACTTTGGATGATGAATAAAACGTCAAACAGGCTTATTCACTGAGTAACGAACGTTATAATTATGAAGAAATTTCGTTTGTATTGAAACGTGTGCCTTAAAGTGTAATTCACTAACAAGTACCTAACACTACCCAACTGTTACTCAGTGATTTGAACGAAACTTAACATACTTAGTAAACAGCAAAAAATATTAAACACCGCATGTGTTTTGTTTCGGATAATTACGCTTTTTAGGAGTTGAAAACACTCCTTAACTTCTGGAGATGAAAACAGTTATGGTTAATTATTTCTAAAACAATACATGTTCTGAAAAAAGTGTTTCGGATCAAAGTTGTAGAGTTTAAGGTGATGTACTTGACGGCGACCTTGATGTCAAGCTTGAGGTCGATTTTCAAGGTCAATTAAATTTAGAAATAATTAACTGTTGCCGGACTTTGACCACATTTATAATCATTAGTTTTATGCGTTGATTCAGTCTGACTTCTGAGAATTGATTTGTGGAAAAAAAACCGGAAATAATGACAAAATAGGCGCAAATTTATAGAATCTTCTAGAATTATAGAATTTATAGAATATACTTCAGAATAGAAATAAAGGTAAGAAAACATAAAATGTCGCTCTAGTTTTAAGTTAAACATTACTTGCATCTTATATTGAAATATTCCAATTTTCTTTTATTACAAATTTATTAGAATAAAAAAAAAATACACGTTCTAAAATTTCTGATCTGGTATAGGTTAGCTACGAAATTTTACAATGTTACATAGAATTGGATATTTGTTGTCAACATAGTCAAATAATAACGAAAGAACTTCTTTAATGTACATACTTAATTGATTCTTATTTGAATTTTTTTTTTGTTGGTGTCAAGTTATTTTTATTCATCCCTGTAATAAATACAAATAATAATAAGTAGGTAAATAGAGAGTAAGGTAACATATGTGAATGAGAGAGAAACAGGGCCGCGCCAAGGGACATTTGCGCTGGGGTGCAAGACAAAAATTGCCGCCCCTAAAACGCCAAACTTATTTGTAATACATTTTTGATAATAAAATATATGCCTCCCGGCTACCAGTTTACTTACTATATATACTTACTTTAATGAAATGCATAAAATATTATAAAATATTTATTATTATAAATGGAATAAAACACTTAAACTTTTTTTAACAATTTATTTCGCATAAATTTCAAGAACAAGTAAATAAAAATAAATAATTTTACACAAAACAAAAACGAATAGTAACAATTTTAAAATTTTATATAAAATTCACTTTCCTTGCCTTTTAGCGAATTTCCAAAACTGGAAATTCAGCTTTTACGCCAGGTGTCATGGTGCGACCTAAGCCCGAGACCATATCAGAAATATGTTTTGAGGTCCCTAGAATACGAAAATGATATTCACTAAAATTTATATATATATATATATATATATATATATATATATATATATATATATATATATATATATGTATCCGCGCGATAACTCTCGAACGAAACGTTTAATGCTTATGAAATTTTGTGTGCGAATTCGATTTTCCAAATCGTTGGATGAGTTCGTTAGCCAGACACGTCGGATGCCCAGAAGTAGGTTTTCCGGGCGTTTTTTGTCAACAAAATGAGTTTTTTGCCAGAATTAAGCAATTTTTCAAATTTTTTTTTACACCAAGCCCTAGTAAAAGGTAAAATTCATAAAAAATGTTTTTATACCGTTGCTCTAAATTGCTTACTTTTCGAGAAAAACTAGGAAATATGTCGTTCTCCATTTCACTCGCACTCGCATTCTTTTTTTTTCTGTCTCATTTTTTACGAGCTAAATTCGAAAAAATCCGCTTTTTAAGTAGCATGTCATGATTTTTTTAATCCAATTTAACGATTCGGCTATATTCTTTTTCTTTGTCAGTTAAATGTTTTTATAATGTATCTCTATTCCATTTTTTTTTAGATAAAAAATCACGGCGCAGTATGTTATGTGATATGATCAGAATTTAGATGATGTTTACACCTTCCTAAAATTAATAAGAGCTTGCTACAATCGCATAAAAATTACGTTAAATCATATTCAAACAATAATATTTTTACGTAATTTTCTATCCAAATGACAATACTACGTTATAATTATATGTATAAACCCATCATTTTAGTGGTAAATAAATTTGCACATTCAGTTTTTTTTTTCTTTTGACAACAAAACAAATAATTTTAAATTTTGACAAGTTGTATCATACATTTTTGAAAATATTAAATATTTATTTTTTTAAGGAAAAAATGTATTAAAGATCTGAAATTTGTTTAACAAAAACCATACATCTGCTCGTTTTACCTTAAAAATCTCGGAAAATAGAATATTTTTCAATAATTAACTCAGAAAAAGCATATATGAGGTAATTTTCATGATATTTTTTTGAAAATTTCAAAATAGTAGGGTTACAATGTTTTTTTTTTAAATTATTTTGTAGAATTTGGTAAACACACATCGTAAAAAGTACTCGCCTTGAAAAAATCAAACAAGTATTTAAAAAAAAAATACTATTTCTTAAAGAAAATATTAAAATTATGTACAAATGCCGTCCTGACCAACTGATATATTGGAACCGATTTTGAGCAGCTGGATTTACTACAGGCAAAAGCTCATAGTGAATACACACATTTTTTAACATCCTTTTGAATTTTGTAATTCAATCATTACAAATAAAATCTAAATAAAAAAAAATCTCTATAACCTGTTTTTTCTCAATTTTCTAGCATCAAATCTAGCGATAATTAACTAGCGGGTGATTGTATTGACCACACATTTTAATGTAAAATATATTAATTTTAACCGGCTTCAAAATAACGTTTCGATTTTAACAATAAAAATATTCAAAAAAGTGTTTAAGTTCTGGCAAGATTGTCAAAAAGGGACTGAAATATTTAATGTGTTAAGTACTTACTAGACTTATAAACTTTCATTTTCGTATACGCTTTCGGTTTCGGATATTTAATTATTTCGGATATCGGTAGTTTTAGTTACGGTTACGAATATCCATAACATCCCTAATGTAAATGTTTGTCAATCCAACTTCATCGAGAGAAAGTTAATTAGGTATTTACGATTTTCGGAAGAACACGTATATAAATTTTATAAGTACGTATTATCATATAAACACATTTGGTTTGCAATTTTTTAATAATTAGTTTCTACGCTACTGAAATTATCTATCCATTTGAAAATTGGGATCCAGTGATGTACATTGACACTACAAAAGTGTGGGTGAAAAATTTCATTTTCACTTTTACTGAAATTATGTCATAAATTCATATTTTCAGAATTTATTCATTTGACAGAAAAATTCTAAATTATTAAAAAAGCCAAATAATTAATAACAATTAAAATAAAAAAAAAAAAAAACAGAAAACATTTATTTATATTTGCATTTTTATAAAAACATGTAGGTATTATATTTTATATGCACTTTAACTAAAATGTCAAATTTCACACGTTCTTAATTTTCAATTTCACTCATAATGTGCTTAAAAATCAAAACTTAAAGTTTATAACATTCACAATCCGTGTAGAGTGTCCATACGTCTTGGTTTTCCCGGATTTGTCACGGTTCTAGCTCCGTTGCTCCGGTGTCCCGACAGACTTTTTCAAGACGTCTCGGTCGATTTGTTTCGGTTTTTCAAACTACTCATTTTTATTTTCATCATCTAATAAGTACACAATTTTTCATTTTAAATCATGAATAGTTCAGTATCATATTAAAAGATCAACAGTAGATTCATTTACAACCAAACCTAAAAATATTTAAAAAAAATTAATTACTAATTAAATTTTCCAAGTTTTTTCGATTTTACCTTAAACACGAACTTCCAAAAAAACATTTTCTTTTCTTAACTTTCCATCATATATGTATCTACATAAATAAATTGTAATATTATTTTGCTTGCTTTTATGATACTGAAGGTACTGAAGTTATTGAACAATTAAAAATTAAAATGACTGGAATTTTATTCGAACTTTTAAATAAAGTAGTTAACTAACGCGCTAGATAGATAACGCCACAATACAGAAATTGCCAACATTTAAATGTTCATGTTTCACATTAATACAAAATAAAATACATTAATACAAAATAAAATTGTCTAAGAAGCTCACTTTCATAAGAAATTTTATAAAAATTTAAAAAATATATATTTCCTAGAACAGGGGGCGATTTATTTTAAAAAAAAATTAATATTTTAAATAAAGAGCCATTAATAGGTAATCTATACATATAATACAAATGTAACGAGATCGTTTCTGTATAGGGAATATTTTTTAAAAATTGTGCAGATACTGTAAATAGTTATCGATGTAGATATCAAAACAGCGATTTTTAAAATTTTTGTCTGTCTGTCTGTCTGTCTGTTCGTCTGTTCACGCATCACACAAAAACTACTGGATGGATTTTAATGAAATTTGGTGTGCCGACAACTTATTACCCGGATCAACATCTAAGATACTTTCTACTTCGAGAAAATGTCTCATTCCCACGGGAAAATGGAAAAACCATGTTGAGCATGTGCATACAGTACGCAAAAACTATTGAACGGATTTTGATGCAATTTGGTGTGGTGATAACTTATTACCTGAGTCAGCATCTCAGATACTTTTTATTTCGGGAAAGTGGCTCATTCCCACAGGAAAATAAAAAAACTTTTTGAGCATGTGCACATATTACGCGAAAACTATTGAACGGATTTTTATGAAATCTGGTGTAGTGATAACTTATTACCTGCGTCAACATTTAGGATACTTTTTATTACGGGAAAATATTTCCTTCCTTCAGGAAAATTCAAAAATTATTTTGCTTATGTGCATGTATACTTAAAACTATTGTTCTATGCGAATGCTTTATAATTACTATACTTATATACTTGTCATTTATTAAATTAAATTTACCATAATACAAAATTTCTGGAGACTAACTCTATTTTAAATTAATTTAGAAATTTCGAAAATTTAAGTGCCTATATTTCCGAGAAATTCATTTTGGATGAAACTTGTTATATTTATAGGATAGATACTAGTTTGGGATGCAAATATATTAAAACAATAAAACGTTGGAAGTCCAAAAATTTTGTATGAGTTCTCCAGTCAGACACGTCCAATTCCAAAAACCTCAAAAAAATGAGTTTTTTGCAAACAATTTGCCAAAATTTAAAAGTTTTTCCAATTTTTTTTACATTGTGGTAAAGAACCAAGAAAATCACAGAAAATACATTTTGAACCATTATTCTAGGTAAGCGGGTTTTCGAAAAAAAGTAACTTTTATGATTGGAAATTCGCTATGTTATGCAGATGCTGCGACAGGGGTATTTTATTGCAAATTCATTTATTAAATCTGAAATGTCAATATCTGCAGCAATTTTGTTTTCTATGCTAATTAAACTTAAATACGATATTCTTTCCTGTGACATACTAGATCTTAAATAATTTTTTATTAACTTAAGTTTCGAAAAACTTCTCTCACTAGATGCCACTGTCACAGGTATTGTCAAAAATATTCTTAATGCAATTGTCATATTCGGAAACATTGTAGTAAGATCATTAGAAAATATATAATCTAAAACTGTTAATGCATTCATGTCGGGATTAATATATGTTAAAAGAGTTTCTATTTCATCACATAAATCTAACGCATTTATATCAGATTCGTTCCGCAGAGCCCAAAAGGGGATGTCTTTTACTTAAATTTCTAAGAAACGAAATAATGTAACTTTTCCAAGAAAAGAGTATGGAGTGCTCCAATTTAAAGAACATCCATAAATCTTATCTTATCCTAAGTGGAATAAGCAATATATTGAAAGAACATGCATATTTTAAACTAAATTGCTTGCAGATGTGGATAAGCAAATATTGAAAACAAAATTTATAATAACAAAAAACAGAAATAATAAATTAGGTTTAAGATACATATCAACCAAATAGGAAAAAGAAGATAAAATAAAAATGTTGGTTTTAAAACCAAACAGTTGAAATCTTAAACTCTTTTATTATATTTCGACTGTTCAATACAGTGTTTACTAAGTCTTATTTAAAAGAATAATATTTTACTGAGAGATCCTCAGGCATCAATTTTTAGTTTGTTTTGTTTACTAATCGTCACGTACTATATACAACGTAACGCAACGAAAACTAAACAATTTTAAAGATTGATAAATGTTTTATGTGTAGAATTTACGGTTTTTAGATTGATAAATGTTTTATGTGTAGAATTTACGACGGTTTTTATAAAATTAAAGCGTGCAAGAACATGTTCCATCCCGATCCCGTTTGATCTCACCGATTACCGCGCAAATGATTGTTGTCGCTGGTCGACAATCGGAATAATCGGATTACCGACGGGTCACAACAATCATAATAGACAAGTATTTAAGCAAAATGCGGGTAACATTTAGTGTCATCAAAATTACCACATAAAATAGTAATAATTTTATATTTTATTTGCCGCCCCCAAAGCCTGCCGCCGGGGTACTAGGCACCCCTAACACCCCCGCTTGGCGCGGCCCTGGAGAGAAAGCAACACAGTGCTAAGGTTGGTACTTAAGAAATTGCATGCTTGTGAGAAATTCGTCGTATAATTTTTATAAGTTTAAACTATATAAATTTTTATGTACAAACTTTAAACTAACTTATATAGTTGTGCTACGTGTTTATAAACCCGTTAGCTAGTAAAGTTGCCTTGTGTTATGATTATATTTGTGTTGGTTTCGCCCGCTCTCCCCGGACCCCTTTGAGCCAGGCTGTGATTACATGAAATTGAGCGTCCTGTTTTATTGTTAGAAATTAAATTTTTAATAGATTTATATTGTATGTGGTATGCATTTAATTTTTTTTTTTTTACTTTGTTTAAAATATCTCTAACCCGTTCGAGTGGTGGAAATAATTTATATTTTGTAACAAAATTTTATAGTTTAAAAAATACATTTTAATTTAACTACTAGTTTTATAAAATGCGGGGAAAATTGAAGTCATTAATCTCAGAATATTATATACTATTCTTGTACTGGGCGTTCCAAGATAATTTTTAGTTGAAATTATTAAGAATGAATTTCTAATAAGGAAACATTGTAACACCATGTTTAAACCGACACGACACACAATAAAGGGGTTCAAAAGTATGCAGTTTTTACTACACTTTAATCTTTTTTTACTACACAAATTACGTCGTATTACTTTCAATAGGCAAATCAGATCTATAAATGTATAAGTTAAATGAAAATATACCTATACTTATTTGAATCTTGGTGGTATATAGAGAGGTTAGTGTAAAAGTTGTTCCAAATCTATAATTTTTTTTTAAATGCCTTTAGTGTTTAAGAAATTACAGCTCTTAAGAATTAATTTTGAAAAATTTAGAAAAAAACATTATGGACTTGGGTTCACTTTTACACTGACCCTTCCATATATTTCTGAAGCTCTAGATAATATTTTATAGGTTTCTAAAGGCTACATCGAGTATTAATTGCAGAAAGTATTAATTTTTTCAAGATTTTAAAAATTACATCTTTTATAATAAAATGAGTGGACTTTATGATAGTAAAGTGTGTTTTTTAAAGTTCCAAATTTAAGATGTGAGTTAAGATGTGAGATCTTCCACCTAATGTGTTCCGAGGGTTGCCTTTTGTATTAAAAGAACATTTTTTATTTGTCTTGTTAAACAATATCTGTAACTAAAAATCTCAAATCGTTAAAATACGAAATATTTGAAATACCCCTGTCGCAGCATCATCTTGGATACTACTTATAGTAAATTTCAATTTATAAAAATTACTTTTTCTAGAAAACCCGTTTACATAGGATAATGGTTTAAATCGCATGTGATTTTTTCCACTCTTTGCCAAGGTATAAAAAAATTGTGAAAAAATTTTTAATCTGGACAAATTTTTGTGAAAACATATTTTTTTAATGTTCCTGGAATTGGACGTATCCGTATGGGGAATTTATCCAAGATTCTGAATTACTATTTTCTAACCTATTACATACATGTCATAAAATTCTATCAAGCTATGCCAAAATGCAACTAGGAATGTCTGTCATGTTGAAGCCAACAAAATATATAAAGAAACGTTTGTAATATGTATGAAGTATACAATATTTGGAGTTTTGGAAGTGATACATAACAATCATTTCTGTATTTTACAATGAATTTTGCAAATACAGAGAAATTTTAGACTACCATACAAAACATTTCGATTTCAGTCAGAGGCGTAGTGAGCATAACTGGCGCCAGGTGCGTGACACTTTATTTGCGCCCCCTTCTAATATTTTAAAAATTTTAGGCAATAGAACGGTGTATTTAAAATTTTGGAAAAAATTCTTTCTTGTAAATTTGTTTTTTAAATTTTTCCCTAAAAGTTGCCTTACCGACCATTTTTTTGCTCACCAGTGCTTTGTTTGTGTGTCTATATATTTGAAGTCATAACCTGGAAGTAATTTCGTAAATTCCCTACACTTTCACGTAACAAAATTCTAATGGCAAATACAAAAAAAAATTTAAAGTAATAGCGCCTCTTCTATTAGCTTTTGACGCTCCTCTTATTAGCTTTTGGCGCCCCTCTCAAAGTGGCGCCCGGGTCATGATAGTACTCCTTGCACCCCCTTCGCAACGCCACTGAGTTCAGTGAAACCTTTATCTAAACCTAACTCTATAATCAACCAATACGGTCAACCACACACCAAATTACCTAAACTAATTCTTATGGACCAAAAAAAAAAATAACAATTGCCACCGTTGCAAACACAACAATATAATAAAATTCAAATTACGTTCTGCAACTATACTAACTAACTTTGCAGAGTTCAAATGTTATTTTAATTACTGTTTTACACAGTAAAATTTACAATATTAACCAAAAATATAGCAATGGTATCTAGCGATACACCCAATATACAATATGTTGAATGAAATTTTGTTGCCGGTAACGAAACTTTACTTTCCGTAATTGGTGAACAACACATAAAACAATAGTTTTACATGAGGTGTTGTGTTTTGTAATGTAACAGGTGTATTTTGTTACACTATTTTCAACTGCCTTAATGTTTAGGTAGGTACTTATACTATAGTGCTGTGTTTTGTATCACGAGTTGGAAAATATGTAGGTATAATAAGTACCTACAATGGAAGAAAGTCAAAGTAATGAAATAAGTTCACAAGGAAAAATATTCAGATTTTGGTTTTTAGTTAAATTAATGGTTGAGAAAATATGTGACTTATTGTAACATCGTTATTAAAATCCATGATAATTTTCGTTACGTTTTCCGTTCTATAAATACTAAAAGAGACGTTAAATTTTAAATTTGCCCAAAATAAAACTGATGGCCGAGGCCAGTACCTTAAGCTTTATTAATTATTTATCGTCTTAATAATTCAATAGATATTCTGTAAGTAGAAAATGACGGAATATACTCCGTTTATACTGGGTAACGCGGTAACGCGCCGGAAAATTGCCACAAGTGCGTTGTTGTAGTACATTGTTTTCAATTAGTCAATGCACACATATGTTTTTTTCACGCAGAAAATATACAGCTGTTGAAAAAAAGACCTTGAACTGTTGTTTCTTTTAATTGATGGAATGTTGAATGTTAGAGGGTTATAGCTAATAATTCCAGTGGAGGTATAGAAATATATATTTGGATTTAATTTCCTACCTATTATTTACACAAAACTCATCAGGGTCTGTCCATAAAAAAAGGTCCATAACATGAAAAAATAAAAAATATGATAAAATTATAATATTACTGCGGTATTGTGTTGTGTATTAGATGTAGGAAGTGGGCACCTCTGTGTTTTTGCAGGGAACTTGTGTTTTGTTTGTTTTTTTGCCAGTTGTTTGGAGGGTATGTTGATTGTTAATGGTGTGTTGACTTTTTGTATCTTTTTTAAGAATAATGTTACAGTTATAGTTGAAAGTTAGGAAGTTTTAATAAAAGAAGAATAATCTACAGGATCTAAGGTAACTATAACCCTAAAGTTTTTACTTCAAACTAATTTCATATAATTATGAAATGGATGAAAGATTAGCAACCCAGTAACTGTAACGTGAGTTACCAAAACATTAATTTGTTTCTGTAACTTTTAGAAAATTGGACTCAGACATATGATTTTTTGTATTCTCTTCACAAATAACTCATTGATTGCAGAACTAATTTTTTTATATTTTTACAAAAAACAAAAATGTAAATTTAACGTACCTAAAAAATGTAACGTGAGTTACTATTTTGGTAACTCACGTTACGGAGTTTCTTAAATAGGAGTTATTTCTTTAGTTGTTTCTTTATTCGAGAAATGATGTACGCCAGAGTAATGAGGATGCCATCCCTGAAGTAAAAGTTATGTGTTTGAAGAGTGTTTCTGGACAAAATAACAAACTTTTCAAAATAAACGAAAATGACGTCACTTTTGTTAGTATTAACAGGTTTTAAATGTACTTCCTTACCCAGAAATTGAAATGAAAGGCGGTAGGATGTACTATAAGTTCAAAAAATCAGTTGATATTAAAGAGAAGTAAAAAAACAGTAAGGGTTTCCCATTTTGAATTATAAATGTTTTAACCAGTATTATAAGACAGCCTACTATAAATTGTAGGATTAAAATAAATAGGCTACTTTTTCACCTTCTGTTTAAAACTTCTATTGTTTAAGACTAGTATTTTATAGTTTATAGCAGGTATTATAAAATTGTTGTTATTCTGATATTTAGTAATAATAAAACTTTCCTAGTATTTTATATGGTGTCTCTTAATTTGTTTGCCCAAACACTTCTTTTCTAAAATTACTTCTAAATAAAAAAGGGCTTCAAGATTGTAAAATATTCTTTTAAAAACTGTATACATTGGTTTGAGTAATGTATACAAATAATAATTATTTTATATAACTGTTTTCAGGCCATTTTCCAATGAAGACAAAATGTAACGTGAGTTACCGTAACGTGAGTTACCGACATTGATATGGGATTTTAATAATAAAGTCTTCTACACTAGTCTAGAAGTCTTCTAAACTTATCATCTTCTACATAACACACACAGGTTGAATATAAAAAAAAAAAATTATTCTTGTAGCTTTCAATCGGGAGCAGAAAAAAGCAATTGATTCCAAAGTAAATTTTGTACTGTCCCTTTTTTGTAACGTGAGTTACCAAAACGTTTAAATTATTATTTCAGTTGTGGACAACCCAAAAGCTTTAAAAAAAATGATGGTAAAAGCAGATCATCATGCTAATACTAGGAAAAATTCCAATTAAAAAATGTTTTAACTTAGTGTTGTTATAATACAAAAACTCTTAAATTTTGATTCACTTAGTAACGTGAGTTACTGTGGACACACCCATCAAATGGTTGAATCCTAATACATAAATTGTTAAAAAACTTTGATTTCGCATCTGAAAACGATTCATTTTTTATATTTTGTAAATTCCATTAAAAATTTTTGTTTTAATTTTCATTTGTAAAAATTACTGTGCAACAAATTCTCGAGAATGATAACAAAACAGCAACTGATTTGTTTATTGGTTTATCAAAATGTAGTAATATCAGTTTTAACATACCAATTTTATGAATTTTACTGTGTAACTTTACTAGTTTTAATTATATAATTGTGAAAAATTATTTATAAAATCTAAAAAAATAAATCATTTTCGATTGTTTGCAATTGTATTTTGGACATTTTTTTTATTTTATAATTTGTTTACAGTTGATTATTGTTTTGTGTTTTTGTTTATAGTAGGTTCTCTGTTTCCTTAATAATGGTATTTTTCAAAAAATTTCCGTCTTTTGCTTTGTCGAAAAAAATCCTTTTTTTATTTACTCAACTATAATTTTAGATTGTATTACAGTTTCTCACGACATACTTTAATTTGGTAAACCTGATTACAATTTTTAATTCAAAAAAATCCCAACACAAGATTCCCGTGAAGAGATAGATAGAAGTAAGAAATTAGTTTTATATTAATTTTCACATCAATTGATAATATAAAAATTATATTTTATGCATTACGTTGTCCAAACTTACAACAACGCCACTAGTTTTGCAACTGAGATAACCGGTTAAACGTACGGTGCCGCTGTGTGCATGCAGCGGCGCCGCACCGTGGACGTAGCGTAAAAAAACCGTATGTGTGCATCACATTTTGCGCACATAAAAAAAACGGTGTGTGCATCGGCCCTTAACCTCATTTTCGGGCAAAGACAATTGTTCATACAATTGGATTTCAATAATATTCCCCCATCCGCTTATTTCTGTCCATATATGAATTCTTTCAGATTTAACAAAAATTTCCCAGCCTTTTTAATATTGCTATTAAGTTCTAATCTTTTTTTTGGTTAAATCCCTGCAATGCCGAACATTTAAAAAAAAAAATAAAATCGCATCATCAGTTTTGTTTTTAGAAAACAGGTGATCCTATTAGCCAAAATAATTAGCTATAGGTTTATTGAAGCAAGTGAGGAACTATGGGTAAAATATGATCCGTGATTTTGTGAATATTATAATTATTATGATATTTTCTATTGTAATCAGCAATCGTAATCGTAGAGTCGATGAATTTTTTTTTCGGCGGATTGTGAGGCGACAAATTTACTAGCCGATGAATTGCATATTCATATATGTATATTAAAAATCAATATTTACAGTCGCATTCGCGAATATTAAAAATTTAACATTCCTTCCATCTCTACTGTAAATTATAATATAAAAACAGAATCTATTGTTATTTTTATATATGTATAGACACCAGCGTTTCATATCTTTATCCATAACTTCTTTTAAATATTAAAAAGAAATTGAAGTACCAACAGAACGAAAAAAATTTTTAATCGTAAGAGATGGTAGGCCTAAGGGACTTTCCACACATACACGAAAGAGACAATATTAGATAAACATATACTTTTGTATAGTATAAACATTAAAAATTGATACCAAAGTGTGACTGTGACGTCCTGACTGCCTTGGAATTGACACGACAAAAGTGACATAAATTTTAATAAAATTTACTTTAGGTAAGAAAAAAGGAATATAGAAAAAATATGTTTTGTTTTATATAAATGTATTATTAATACACACAACAGAGACTGCTTTGACTGACATCTGGATGTCACATTTTGTTTCATATTTTTAGTTATATCTGTACCATTTCCAATCAATAAATCTGAAATTTCAAAGAAAGAACAATCTCACATTCTGTCCTACTCGCAAACTAAGATGAAAATAAACTAAAGTAGCGACTTGAGTTATGACATTCACAAGAATATTATCCTCTTAAAAATCAGATTCTATGGATTTCTAGACCTATAAAAATCACATTCTTTCTTATTTCGTCACGCAGCTTCCATTTATGTGCTGGTTACGACGTGACGGTATAAATTTTTTCTAGACTTTTAGATTTTCTCTCTAAATGTTTCGTTTCCAAAAATAAGTCTGGTGATAATTTACTAGTACCTAAGTACTTTTCTGATAGTATATTATTATTAGTTCTTTGTAAAGGACATTAATGTCTTCTATAAATAAACTATATTATTATGTTATACTTATTTTAATTTACGGAGAGGACTTAAAATCTTGTTAAATGACTGTATAATACTAGATAATAATACAAAAAAAAAAAAAAATAAATAAATAAAAATAAAAATAATGGCCATTATTATCTTTAGGTTATGCAGAGAAGTCATATAAAATTAGCAGGGCACCGAAAAGGTTAATAATTATAAATATAAACCAACTTTCGATGTTCATACTATAATAAACTTAATAAGAGTATAATAAATAATTAACATTTTTTTGCAATTCTAAATTAAAAAAGTTAATTTGATAGCTGCCTGTGATAGTGTCAAAATAGCTGACTTTTTTCACACGTGAAAGAAAATATCTACTTTTAGTCATAGTCATCCATTTTTAACTCGTCGTGATTGTCCAACTCGGCAAGCCTCTTTGGACAGCTGTATGACTCGTGAAGAAAAAAGCTCATTTTGTATTTTGGTGCATAAGTAACTATTCTTTTATTTTTGATACTCAAATATTTTTTGTAAGACGCTTTTCGTTATAAAGACTCTGAGTAATCTGTAAAGTAATCTTTAAAAAACACGTAAAATTTTAATTCGTTTTCGGTATATGGCAATATTTAATATTGCCATTTGTTCGCTAAGCTATATTATATCAGGGGTACTCAAACTGTGTATCGCCAAGCATCACAAAGGCCGCCTCGCTAAAAAAGAGAAAAAATGATAATAGTTTCAGGTGCGGTGAAAGAAAGAATGGCTCCGAAAGTACATTTTCTTTTTTCGTTTTTTTTTTTTTGTTTGTCACTTATATTTTGAAGAAAAGGGTGCTTAAAAATTTAGGAACCCCTAATATCGTATCTCGACAATAACAGAGTCACATCATATTTGAAATTGTGTGTATAGATTTGGTTCTGTTATTGCCGTGGTATAATATAAATATTTTCCCTTAATTTGTTACCTGACTTTGTCATTAGATATATTATTATATTATACATTACCTATGTCTACCAGCCAAATGTAATTTATTAAAAATATAGGCTAATCTAAGTGACTAATACGTCTTGGAATCAGTCAGACACCATTAATGTTTCTAACCATTTTCTTATACTTTTTTTTTTATTTTTACTATTTATAGATAAAACCATTTAATTCCTTTATCTCACTTTTGCTGTTGCTGTTGGTAAAGTATTATATTGCTATACGAACGTCTTAATACGAACTAAATTTTGCATTATCTTAACAAGACAGAGATAAAGCAATCAATAAAATAACGACGAGAAAAGCCATCGGAAAGGGTAAAACGCATTAATTAATTAAATTAAATAGATAAATATATAAATAAAATGTTTTATTAAATAAGTGATAAATTCAATTTTATTTCTAATTTAATAAAAATAAAAATTATCTTGACTAGCTCAGTTCGTCGGTTATCTCTCCCGTTACATCTAATGAATTCCGTCATTAAAAACATTCAATCATTTATGGGACTATACGATGGCAAATAAAATATTGGATGATCCAAAAGGAAAATCTCGAATATTAGGTTTATAACTACGTATAAAAAATAAATGAATCAGATCTTACTACCTATATGAAAAATTTCATATTACCTACTAAAATAGAAAATCTACATGTTTGTTTACTTAAGAAAAATCTTTCTACAGTGATATTTATTTTCGGTCTGTGACTGTAACGTATCACTCTATATTATAAGATCGTATAATATAAATAAATTTTAAAATCAAATGCATCTGTAATAAAAATTGTATATTTTTACAACTCAAATGATTATGGTCGAATAAAATGTTATATAAATGATTCAAGTTATATAAAACTAGCATTTATATTTTTAAAGTACATTTGAACATCAAATGAGAATATCTACAGTGGTTGAAACTTATAAAGAAATGTGTGTTATAGAATGATTCAATTTCATATTGTTGATATCGATGTGCTTGTGAATATTACCAAGTGAAAATTTTGTTCTTACGTAAGCATACGTTAACATTTTTTTATATTTAAGTACTTCAACATTCAGCTTAAGCTGAAACTTTAAACGCACGATTTACTTTGTTATGACAAAACTATTATTATATTAATTAAAACCACATAGAAATCGAAAAATTAACTGAAATTTTATCGGCTACTACAAAGCTAAGATCTTTTTATAACCAATTAAACGCTTTCTCAACTAGACCACCAGTTCTGGTCAAATGCCGATCCATTTTGATAACCCATCAATCACATATTACACTCTGTTAAATATGAGACGCAGTTATTTGATTCGATTTTAAATCGTTATTACTGTGAATATTATCAATTATCGCCAACTATGCCCATTATAGGCTAAATTATGTGTTCATGAAAAAAATCGATATCGGATTTTTAGCGGAAATATACGTCTTGAAATCCTAGGTCCAAATTAATCTATTATAAAAACTGTCTGTCTATCGGTTTGTGGTTATGTCAGCAAGTCTGTCTCTAACTATAAAACCGCTTAAGAGATTTTGTTGAAATTTGATATGGGGATGAAGTTGCTGAAAGCTGTGATACAAAGTGTCGAAAAAGGGTCTGAACATGATATTTTTTAATTGAGGGCCGGAAATAATTTACCACAGCAAATCTAGCCTGCCTACCTCCGGTGGCAAGCTGTTTTTTCACTTTTATTATCTACTGATGTTATAGGATCAAATGTTGTACAAATATACGAACAGTTTATTGGTCTAGTGCACCTAACCATTAACATTAAAAATCGACTGGAGTTGTTTTTTGAAATCACAAAATTTTATTTTAGTCTACAGTTAGCTCAAATAACGTTTCTAGTACTGTGTTGGTTTTGATACTGCGATCGTATATTATTAAAGTATTATAAAAATACATTTTATAAAATAGAAAAATATCAAAAATTATATAGTCAGTTGGTTTCGTTAGGTTCATAAACTAAAACTTTTATAGTTGGAAATATAAACGTAAATTTTATATAAATGTTCGAAATTGTGAATGAATTTGTTTTGATGTTTAGTAAAAAATTGATCAATTCCAATAGTTTTAAATTAAATCCTTTATATATAAATTTATTTCCAGCAAAATAAATTATTTAGTTTTAAAAAAATATCTGCTTGACTAAACTAAACACTTTTATTATAAACAGACAGCGGAACAAAAAATCTCCACAGAGTCAGAGTAGGTATATACAACATTCTGGGAATGGGAGATCTCTAGATTTCCTTGATTTGTTGAAAATCTGTACATAGATCTGAAATACATAAAATAAAATTAATTATGATTATAAAGAAGTATGTATTATCTTAATTGTTATAGGTTTTTGGACATGAATAAGATATTTACAGCTGTGGTATCTATATCGTCCTATCGATAGAAATGTCGAAAAAGTATGATTTTCAATTTTGTCGTGGCGTTAGTCACTTACTAATGTGGATTTACAGGAATCGAAATCAATATTTTTAGTGGCAGATGTACCGTAGTCGGGTTATGCTGGGGATATGATATTTTAGGAAAACAATCAGGTCTGATATTTACTTACGGCACTACGAAGTCAATGCTAAGTGTGCTCCAAATGATTCTTTTGAGTAAAGCCACCAGGCTATGATGTTCACTTAAGATGTTGATTTGTCATGCGGAGTTAGGATTTCCAAAAGTTGGTACAGGAAAGAAAATTATGGATTCACACAAAAAAATTTACTATTTAGAACTTCAAATATTTTTTATTTTAATTATGGTTCTAACTAGTCAGGATTATAACTAGTTATCATTAATTTTGTTAGTTAACTTTGAAATTCAAACATCTACTTAATAAATTTCAAACACTGACTGACAGACAGCACACAGCCTAAACCGTTGGGTTCAGAAGAATGAAATTTTGCATAGTAGTTCCCTATGTAACGTAGGTGAGCACTAAGAGAGGATTTTTGAAAATTCGTCCCCTAAGTGGATTTAATAGGGGTATGAAAATTTGTATGGAAATTCGACATTTTTGAAGTTAGATATTTAAAAATATGTTACTATGACTATTCAAGTAAATAATATTTTATACATTGATTGACAGACAACGCCTAGCCGAAACTGTTGGGTTTAGAAGGACGATATTTAGCACAGGAGATATGAAAATTGGCGTTTAGGCTTCTATTTATAAATAAAAGTCAGTTGTGTAAATGTTTCTGGAAATTTATTCCCTTAGGGGTTAAAACAGGAAATGAAAGTTCGTATGGGAAGTTCGCCATTAGAAACGTGGATATTGATTTAAGCTTTTAAAAAACATTAAAAGTGAGCAGAAAGTGAGTACCTAATAAAAAGATGTTGTCAATGGGAAATTCCATCGGGTATACGGGTAGTTCTGTTATAAAAACATTTAATTTCAACTTAACATTAAGTATTGAGATAATAAATACGGCGATTTAAAAACAGATTTTTTGGTAAAAAATACCCAAAACGATTTTTAATTTTCTACAAAAATGATTCCATGTGTAGATGTTAAGACGGATATCAAAGTTTTTTAAGTAAAAGTTTAAAGGATTTAAATTAATTTTTTCAGCTAACGATTTCAATTCATTTACTAATTGTAAATATCATACATAATTTGGTACATATCAGAAACATTTGACGGATTTAATTTCTAGATCTTATGCTTTAATATGTAGAGATTTTGATAAAACTTATCATCGTTTATAACAATTTTAAACATGTTCCTTCCATTGGATCATTTAGTGTAGTCAATTGGATCATTTTCAATAGATTGTGTATAAAGTAACTTTTTGTGTATAAACTAACAAATATATTCCAGATTCTAATTTTTTGTCTGACAGTCAGTTTTGCTCTGTATCATCTACAATTATTCTTTTATTTAAGAATGTTATCCAGGAAATCTACAGAAACGATTTATGGTAAATTAGGATTACAATAAAACATATTTGATTAAAACCGACTTGAGCTCCCTCTCTCTATTGTAATCACATTTATTTACGACTACCATCAAATTGTTTATTTTTTGTAAAAAATACAATCTTTTACATATATACTTGTACGAAATTTTGCACTTTAAACGCGTCTATGCGTAAAGGAACACGGCACACTACATTTTTATTAATCTCTATATTGTGTAAAATATTTGTATAAAATATTAAAACTTGTACAGAAATTTTACTTAGCAACTGAATGTTTACATTTCTTTTTTTTAATTTTCAAGTTTCGTATCATATTCGTATCAAATTTATACTATTTACTATGAACTTCACGTTAGTCGTAGATAAAGTATAGTACATAACTCGGTTGTGAAGCATATTACATACTCGTTTAATTACAGTGCTGCACGGCTCTTTGGTAAGTTTTCGCTTGTATGTAATATGTAACTTACAATCTCAATCACGTAATAATATTATATTAGCATTTGATGATACTTTATTTATGTAGCGAAATATAAATAAAATCCAAATTTGCTTTAGCTTTAAACGATAAAATTTTAAATCCGTAATATATGTAGGTATACGTAAGAATATTTACTTTGTCCTACAGATTTATATGTTTTAACAGAATTATAAAACATTCCTTATGTTGTCATAAAAATCAAGGAAAAACAGTATTAGGTAAGCTAGGTAACAAACAGGATACTACAGACTTGGAAAAAGATTTACAATATGTAAACGAAACTGTTGGGCACCCTTACAAAGACTACCGCTAAGAAAAAAAGTATTTTGGTCGCTTTCGCTTTATTTATTAAATTTTATTAGTCTGTTTATCAAGATGTTTTTGAATATGCGTGATTGAAATTATCCGTGAAATCTATAATATAGGCATTAAAACTCAAATTTATCTTATATATATTTTTTAAATAAGACCTAGGTTTTCAGCGGTTGGCTATAGACTTAGAAGATTTTTTTGCAACTATATGTGATAATTTCAGTTGAATACTGACCTAGTTTTTTTAAAAAAGATTGCTACAGGCACCTACATTTCAAGTCCTAGCTCCCTTGTTAACTAACACCATAAAAATAATGGTTTGGATGATCTCTATCAAAGTCTTAGGAACGGACATTAAACTTCATTGCAATCATTTGTTGCTATAAAGAATAAACTTATTTTAATACTTAATTTGTCCACTATAACAACTACACTGATAGGCTGTGGTTCGATACCCGAAATTAGCTATATATTTCTGAAAGTTTTTCGCAGTGTTTTTTTCACAATTTCAGATGTTGTAGATCGACCTAATTTGTCTAAAAAGATCTTTCAAATCATAGCACCACCTTCCTTCACAAACAAATCACAGACCCCGGAGACAAAATAATTTTTTCCGAAAAATACAGTCGAAAAGCCAAAAAAGAAAACACTTTAGACTCTTGCTTGGGCCCCTTTTTCCGACTTGAGCGCCAGGGCTACTTTCCCTCGGCGGACTATAATTTAAAACTATGTTAATAAAGTACAAAAATAATGATTTATTGATAGGGATGACCTTTGTTACAGAAGCTTGAAGCAAAAAGACAAGTGCAAGGTTTTATATTTAATTAGCCAGAAAAACTCTTATATTTATTTCCTATAGTTTAAAATTTTTGTTTACAATCAGTCCGAATTATAGTTTTAGTGGCACTCGTAAAAATGTAACAAAAAACATTTTATTTCTCTTGGTTGTTCCCTGTCGGATTTCGGGATACATTCGACACAAGAAAAAATAAGAGGAATAAGTCAAAATATTTATATTATGTTTCAACACTACACATAAGTGAGGTGTGTTTATTCAAGTCGGTTGTTTTAGTTGTATCTATGTACATAATCATGGCACTAAGTTATCGTCATGTCGCTCACAGTTAGTTCACTTCAACAGCTTTGAGTAGTGAGTGATTTTTTATTTTCCGATTTTTTTTTTTTCAAAAATAACATTAGTACCATACTTAGGTAGCAGTAGAGGTGATATACATATGTAAACATATGTATATCTTCTGTTGTTAGGTAGTGTAAACATTTTTAGTTAAGTGTGAATAATTTGTTTGAATGCTTTTCGATTGCGTTATATCAATTTTACTTTTAAAATTTTACAATATTTATTTTTATCAATGAAAGCAAAATAAAATTACATCGAATACGCTGCCAATGGGGTGTGGCACACAACTTCCTCGTACTCCTCATAGACTTTTATACAATATTTAAAGTAATTTTGTGCTTAAATGCTTCTCAAATTTTTGTGTTTTATCATATTATTATTAAAGCGATGTTTGAAATAAAAATAGCTTTAAGGTACAAAATTTTCAAGTTTATAACTTTAAGTAATACAAAAATTATTCCACAATATAATTCTCCAAATAATTCAATTACGTTAGACCATCTATTAGGTAGATCGTGGATACTCTTTTGCCAGAATTCAGGAGACTGAATTGTGAAGAATTAATCCACTGCCATTTTCAAGTTTTCGAATTTTTGAAATTTTTTCCCTCGTAAATGATGTTTTAGTGCCCTAAACAAATGATAGTCGGAAGGCGCGATGTCTGGTGAGTACGGTGGATGAGCGACCGGGTTCCATTCAAGCTCAGTGATTCTTTTCCGAAGCGATGTGAGGACGAGCATTGTCGTGATATAGATAAACAGTTATGCGTTTTGGGTGTTTTACTCAAATAGCATCGGCTACTAATTAATATAGAGACAGCAGTGTACTTTCTGTATTCTGTGTGTATCCCGGACAAATTCGATAGCTGTTGGAAAATTCTAGAAAATTAAAGTTTTTGGTGCAAAAATTTTCCGCCAACCTTATAATTTAAAGACTAAATTATAAAATATTAGCAAAATATACTTTACAAATTAACCCTCAAATATTTTTAAAATTTGAGCGAAGCGAAACTATAGTAACAAGAATGATATCGACATTTAATGGAATATTATGGTATCGCCGTGGCTACCATTACTCTGATTGCGATGAAATTTGTAGGAAACCATCTCGAGACCAAATTGCATAATTTCTGAAAATTTCATTAAAAACAATCGAATACTTCAGTAGTTATGCTACTTGGTGCAATTTGGCGACACACAGGCGGACAGACAGACACCAAACAAAATTGTTCAAGAAACTCTAAAACGTAAAATGTGCATGAAAATTTTCATTTTGGGGCTCAAAACGTTTTTACATTTCAAAAGTGATCACAATACTTCCGTTACTTTAGTACCTACTCTCGGAAGCAATACATCGAAAACACAATATATATATATATATATATATATATATATATATATATATATATATATATATATATATATATATATATATATATATGTGAAAAAGTTAGTAATGAAGCGAGTTCTTGTGATGATTTTCCAAGATTATGAAGGAATCCAAGAAAACTATGCGCTATCAAACCAAATGAAATGTTTATACCAAAGAAGAAGTCCTTTATGGTATAAAATTACCTAAATCTGTTCCAAAACGTGGATTTTTTCATGTCATAGGATTGGACTAAATTTTTCATTTATTTTGTAGTATCTATAATAGATAAGGTTTGAAAATTGCATCAGGCTAAACAGGAAGAATGGGTGAACAAATCTGATTGTGAGTGATTTGGTTTGGTTTTGGTTCGGAATTTGGACAACGTTTAAAAATTGTTACAAAATCACTCCTACCTACGGTATATAAAATGTTTTTACTTAAGATTTAAACTGGTACAAAACATTTCATACCCCATAGTCATATTTATAGAAAAAATTCTAGGTAAAATAATAACGTGACCATGAAAAATTTTCCAAAATTTATACTTAAATTTGCATTATATTTACCAATATAAAAAAGAAAATAGTTAAACCGCACTGCGCAAAATACTTTATTGAATAAATAAACTTTAGAAATGTCATTTTTATTGAGTTTTTTCTGTTTTTGTTTCGTTTGAGTTTGTTTTTTTTTTTTTTTTTTACGTTTGGAAAGTAGATTGATTGTTTGGAATTGTTTTGTTAAACTGTCAAAATTTTTTTCATTTTTGTATGTAATTGTAGCTGGTCGGTATGTGGGTTTGTGAAAACTGAAAGAAATATTTTTACCAGAGAAATATTTTTTATTTATTTTTTCCCAGTTTCCTTTTTACCGCTACAATTTGTTTTCCATTATTTTTGCTTTATTGATAATTTATATCGGTTAGTTGTGATATTGATTGATAAATTGAAAATGACCCTACGGTTTTTTTTTTATATAAAAAAGAAATATTATATAGGTAATTACATTTAAATATACCGGTAAATTCCATTCTATAATTGATTCACTTATCTCAAACAAAAAACTAAAATGAAAAAATTTTCTTTCTATCTAAACTACACAGAAAAAAAAACAGTGATTTTATTTACAAAACCGCTTTTAGTATTTAGCTTTCGTTGTTAGAACTAAAATTTGAGTAATTGTAACAAAACTCGCTTTCAGTGATTAATATAAGTTTTATTAATCCTACAAATTGCGTTTTATTAATTTGTTAATATAAAATTTTGTAAATATTACAAAAACTTTTGTAATAACAAAAAAAATAATTTAGTAGTATATTTTTGTAGCATTAATTACAGTTCTATATTTTAAGTAAATATAAGAAAAATATTTGTAATTATAACACTGTTTTAAAAATCAAAATGCGCATGCTTAAAGTAAAAGTCTCTTTTGTAATTAAAACGAAAATTTTTGTAATAATTAAATGACGCTTGCGCAGAGTTCCTTCAGTTCAGAAATTTATAAAACACTAGCAAATTTGCATTCCTTTTCAAATTCAAGTAAGGGTTATTTTTTGGTTAGACATGTTTTTAAGCTTCATATTTTAGTCAGTAAAATATCCTTTTTTTACAGGTGGAAAACATGCTAGGTGCTCCTATTTTATCTTTTTACTTTGATTCTGAATCGAATATGTAATCCATTATTCGACTATATGTGAAAAGCCTCAGTCAAGTAAATTACTAACAAAAAGGATTCTTTTTCAAATTCAAGTAAGTTTTTTATTATTTGGTTAGACATTTTTTATGTTTCATATTTTAGTAAAATATGCTTTTTTACAGATAAACATGTTTGTTTTCGTTTTGTTTTTCAAAATTTTTCACTGGATTTTGAAGATGTAATTGAATATTGGACTACAGTTATATCTTTTATTGAAATTTGCTTAATATTAGTTCTGAATATAAAAATATGTTGGAATTATTTCTAAAACACTTGCCATACCTCCTGTATGTTCATACATTTTAAGATAACTTTTTATTTTTTTGTATTAATTAATTAATAAATTCATTTATATAAAATAAAATTTTTCTTATTTTACAGGGACTAACTGGATGTACTTTGATAATGTAATGCTGTGTAAAATAGATGTGAAGTTAGAATTTTGTTCATATTTTATAGTCACATCTGTTTTGTTTTTTACATTAATTATCAAAGTATATCCAATAAGTTCCTTTCCTTCACAAATATCCTTAATAATATTTACAGAGGTTATTTGTAAGTACAACAAAAAAATAAAGTAAAATTTACTATAAAATTTAGTATTTATTAATAAATAAATCATACCAATTACAAATTCCATTTAGTAATTATAACAAAGTTTATTAAATATTCAACAAAACATACGTTGAGTTTTATTCACAAAAATAAGTCTTTGTGATAATTACAAAAATTATTCTGAATTAATAGAACCTTTTAGTACTTAGATTTTTAATAAAAGTGGTTTTGTAATATTACTAAACGGTTCTATTGGAGTAAAAATTTTGTAATATTAATTCACGTTTTTGTAATATACAGTGAGTTTTTTTTTCTGTGTAGTAGCAATATAGGTATATAGTTTTTCGTTAGAAATTTTTAAAAGATAGGTAAATAGAAACAATGCTGACCACATTTTTTCAAAGAAACAAAACGTAAAACTAACTAAAAAATGTCTTTTATTTAAATTACGATCTAAAATACATGATTTAGTCCTTCATAATAGAGAGCAAAATTTTACTTATGTATATAGTCTCTAGGGACTAAAAGTACTTTTGCTCCCGCTCTTAAGCCAATCAGCAAACAGAATTTAACACATTGAGGTGAGAATCGAGTAGAGAGAATACTGTGTATTACAAATACATTAACAATTACATTCACAGAGGACTTTTGTCAGCATGACATTTTTGTCACTCCCATCTAACTTGTGTGTTAGAAAAAGAGCTAAAAGAGAGTTAATTGTTTGAAAATGAACTGACTGTTCGAAACAATATTGTCACAGATTCAAAAATAGAAGTGGTATTTTGCGAACTAAAATAATAAATATTTTATTTTGTATATTATTTCAAAACACGTTTACGGTTTTGTGTGTTTGTACTTTCATTTCTAAGTTATTGAGTAACGAAATAAAGTAATGAAAAGAAGTTATTGACCAAACCGAAAGATTCCAAAATGTTTTACGTAAAGGAACGACATTTTCAAACATTTTTAATCGCTGGAAGTCGTTTCAGAAATCGGATTCAAAACGATTTTGCAAGATATTTTCGTCGTTATAATTTTTTACTATTGTCATTCTAGAGATGTTATTACGTCATTTAAGCCCAAAAACAATTTCCCTAAAGTGATGTAAAGCTTCAAAGTCTAGATGATAAAGATAGACAAAGCTTATTTACAATTTAACACTTTATTTTTACTATATTATTTTATTAAAATTTCGAATCACACCCTGGTAAGTATGTTATGTTTTCAACATTACTTCCAGACAATATCTAACCGTTGCCTGTGACTATTAGAACACCACGACGTTAATTGTTTATACTATGGAAATGCTGTGTCTCCCACAATATGTACGTGGCTGTAAATATGAACGAACCTTTAAAAATCCACTTATATACCCTTTGGTGAATTATTTTATTTTGAACTTCTGTATTTCTATTGTTTGGCTTGGGGGCATTGTATTGAGTTGCCACTTTTAATTATTTACAAGGAAAATCAAACAAATAAAACATATCCGTGTAAGTATTTGAAACTTTTACTATCAAAATTTTCATATCAAAATAATAAAAACTAGGGGTGTGCGAATTATTCGAAATGTCGAGTAATTCGCACCGAATCGAATAGTAATATTCGATTCGAATTATTCGAAAGAGAACGAATAATTCGAAAAATCGATTTATTCGAAAGAAAACGAATAATTCGAAAAATCGAATTATTCGAAAGAAGACGAATAATTCGAATAGCTCGAATTTTTGTTTTTTCTTTTAATTCTTAGAAATTTTTAGACATTTAAGTTAAATAAAAAAAAAAAATCGATAACATTACAATAATTCCATAAATGGAAAGTTACATTATGCCTAAAGAACAGGATAAATCAATCAGTAATAATAAAAGTTTATTGTTAGAAAAACTTGTCGCCCCATGACAGTGGGTGTAATAGCTGAATTTTCGATTCGAATATTTCTTAAAACTTAAAACATAAAAAAATGCGTCAAAAGAATCCATTGCAGTAACTTCCCAGTGGGAATTTAAAAAGAATTATTTTTTGGATGAATTTGCTCTGTAAATGAAACTATATTAATATATATATATACATATATATATATATATATATATATATATATATATATATATATATATATATATATATATATATATATATATATATAAATTATATTATTAAAGTTCTTAGTATGTTTGAGTCTTAGAAATAAAAAAAGAAAAAGTTCGAGCTATCCGAAAAAATGAAACGAATAATTTGTTTTCTCGAGTTATTCGAAAAAAACGAATAATTCGAAAAATCGAATTATTCGATTCGAAATCGAATCGAATAGCACTATTCGATTCGATTCGATTCGAGCACTATTCGCACAACCCTAATAAAAATGTCTCCTACATGCGTCAACATAAAGAGACAAACGTTTTTTTAAAGTTAAAAGATACTTTTCCTTCGTCTCTAGGATCTTTAATTCTCTTTAATTCTTTCTAAGTGTTTTTAATATAGTGAATTATTTTACATAAATTTTCAATGATAACTTCAAAAACAAACGAATAACGAACATTTTGTTTCAACTTGTAGGTGGGTACAACCGTGTCTCTCTGAAGAGTTGAAAAGAATAAAGTTATAACGGTGCGTACAGTCCCCTCTGCTGGTGTCTACTGGTGTGCCTGTATGTATTGCATGCCATCGACTTCCACGTTCCATCTAGCAGGCCATACGATTTTCCCATTCAAAATAATATTATAATTTCACAAGATGACATTTTCGAGTGTTTTACAATTACAATAGTATGTTAATGTATGTATCCTCTACTTAAGAAATCAATTAATTCACTTCAGTTTTAATTGCTCATTCATTCATTTGAATGCGTTTGTTCATGCCATAGCAGACGAACACACGACTGGTGTGATATAGGCACATACCTCTATATCCACCGTAATCGTAGTCACAGCACTCGGTAACATTTCTTTGTGTCGGTATATCTATCTACTGGCATTATTTGACTGAAATCGTATTATATTAATTACAGTAGTCGCAGTAATTATGTGTAGATAAGAAGAGCGCAACTTATCAGGTAATCAAAAATAGTTGAGAAAATAAAGTACTAGGTAGAAGGTATTTTAGGTTAAGTAATCACCAAGTTTCTAAACGAGATGCCATTTATTTTTAACAGCTAACGTTTCTAGCTTCTAAGTTTCGGGTACATTTAGGTCTGATGACCAGTTTTTAGCAATACGTACTTCACCAAAAATAAATAATTTCACATTTAAAAACCTAGTGGTTATTGATCCTAAATTATTTGCATAACTAAGAATATTTACATTTGTTAATTGAAGAGGTAAGTACATGAAGGGGTTATGTAATATCTTCTTATAATTTTACAGTAGAAACGTTTAAAAGTTCTAATTTACATATATTTCGTAGGTAGAATGTTTATTATCGAATTTCCATGAAACTATAGGATGTAATGAAACCAATATTTAAAAAATGAGACTTCAGCATCTCTCTAAAGCAAAACATGACACTTGCCCCTTCAATTATAGCAGAGTCCCGCTTGTTAAAGAGGAAGAATACAGTTTTCAGGACATTCAAATTTTTAAAAAATATTTATTCAGTGATATTACATCAAGTCCGACTGAATTTTAGTGACTCAAAAGTGCCAATAATTAACTATTCATCTGATGTTGAAAATTTTTTCGCTGTTAGAAAGTTAAAAAATTAAAATAGGCTATTTAGTGTGAAATTCGACAGAGTCCTGATGACCAGACCAATATCTGTGGAATTCAAAAGCACCTTTTTTTTAATAAGGATACCTACATATTTTCCTATGCTTTTTACAATAAAATTGTAAAATCTGGATTACGTTCACCACAATCCGATATGGCTATCGACCCAGTACCCGTCATTATTTTCTTCAACAATTTTAGTAGTTCCTACAGGTAAATTAGCGTCGGATACTGGTACCTATGGTAACAGTTTTTGGTCCCGTCTCTTTGTAGGTAAATTTCAATATAAAATACACTAATGAAAATTTATTTAATAAATGCTTTTGATATGCTATTTGTTAAAAAAATACCGATCTAATTAACTACCAATCAATTTTTAAAATTTTTTTCACTGTTGGAAAGCTAAATCGATACAGGCTATGTTTTGTAAGGTTCGCCAGAATATCCTATAGAGTTCAAAAACCGCCAAAAAATTACTACTCAACCGACTTTAAAAAAAATTTTTGGAGTGAAAATCTTTAGAAATTTGCTACGTTATGCACAATTCTACGACAAGTATATTATAATAGCAGTAGTTACAAACACAATTAAAACAGAAATGTTGAAGTTGCACATATAATCGATAACATTTTAACTTAAAATATTGAATTAATTCAGGTTGAACATCATTACGAACATCCTTCGTATACAAAACTAAAAAAAGGGAGAAAGCAAAGAGAATCGAAAACTTATTGTCAACAATTAATACTGAAAAGTTACTGGTATTATGCTGGTACCAAAACACTGGTGTCACGCTTTTCATGTCCACTTCTGTATCTTGTGTAATATGCAGATGTAACAGAATAACGTTAATAAAGAATTGTTTTTGTGACATTTTATTTGAACTGAACCGAATAGTATTTTAATTGCTTTCATTTTCAAAAGGTGACATCGCATACTGAAGTGAACAGACTCAGGCAGACATTTCACTGAATGATAGTATTATTAATAAAATCATTGTCAGTTATTAGTATCTACAGAACTTGTGGATTGTGGAAATACGCCAGAAATTAATAAATGAAATTTTTGTCCAATAACTGTATTTTTCTACACGCACAACTTTAATATTTTTTTTTTTTTTTCAGAGACTTACTAATATGTAATATGAAAGTTTTATGTGGTAGGTACATTAAAATAGACAGGTCTTACTTTATTTATGAATTTTTTCGTTAAAAATAAAGCTACAACGCGTACTTTTTCTGTACTTTGTTTTGAAAATTTTTCTTAACTGTCCAATAACTATATCATTCACCCTATTTGAAAATCATATATTAAAAAAGCTTTCTTTTCCGGATAGTCAAAGGGAAGAAAAAGAATATACTACTGTTTCAATGATAAAACTGCCTTTGGGGCCGAGATTAGAAATGATGCGAACAGTAAAAGATCTTTTATATAAATCCGATATACTTAGATGAGATTTGGGCTTTAACTTTATACTGTATGTTTTTTAAATTTTTATATTTCGAAAACCATAATGGCTTACTTTTGATTCCAGATTTTCACATAAATTTTCACAAAGAGTTTTAAGAATATTTTTCATTATAATTTCTTGTACGGTTTTTCAAAGATATGACTACACATCCAACGTAGGACGTTTTCGACAAGAGGCAAACCTTTACATTTTCTATGATTTCTAGCCTTTACATTTTCTATGATTAATTACAATTTTTATATTTTTACCGTACAAAATTGAATATGTTCGCCTTTTACACGTCGATTGTAGTGCTAAGCACAGTAATTTTTATATGAATTTTTTCTCCGTGTATAGTTGCTACGTGGCACATTAGCAATTTTTTAACTTACCTATTTTAATTTTTATTTAATTCAGGCAGTATTGATGTTCCCGTGGCGCAGTCGATAAATAGATGGTATAGTCGGTATATATTTAATGAAAATGCAGTATCAGTAGTTCCAATTGTAGATATTATATACAACAGTAATTTAAATAGTACTAAGTATTTAGAAGAAGAGACACCAAAAATGTAAATAAACGACTAAAAAAAACGAAAAGAAAAAGAAAAATATAGAACTCAAAGATTGTCTGTCAAGCGTAGCATAAATTATTATTTTTGTTACTGCAACAAAATCTCTAATATCTGTAACACCAATATACTTAATAAAATTATTTTATTTGTATAATTAACTATGCAACAATAACTAAAGTATTTGTTACTCCAACAATTTAGTAGTTTTTTGGTTGTGATAACTAAAATTTTTTTTTAGTATACTCTTTATGGGACATTAAAATCACCTATATAGTAATTTTTTGGTCATTAGAATACATACATCCTCATCTGAAACCATTTTCCAACTTATATTTCGTGTATCGTGTTTCTATTGTCGATCAATAATACATTTTACATGTCAAAATATTCCCCTCCCCTTTTCTATTATACCACTCAGTACTCAACAATATTTACCAGACAATGATAAACAATGGGAATAAAAAACTCATAAATATTTGGTCAAAGCGTTAGCAACTTAAATGAAAATGTTCGACAATTAAATGAAAATATCCACAGCTAAACCTTTTTTTGTGCGGTGGACAGGCACTGCATAAAAAAATCGCACAAAAAAAATGCATTCATAAACTTCATAAATAGCTATAAAAAGTATAGTTCGGTCCAGATTGCAAAAAAAAAACCTTTTTTATGCGGTGTATCGGGATCGCATAAAAAATGTTTCAAAATACATAACGCAGAACGCTCAAAACCTCACGATTTGCCCAGAAGTTTCCTTTCTAAACAAGATAAGGTATTAATTTACACATGCGAACGTTTTATTTTATTTTTATAATATTACGAAAATTCTGCAAAATCCATCTGTAAAAAAACTTATGGCGGAAATGCATAAGCTGAGCATCTACTACTTGCTTACATTGTTGTAAGAGTTTACTCAACTTTTTCTTTTAATGTGAGAATTGTGAGACTTTTTATATATATATATATATATATATATATATATACATATATATATATATATATATATATATATATATATATATATATATATATATATATATACATACATATATATATATATATATATATATATATATATGTATGTATGTATATATATATATATATATATATATATATGTATATATATATATATATATATATATATATATATATATATATATATATATATATATATATATTATGTTCTAATATACACACAGTACACACACATACAAATCTCGGATAAATGCAGGGACGCAGGTAAACCTTACTGTCATAAAAAATAAACTAGAGAATAGAATTATCATCTTTTTATGTTATCTTTTACATTTATCCGAGATTTGTATGTGCGTGTACTGTGTGTATATAACAACATATCTTTTGAGTAAAGTCTCACAATTCTCACATTTAAAAAAAAAAATACCCCTGTCGCAGCATCCTGCATAACATAGCGAATTTCCGTTTATAAAAATCCTTTTTTCTGTGATTTTTCACCCTTTTAAGTGATTTTTCCTCCTCTTTCTAATGGTGTAAATAAATGTCAAAAAAAATTTTAACTTTAGAAAATTTTGGCAAAAAACTAATTTTTTTCACGAAAAATGGTCAAAAAAACCATGTTCTCGGCATCCGACATGGCTGGCTAACGAATTTGTCCAACGGTGTGGGACTAAGTATAAATTTAATACATAAATTTTAGTGAATATTATTTTTGGTTTCTAGGGATCCCAAAACAAATTTCTATTATAGTCTCGGGAGATTTATTTCGGAGCTCTAAAAAATAGAACTTTCTTCGGAACCCTAAAAAACGGCATATAAGTAACATACAAACATATACATATGTATGACGTATATGACTTATATACAATCTATCTTCCTGTACCACAGACACATTCTTTCATATAATTATGCATATAGCCATATAGGTATACCCCTGTCGCAGCATCCTGCATAACATAGCGAATGCCCTTTTATAAAAATTAAATTTTCTCGGAAACTAGTTGACATAGAATAATAGTTTAAAGACCTTTTTTATGTAATTTTTTTTTCGTCGTTTAATAGTTTAAAGACCTTTTTTATGTAATTTTTTTACGTCGTTTCGCAAAAATTTTTAAATAAGTGGAAATTTTGGCAAAAAACTAATTTTTTGCAAGAACAAACACCATGTTCCTGGCATCCGACGTGTCTGGCTAACGAACTTGTCCAACGGTTTGGGACTTCCAACATTTTCACCAAATTTCGTAAACCTAGGACATTTCGTTCGAGAGTTATCGTGCGGACACATATATATATATATATATATATATATATATATATATATATATATATATATATATATATATATAAATTTTGGTGAATATTATTTTCGGTTTCTAGGGACCTCAAAACAAATTTCTGCCATGGTCCCGGGTTCAAGTCGCGTCATAACAGTGGCTGTAATAGCTGAATTCCATTCTGGAAATTCGCTAAAAGTTGAGTAAACTCTTACAAAAATGTAAGCTAGTAGTAGATGCTCAGCTTATGCATTTCGGCCAAATGTTGCAAAACTTATTAACTTCCCATTGGAAGTTATTGTAACGGGTCCGATTTTACGAATTGCTAATTTTAACATATCCCCAGGTTTTAAGGTCACTAGAATTCGAATCTATCGTTTTTAGCGTGATGTCTGTGTGTGCGTTCGTTAGTTCGTTTGTTCGTTCGTTCGTTCATGAATTTCTTATCGTCTCGCATATCTCGAGAACAAATGATGATATTAACTCCGGAGTAATTTCATTAGACGCGTAATCAAAAAATGAAGACCGGGTAAAGTTTTCAGCAAATTCGGATTAGCGGTTTGTTTTTTGTGGTAAAAAGACAGAATTAACTTTACTAACATAACATAGATTATATCGATTTACCACAACATTATTATGTATGGCCTAAGAACCTTCCTTGATGGTAAAAACGCCAGTATTTTATTATTTAAAAAAAAAAAAAAAAAAACGAAATAAACTTTTTTGTAATATATTTTGTCTCGCATATCTTGAGAACAAATGATGTTAGCATTTGTTTGATAAGGATGGATCCTCCACCCTTAGGGTCCGTCCACACGACACAAGCTTTACCACCGACTTACTTGCGCAAACCAGTTTGTGCAAGTAAACATGTACGTATGGACGGGAAAAAACGTAGCGACTTACTTGCACAAACCTGGTTTGCGCAAGTAAGTCGGTGGTAAAGCTTGTGTCGTGTGGACAACCACTTAGGTACAGAAGGCGAAGCCCCTGGTATGGTGCAAGGGGTCCCTTGAAATGAAAAAAGAATTATTTATGTACAGTAGTCTCTAGTCTTTACAAACACGTAATGGGAAGTTGACAGTGTGGGTAGACCTGTCCCCCAAATTTTATTTTTATGTTATGTACTAACTAAATGCTTAGAAACCATTAAAAATTAATTTTTTAAAGAAAGTTATAATAGTTCAAGTTTAATTTTCTTACTTTCTCTTGATTTTGATTTACATTAGGCACTTTAATGGAAATTTTTTCAAAAACAATCTAAAAAAAAGTCGCACAAAAAAAGACCGCATCAGGTTTATTCGTATTTAGTCTGATAAATTACTACATTGGTTTCCTATAGATTAGTTATACAGATATTATTTTACGTATTTTTGGTTAGTATATGATATGCACTTGGATGGTAATAATCTTATCTCTAGGTTGCATACTTATAGTACCAGTCAGATCACGATGAATTTTTTGCGAACTGCCTGTAAAATGTTATTGTGTATCTTTATCCACAACCAAACATTCAAATAGGTCATAATTTTTGAATAAGTCAATTTAATAGAAATTCACTTTTCAAAATTCAATGAAAATATTTCTCTGAATCAAAAAAAATTTTTTTTTTTTTGACTCAAAGAAATATTTTTTTGATTTAAGAAAAATTTGTAATCTTTGAACAAAGAAATCGTCTTGAGAGTGCATATTCTTTTTTCAGTAATTTTGAATAAGGTATCTTTTTTGACCGCAGACGCCTACATGATAAAGGAAAGCTTTGGGAAAACTTTTTAACGTAAAAAAATAAAATGTGCGGTTTTTCCTTGGTTATATATATGGTGAATTACAAAAAATAAACAAATAAATAAGTAAATACAAATATTTGTTCATAAATTGAAAATTGTAGTTTTCCATTTAGTATTATTTGTTCTGTCGATGTTTTCTAGATAGATATTGTATGTTATTTTCTTTTTTGCTTAGTTTTTCTTGATATTGTGTGCACCTATTTCTGGTTTATTCATTTTTATTGTATATTCTCATCCAGCCGTATCATTAGAAATAAAATAAAGTTTGGAATATTGAAAATTTATAAATAAAACAGCATGCAAATAAAAACATCAACAAGTTGTTTTTTTCAGAAGCGAATTTTTAATTTTATTAAGAGCGTCGTTAACGCTAAATAAGATAGCTTCGTTATCATGCAGTTCTTATTTTCAATTTTTATAAAATAGTAATTGGTAATGATGAATTATCAATTTAGAAGAATACACATCTACCTATAGCAAAATAATGAAGTAGCTGCAACTTGCTTACATTTTCCATCCAAACTAACTTTTCATCAGCATTTACCAGAGGCTACAATCTTTCTATTTTCAGACACTGACTCGTTAATTTCATGTGGTTGGTCTTTTAAATGCGAATTTTTTAAACACAGTGCAATAAGACTCATAGCATAGAGGCTAGACGCACATTGAACTGCGTCACGCAGTAAACGCAGGGCAGAGCAGGGAAACACGTGTGGTCGGGCGCACATTAAGACGCAGTTAACGCAGGCAGGGCAACGCAGTTTCTGTGACTCTTGTTGTAGAACGAGATAGCACGAATTTAAAAGCAGAGCAGAGCAGAGAAGCACTATTTTTCGTCAGTTTCTTCAATTGTTTTCATTTTGATGAAATAAAACCAACTAAAAGTCGAGAACGTGTTACAATGTCGCGCAGCATCGCGCAGTTTCTGTATTACATTCACGAGTGCAACATCCGTCTCGTGCGACGCAGTGCTGCTCTGCTCTGCTCTGCGTTTCAATTCGCGCTGTCCCGTTCTATAACACGAGTCACAGAAACTGCGCTGCCCTGTCTGCGTTAACTGCGTCTCAATGTGCGCCCGGCCTAATTACTGTTTAAACTTTTAACTCCACCCTCATGTCAGTTCCCAATAGTAACAATGTTCCTCGGTAATCAAACACAGTGGTAGGTACAGTCATTCATTTTTATCTCTTACTATGATCACAGTCATGATACATTTCGTTACTGATCTGTGTTGCGTAATGAAAGGAATATGTGTCGATATTGCGCTCACATTTATTAAAAGTAGGACAAATAAGAATTCTGATAAAATGTAAAAAAAATAAAAACGTTAATTTTTCGATTTTTCATCTAAGTATTTTCAATTTTTTTTTTTTTTTTTTTTTTTTTGTAGATAATAAATTAAACATTTTACTTTGCAAAGTATAAAGTAATACACTGAGCGATGTAATATCTGTGTCTTTAGGAAACATAAATGTTAAAACACAAATGATATTAACACATGTGACAATTCATATGATAATTGTCAAACCAGAGTTGTCGGATAATAATAATACAGATCAAAATTAATTAAGTAAATTATCATTCAAGCATACAAAAAAAGTTTTTTAATATAATTTTATGATCCAACATCCTTTTAAAATTGATAATCGCATCTAACTTTTGAACTTCAATTGGCTTCTAACTATACCAATAAACACTAAATGTGTATTCATATAGTGTTAGTATTTTATTATTTTCAAAACAAATGAGTTCCGTATACACATGTTGCTATAGGTTTCTGTATATCTATGGATTCCTCAGTATTCCTCACAATATAAATAGTAGAGAAGAACTACATCATGCCGCTTTTATTTTACCACACATGTGCATTATTTTACATTTATTTATTTGATCATATTTATTATTTAGTGTAGCTTCGTACATCGGGAACTTTTATTATAAAATTCGTATCTAGTGTGTAATATTGTAAAAATTTATAAACGCTATAAACTAGGTGTTTATTTTAAATATGGTTTCTAGTTAAATTTTTTTTAAAATCAATATTTTAATATTTTTGAAAAAATCTAAAAAAATTTTGGTCGAATCCAACATTCAAACGATTTTATTAAAACTAAAAATCCTTTAAAATTGTCAATTTAAGGGCAGGGTAAGGTTTTAAAATAATTTTTTTTTTTGCATTTTTTTAAAATTTTTTTTAACTGAATGCATAATATCTCAAGAATATTGTCTCAAAATTTCAAGTTGATTGGAGCAAAATTGACGAAGTTATAAGCATTTCTGTTGCTACCTGGCAGATGTTTCGCTCTCTATATCTATCTCTCTCTCAGTTACAGAAATTTCAATGCAAGTACTAACGTGTTTATACCTGTACTGTATATTTGGTCAGTGTAGGGTACAAAATTTAGTTTAGCTGTAAGTATTCTATATCAGTTTTATACCGGAATTTTTAAGTGTTCAAAACTTTAAAGCGTTTTCCCCACAGCTCACGTTTTCAAAGTCGGTGTCCCTCATAACTTCAAAACTACAGCACCGATTCGTTTGAAAGTTTGAACACTATTTCTGTACATAATTTAAGAGGTAACGCTGGAGAGTTTTTTTCAAATTTGTTAATAATTTTTATTTTACAATAACAAATTAGCCAATTTTTTTCGCAAAAATCGTGTTTTTCCGTTCTGTGTTCCAAAAAAGTGAAAAATTGAAATTTCGAAAACCCTCCCAGCGTTACCTGAGGAAAACTATTATCTAACGAATGAACTTTAATTTTTTTTTTATTTCGAATGATCCAGCACCAAGTTATGATGGGCACCGCAATTCTACTTTTTTCCGAGACACGTTCGAATAATTGCTGCCATTATTGTATTTTTTAATATTTCTTCGTGAAAATTTTATACAATATTCTTCAAATGTTAAACCTTAATGTACCACTGGTTTTAATAAAGAGATTTTTGAACTGTGTCGTCACAAGAAAATAACAAAAACATGCCTTTTTTATACGAATTAACCTTACCCTCTCCTTAACTCATGTGTATTAAGTCCCATAGGAATATTGTAATTTCTTTACTTTTACCATGGAAAAAAAGTTAGACCAGATATTTACAGCGAAATAAATGGTACAAAACATTTCATTGGTCATTTCATTGTAGGTAAACACAATAAAAACGAAACAAAAATTCGTATTGGTAAATTTAACTGATTTCAAAACCATAGTAATAATGGATTAAATAATAATAGGAATTATACTAATTCAATTTATTCGTTAAATTGTCTTATCATATTAAACGTCAGTTTTATATTTTTTCTGAATAAATTTGTATTTTCTACAACTCAAATTGCTAGGCAACAAATTTTCGTTAGGCAAACGCAAATTTATTCGAAAAAATCCAAACCTCTCGTGTAATAATAAGTGGAAAATAAGAATTTTGCATACGGTAAGTAGTACCCAAAATTTGCATCTATCCAAACTTTTTTCCAGATTTTTGGAAAGTTCTCAATCCGAGTGGAGCAGCGGATTCAAAAATACTGAAAAAATTTGATGAACATATTATTGAAGTTACTCAAACAGTAAATAAAATTTATAAGAGTACTAGAAAATGTTGAAAGAAAATGGCAGAATATAATTTAATTTACCTACCGAAAGTTTTATCGGTGAAGCAGAACGTCAATAGACATCTTATGATATCTCGCAAATTTCAAAGTTACAGCTCTCCCCTCGCCCCTGCTGCATTATTAGATTCAAAAAGTACAGTAAATATTTAATAATTTTTGATCAGTAAATATGATAAAATAAATATTTTTTTCTACTCCTATTGAAAAGTACACTTATTATATATCTGTTAATTGATGAGAAAGTTAGGCATTATTCAAAGGTGTAGAGGAATGATCATTACTCAATACATTTTTGACCAATGAAATCACAGTATTAACCATTATTCAATGGGTTTGCGATTGTTTTGTGAATAATGTATGTATCAAGTTTTAATGTAATATATGTGGCGTAGTAACATTCAAGTAAACAAAGTAGTTTATATTTTGTTTTGATCGTTTTATATATATTATACAAACATTTAATGAAATTAGAAATTGACTAAAAATTTGATTTAAAATTTATATTCAATTTTATTTAAATAAAAAAGGAAAAAATTCGTAGAAGAAATATTGTATTCTGTTAGATTGCAATGGCTATTACTCACTCAGATGCATTACGACACTCGCCTCGCAAGCTCGGCTCGTGTCGCAATTTCATCTTCGCGAATAATAGCTACACTGAAAAAAAAATACGGTAATTTTTACGGAAATTTCTAGTAAAAAATTACGGAGCTCTCTGGTAATGCGGGCATAAGTGACAGGCAAAGGAAAAAGTACGAAAAAGTAGGAAAACACAACAGCATACATTCATTTTTTCATATTAATACATGCGCTTTTTGTACTTTCGTAATTACAAACATTATAATTTTAAATTCAAATAAACAATTTATTTTGTTATCAAATAATAAATACATTCATTCAAAATGACCTTGTGTGATGATTCAAGTGATACTTGTGTGAGAGAGATGCTTGAAGACAGGTTTCAAAGAGAAAATAGAGATAACAAATACCGTTTAAACAAAAATTAAGTAAATTTTCCTGGTATCCAATTGAAATTTTACTAGTCCATCAAATTTTACGGAGCTGTATAGGAAAAATTCTTAAGCTGTACAGGAAAAATTTTCAAATGAATCTTAAAAAATAATGTTTGAATTGCATTTCTTATATATTTGCTTGATAATTTCCTACCGACTGGTTACTTGAGCCTGGTTTACCGGAGGCAGCTCCGTAATTTTTATTGTAATTTTTTCTCAGTGTATCACTACTATCTCATTGAAGAATATACTATTCTTAAATTAATAACAACATCCAAAAATATAGTCCATAAAAGTACTTTACACAAATTCATTTATTTATCATAACTTTTAACTTTATCTAAAATTATCAAAATACATTCGCAATAAAATCTATCCACAGAAAATAAAAAAAAAACGGAATAACGGAGAAAAACAGAAAGGAAAACTCAATTTTCCAATGTTTTATTATATCGACACCATAAAAACAAGAAAAAAGATTTGCAATAACCATACAATGTCTGACTACAAATTCATTGCAATGAAGTGGATAGATACAGACAGATACATGCATAAACTTGATTCTATCAGCTGAAGAAGTTGATTACAGTTTAAAATAAAATTTTAATTAAATAGATTTCCGAGCAACATACAACCTGTAATAATAAAAGTCATCCAATTCAAGTCATTTCATTCATTGCTACTGCCTGGCCTGACACTGTGCCACTACTGCCGCCAGTGAATGCTGTCTGTTCTGCCCTGCCGCTCCGCTTGGCGCTTATTCTGTCGTTTTTATATTTTTGTTATCTGTACCGCGCTATTGAGACAGACATGTACATATCATGTTAAAAATGTTCACAATACACGGGAAGAAAAAATTGCATTAACCACCAAGGGACAAAAGTGTGATTTTTAATCCCGAGTGTGATGTTTGTTGTCACAGAGCCTCTAAAGGCCCGGGTCGGAACAGGACATATCCCATTAGGTCGTGTTATAACACGATCTAATGTTATACCCAACTAATGGCGGAAATGATTCTAGGCTACAAGAATTCGGTAAAAAATTGGTAAGTAGTGTCGATATGTATCTGAATTACGTAGTAGACAAAGTGGTCGGACAATGACATTTCATATTACACGACCAAATGTTATTGAAACTAATGGCTGAAATGATTTCAGATTACAATAATACTATTTAAAATTAATGAACAGCCTTTAAATATTTTTCTAATGTTTAGGAAAGTGTCGATATGTATCTGAATTATATGGTAGACGAAGTGGTTAGGAAAACACATTTCATATTTAGTATAAATGTAATTCAAAACACTAATAATTGTCCATAGAACACTAGAAGCCAACTAATATAAAAAAGAATAGCTGGCTTGGTGTCATTTGTTGGTCAGTCACTTAAGGCATGTAGTCAGTCGGTGTCAGTCACCGAACGCACAATGCATTGTAATACATTGTTAGACATTGTTACTTGAATTGGATAGGTTGGTCTGTTCCATAATAGGTGTTTTGTAGTAGTGTGTGTGAATACGCACACAGAAACAAACACCAAACCAACACCATTGCAAACAGAATGTACCTACACAACATAGCGGGGAGATTTTACGTCACCCACTGGCGACAAGTTGAACAGTTTGATAGACATTCTAGTTTGGTCCCTTGTAATTGTCATAATATGTGATTATAAATGTGACAGGTTCACACAATATTATTTTTTTGGAACCAAAATCACCATATTTTTATACACCATATTTTTAACCTACAAAGTATTAGCGATAATGGATAATAAACATAATTATTGAAAAAAAAAAATTCAACCTTGTTTTAACCCTCTCACATTTATCTGTAAGCTAGTCTTTTTTGGCTTCATTTACAAGTACATTATATCACGGAGAGAAAGAATATGGAATATTTACTATGTACCATACTACAGTGGTCACAGACCAAATATTCTAAAATTATTATTGACTTACACAGTAAAAATCAGAGTGCCAGCAGTAGAAAAAGAAAAATTTATTTAATTATTAGTGCTAGCTGGCATTCTAATCTTGACTGTCGAAGTCAACAATAATTTTAGAATATTTGGTCTGTGATCTGCACACTTTAGTGTGCTACCACACTAAATATTCGATATACCTCTCCATATACATAAACCAATGATCCCTTTATCGTATTCAAAGCTCAGAGTATTAGGAAAACTATAGTAGCCGCTTACATGTTGATAATATATAATGGGGATGAGGAGAGGAAATTTTGGAAGTGCATTGTGATGGTCGAATTCGGTTGGATCCTTGTTTGCGCCGCATTCAAGTTGCGTTTACGTCGTTGCTAATATTTGAGGAAATTCTTTCAACCTTCTTTTGATGTTTTATTACCTAATTTTTCGTGGCTTTATTATTTTTTCTGGAGCAAGCGTTCCACCTGTTCCTCCGTAGTTACACCTAGCAAAACCAATTTTGGAAAAAAAGGCTCTACTTTATGAATATATTGGGAATTTTGTTTCTCTGGCAAGAAAAGACATAATATTATCTCCTTAAAAGTCTATATACCTTCTAAGTCATAATACAATTATATTGTTAAAACTATGGTTTCAATTTTAAAATATTCCATACTGATGGACAAGCTAAACGATTTTATTTCAACGATTCGTTACTCCCGGTGATGTTTCTGGCGATCCTGCTTTCGGGTTTTCAAAAACGAAATGGGTTGACAAACGTGTATTTTTGAATCAGTAGTGTATAATAACGGCGTCAAATGTGCCCTGTCGTAGCGCATGTTTGTGTCGTGAGTACCCAGCTCTATACGTTGACGGTGTAACAACAAAATGTAATATCACGTACCCACGACGATGACGTGTTACAAGTGTAAAATGCAAATTAGATTTTGCAATTTATTGTGTAAAAAGATAAAAGCTATCAAACATTTTCATTGTTCAAAACACTTACATAGGTGTAGTGTAGACTACACAGTTTTTTTTTAGATACATATGACACTGTGATCGGATTAAAAATAATAAAATTTATTTACTGAAGCGAGATGAGTGAAACTGAAATCTTCAATTTTTTCAATTAGTTCGTACAATTTTACCGATAGTTTTAGAAAATTGAAAATTTAGAACAAGTATTTCCCCAGCGACCAGTTCATTGTGTTAGCTCCCTACATTAAAATCAAAAATACACGTCATATTTTCTGTTACGTCATAAAGCGAGCATAATTGACGTAGTGGGAATGTTTAAATATTTTCTGTTAAGAGTGAACCTGTCAATTGCGTATATATTGGCAATTGGTCACACGAATCTAAAAAAAATTACAAAATATTATAAACAACTTTGAAATAAACAAACCATATATATATATATATATATATATATATATATATATATATATATATATATATATATATATATATATATATATATATATGTGGACAAGATCAAAAGAATTGGAAGTAGTAGCAAAATGTTTGGAACAATTCTTTTGGTTTTTGCACAAACAAGCCTATTTATAAGACAAGCATAATCTCGTAATCATCAAAGAGTTTATATTTTTGAAATTTTCAAAAATCGTAACTTAAGTGATTGGAACATTGATGCAATAGCAAAAGTCGTAAAAAAAATTATTCGGACAAATTTTACTAACTTTATATTTTATGTAAGGATTTACCTCCCTGATTTTATAAGCTACTAGAAAGCAAATGGTTTCTTCTTGCTTGTGTTTTTAAATTCAATAAATAATTCAACAATAAAAATATTATCTCAATAATATCGAGCCATTACCGCCATTTTAGCGTAACCGACAAATATCAAATTTTACAGGAGAAGGATTTTTTAAATATTTGTATTGCGCTTGCGATATTTCTGCTGTCTTAATTTTATTACGCCTAAGCGTATTATTCCTATTATTTTATTAACCTTACGATAAAGATGGTTATTGTCGGTTACGCTAAAATGTGAAAATGTGTTGCATTAACGATAAACTAAGCAGTTGCTATAACTCGTTAATTAACGAATTTTTGAGAAAAACGTTAACACTGCTTGGTCCGTTACGGTTTAAAATGTTGCTTGCAATAAAAATCTCAATTTCGATAAAAGTGTCACTTACGATTAATCGGCAGTAATGGCTCGATATAATTTCCAAACTCATCTCCTGATTATATTTCCAATAATACAGTGGTACCTTGGTATACATGTGCTTTAGAATTTGTCCTGTTTGGTTGAAGCAAATTTGACTCGGTATACGACTTTTGTTCCATATACGACTTAATTCAATTATAGACGCCACCTATGGACATATAGTTAACACTGTGATATCTACACTATTCATAAAATTATATTTGCCTCATTTGGTCTGGAACTATGTAATTTCTGGTGGGGAAAGCCGTTGGTGTATATGCTACTCTTTTGGTGTACTAGACCAAAGTAGACCTTCGTGGTGCCACGGTCTATAACTTTGTTAAAATTCTTCTGATTTTAATATTTAAGTAAAATTTTATTTATTTATTAATCATGATATGCGAAAAGAGAAATGAAAAGCAACAGAAAATTAAAAAATTGAGATTATTTTACAACCCCATTCATATACCACACCAAGAACATTTATTAATTTACTTATTTATTTTAAATGAGAATGAATTAATCATTATTTCTTATGGAAAAGGTTGGTTTGGTATACACGTCCGGCAATTAAATTCCGGGACTGAAGCTATATCTCAGCAACCAGTAGCGACATCTATTTAAATTTTATATCATATGAAGTTTGGACATATATGAACATAACCTAAAACTTTTATTTAAATCAGTTGACATTTAACATTGTTTTTGATATTTTGTTTATCAGTTGATATTTTTACTTGTCGGAAAACACGATAATTAAATTCCGGGACTGGATCTATAAAAATGAAACAAAACAATTTTATTCAAATCTTTTTATTAAATTATTCAAAATAGTCTCCTCCTGCTTCAATACACTTTTTGCAGCGAGTCAATAGTGATTCAAATGCCTGCTCAAGCTCAATTTTCGGTATTGCCTCTAATACGCGCGTAGACTCTCTTTGGAGGGTTTCGGTATCAATAAAAAGGCGTCCTGTCAACTTCATTTTCATTTTCGGAAATAAAGAGAAGTCACATGGTGCTAAATCGGCTAAATCGGGGGAATACGGCGGATGATTTAACACACAGACTTGATTTCGTGCCAAAAATTGACGAACAATCAAGGATGTGAGTCACACTGTGAGGACGTGAGGCAATACCGAAAATTGAGCTTGAGCAGGCATTTGAATCACTATTGAATCGCTGTAAAAAGTGTATTGAAGCAGGAGGAGAGTATTTTGAATAATTTAATAAAAAGATTTGAATAAAATTGTTTTGTCTCATTTTTATAGATCCAGTCCCGGAATTTAATTGCCGCACTGTGTATGTCCTATTCGATATACCTAAGTTCAAACATCAGCTTTGATTACGATCGTATACCGAGGTTCCGCTGTATAAACTTACATACTTTATTTGTAAAACTGAATTTTCACTGCTTCTGTATAAGATACAATCTTAAACATAGGTAATATTTACATTGGCTCTATCTAAATTAGTCGAGTAAACTTTTCAGTAATCAGGAACTAAAACAAACTGAACTCGGAGCATACACGAATATAGAAATATAAGAGTTGTATGTAATAAATATTTAAACTGTCAAAAGATGTAATTAAAATCAGAGCTAGTAGAGATATGAACGAGCTGAGCAGAAATTAAATGCGAAAAATTATAAATGAAATATATTTACAAAGTGACTTTTAATTAGAAATTCTCCTTTTATAATATGTATTTATATTATACTATATTATTTTTTGATATACAGAATGCCCTAAAACGTTTCGTCCAATTATATAATAAAATAGGCACCGGAAAAAATGTAAAGCAATATTCTTTACTTTTTAAACAATGTGGAACAGAATTTATAATCTCATGAATTTGGTATCAGCGCCTTAAAATCAACAGTCTATTTTCTTTTAGCAAATTTCCAGAATGGAATTCAGCTATTACATCCACTGTCATGACGCGACTTGAACCTGGAACCATGGCAGAAATTTGTTTAGAGGTCCCTAGAAACCGAAAATAATATTCACAAAAATTTATATATATATATATATATATATATATATATATATATATATATATATATATATATATATATATACATATATATATATATATATATATATATATATATATATATATATACATATATATATATATATATATATATATATATATATATATATATATATGTACCGGCACATAATTGCATAGTTTGCCGTGCATAAAATTAATTATAAATTAATAATATTAGTATGCTGGGAGAATAATCTTGGTAACAGATAACAGAGAAAAATACATGATTTTGGATTGACAATCGGATTGTTATTTCTCTTATTAAATATCGATAGTACGGAGTCAGACACACGCAATTTAATTATAAGTATAATTGGTGACCAACGACGATTTGGTAATTCGTTTAAATATTTATTTATTATTAAAATATTTATAATTATATTTTGACATACGTATTTGTTTTCAAAAGTAAAATATAATTATGCCAAAAAAGAATAATACGAAGATGACTAATGTACCAGTCACCTCAGAAAACGGTAGAGTAAATTTCATTTTCGAAAAACTACCGGAATTTGACAGAGGTGACGTGCTATTGTGGTTACACAAATGTGATCTTTTATTTAAATTGAAGAATATTGTCAATGAAGACAATAAATATTTTTTAATTACTCTCGCTCTCGATCCAGAGGCTAGTCAAGCTGTGCGTCACATAATTACTGACGTGGCTATTGAAAACAAATATGAAAGAATAAGGAATGAATTACAAAATAAATATGTTATGTCAAAAACAGAAAAATTTTCTTCTTTATTTAAAACAGAGATTTTTCAGAATCTAAAACCTTCAGAGATTATTAATAAAATGCAATATTTTGCATATGACTTGAATTTGGAAGATTCATTCCTTAAGCATATATTTTTTAAACATGTACCACAGAACATATTGCCTTTCTTGTATGCGCATGAAAATATGGAATGGCATGAGTTAGGTAAATTGGCTGACAAAATATATGATTCTTCAAGAAAAGTTGAAATACATGAAATTAAATTAAGAGATGAAAAACTTGAAGAATTATATAATGAAATACATGCCATAAAGAATAAATTGAGAAATTTAGAGAAAAGGCAAAATTTCCATAGAAACAGAAAGAAAAAAGGAAATTTTGACTGTTCTAAAAATATTTTTAATTCTAAATTTCATTCAGAAATATGTAAATATCACATAAAATATGGAGAAAATGCAAGAAAGTGCATTAAACCATGTTATTGGTACATTTTATTTAGAAATGAAATAATAAATGGAAATAAATTGAATCGAAAGAATTACAAAATGACAAAATGTCATACAAATTCAAAAACGAAGATTTTTTATAATAATTCCTGGAAAAAGAGGAATAATTCAAAATACGATAATTATCATATAAATAATGATGATAAAAAGTGTAATTTCCAATCACGAGACAACAGAATTAATTCAATTTTTGATAATAATTTCCATAATCGGAAAATGTATCACAGAAGTGATAAATGTTTTTCAAAACCATTTGTAAGTTATCCGAAAAATGGAAATTTTTTCAAAAAAAATATAATGACTCCGAGAGTAATGCATATTCGCAATGATAGAGTCAATTGTCATTTATTCTCCAAGTATCCTTTTAAAATAATGGGGCAGGATGAGAATTATTTTAAAATTAAATTAAATAATAATTTGGATAAAGTTTCCAATAAAAAGGATACAGTAGCTTGCGTAAAATAATTCTCATAAAGCAATGATAATAATTATTCAATTTATTTCTGTTTTTCAATGAATTCTCATAGGTAAAATTAATTATTTTACTTGGATATTTTTCTGCCGTATGTTTTTATATGTTCTAGATTCGGATATTCTGAATTATAGAAGACATTCGAATCGGAGAAGCAGAAAATTCAAATTATTCATAAGTGAATATACATATTATTATGTATTGTAATTTTTTAATGCTGTTTGTATAACAATGACATGTAAATATTTAGCATTGTTATACTGGAGGGTTTTTTCATTTTCAGGGAACAATTTACTTTGCGTCCTGAAAATTTTTCCCTTCAGCAGGAATTTTTTTTTTTTTTTTTGAAATGTCCCAAGATTTTTTCTTTCCGCAGGAGGGAGTAATGTACCGGCACATAATTGCATAGTTTGCCGTGCATAAAATTAATTATAAATTAATAATATTAGTATGCTGGGAGAATAATCTTGGTAACAGATAACAGAGAAAAATACATGATTTTGGATTGACAATCGGATTGTTATTTCTCTTATTAAATATCGATAGTACGGAGTCAGACACACGCAATTTAATTATAAGTATATATATATATATATATATATATATATATATATATATATATATATATATATATATATATATATATATATATATATATATATATATGTATGTATGTATATATGTGTCCGCACGATAACTCTCGAACGAAATGTCCTAGGTTTACGAAATTTGGTGAACATTTTGAAAGTGCCAAACCGTTGGACAAGTTCGTTAGCCAGACACGTGGGATGCTAGGAACATGGTGTTTGTTCTTGCTAAAAATTAGTTTTTGCCAAAATTTCCACTTATTCAAAAATTTTTGTGAAATTTTTTTACACCATTTAAACGAGAAGAAAATATTACATAAAAAGGTCTTTAAACTATTATTCTATGTCAACTAGTTTCCGAAAAAAATTAATTTTTATAAACGAGCATTCGCTATGTTATGCAGGATGCTGTGACAGGGGTATATATAATTATGTATATGACATACTACTACCACATATTATGGATAATACTACGTATGTACATAACACGATAATATAGCTTGTCGTATAATGGTTTGTATGGTCACATATATTTTGTTTATTGTGTTTAGCATATGAATCTGTTCTGCAAAACAGAGAAGGAAATATAGTGTTCATTCCAGGTGTTCATATTCCAAACAAAATGAAAAGCTATATATAGGTATATATATATATATACCTATGAACACCATATTTCCTTCTCTATTTTGCAGAACAGATTCATATGCTAAACACAATAAACAAACTATACATATGTATATAATATTATGTTTGTATGTTATAACATGCCTTCTTTTTAGGGTTCCTAAGAAAGTCCTATTTTTTAAAGCTCCGAAAGTAATCTTTCGAGACTATAATAGAAATTTATTTTGACGTCTCTAGAAACCGAAAATAATATTCACTAAAATTTATATATTTGTATTTGGTCCCACACCGTTGGACAAGTTCATTAGCCAGCCATGTCGGATGCCAGGAACATGATTTTTTTTTGGTCATTTTTCGTGAAAAAAATTAGTCTTTTGCCAAAATTTCCTCAAGTCAAAAAAATTTTGCGGCATTTGTTTACACCATTAGAAAGAGGAGGAAAAATCACTTAAAAGGGTGAAAAATCACAGAAAAACGGATTTTTATAAACGGAAATTCGCTATGTTATGCAGGATGCTGCGACAGGAGTATTTCGTTAGTGCGATAGAATATTTTAAGTAAGGACTAGAAACTTTTTTGGTCAAATTTTTTTATTTTAACGATGATTTTACAATATTAATTGTTTAAAGCTCCAATTTTGAATTGCATTATCAAGTAAATGGTGACTTATTTCGGCAATAGCAAATATACGATGGTTTTCAAAGGATCAATAATTATTTTGGTGTATCAGTATATACCGGAGACTTTACATATTCCCAAAGAATATAACCGCAAGGGTCAAATCACGAATTGCAGATCCAATTCGCCGGATATATCTCGAAATAAAGTAGCACTTTAAGTTTTTCTTTAGTTAAATTTTAACGCCAACTTTAAGCTTCGCTATTGAACAGATACTCATCGTCCAAGATCATAGTGATATGGAATACATGATTCCAAAACTTAAAAAAAGAATATACTATTTTGTAACAGAATAGAATCTATTAATTTTGAGAATTAATACATATGCATGGGATCCATAAGTCAAAACCTATAAGTGAGCAAATTATAGGAAACTGTTCGGGATATGCATACTTTGGAGTCAGAATCAGAAGTACTGGAAAGCACGATACAAAATTTTATTTTATATGTAGAATAAACGTATAACACGGAACAGATTAACCAGGCTTTATAATAACTAATTGTAAGAGCATTTTGCTAGCTATGAAAGAAAAGTATGACAAGTAAGAAAAAAGACAAAAAAATGTCTTTTAGCATTAAAAACCGACTTCTGGAGACACTTTGCTAGAATTTCAAAATTTTACTGAACCAATTAGCAATTAGAGCTTGACATAATTATCCAAGACATTATCAGTATAAAAAATATTATTATCGTTGATATCCAAACAAAACAGCTGTTATGTTTTGAAGAGGTCCTCCAAGAAAAAGCTGAATTGATGGAGCTGATGAAGCTATTAAATATAGAGACCTTAAATATAGGTAGCAGTTAGATAGCGATATATAGAAAAGGGAATTCGGCAGACACCGACAGAATAATATTTTTATTAGACCGATTTATCTTTCCTCTGATAATCAAGTCTTAGAGCTGACAGTTTCAGAAAACCGTAGGTTTGATTAAAGTTAAAAAACAAAAATTTAGACTTTCTAGGAAGACATCTGGAATTTTTTCTGTATTCTTAAAGAGTTTGTCCCGTACTATTCGCAAGATAACAGACGTATTCATAAATATTTTTTTTAGTTTTAATTATTTGAGTAATTCTTCGTTAGCGTAAGTGTTTTGTCCCAGAATTTTATGTCTTTACATTATTACATTTGTTTTGTTCTAGAAGCTCATGTACTTCAAAATCGTAGGTATAGGGCCGGCGAAAAAAATGACGGGCCCCCGGGTACAATAAAAAATTTTCGAACATTTTTTCCCAACAATACAATTGACGAGCAAAAAAAAAAAGAAAACATCATCTCACTTTCTCCGCCCCGTTAATTAAATCTGCCCCACCCTCTCGCCGACCCTGATCGTAAGTGTAATTTTAACTTCTCAACCATATTATAAAATTATTTAGAAACTTTTTTGGCAATATTAAATGAAGTCTGTCTAGGATCTACTTTCTGGACACTCAGTATAAATGTACATATGAACAAAATTAGAACAAAATAAACATATGTACATATGTATGTGTACACATACATGTATGAATAAGGTTATTTCGTTTAATTAAAGAAAATGTTTGAGGCTATAGTTGCTATTCAGTCATTAAAAGCGTATTTTATTCGAGTTTTGTATAGGAAGATCTGAATATAATACCTTTACATACATATACATATGTAGGTACGGTAGAGTTATACACAAGTTTTTGTAAGATTGTCTCTTTTTCATTTTATGAAATTAATTCAAAAGGTGAAACAGTTACAATGTGGCCAGACATTAAATGCCAGTTTTTCTATTCATAGACTTTTAATAAATTTTATTAAACGCAATCATCCAATTAATTAAAATATAATCGACGCTTAGAGTTAGAAAATTAGATAGGTAAAATCTAGAATTTTTTCCTTCCACTTGCTTTTTAAGAGTAGTTTTATATTTTCTTTTTTTGTTTTATTGCTGCAGGCCTGCTTTTCAAGTACTCATCCTCATTACAATTAGGCGTCATTACATAAATTCACTTAATTTACGCGTTGTTAATAAATTAAGTAAATTTACAAAAATGAAGCTCTGTAAAGCGTAAACAGTCCTGGAAATGGGAATATTGTTATTAACCCGAAACTTTATTACGTCGTTTCGTGATGTTTTCTTTTATAAATTCCAGCTTACTATTTACAGTTTACAGTTTACAATTATACACTTTCTATTATATTATCTACTGGCTGTACCCGCGACGTCGTTCACGCGACTCATTGTTATAAAATAAATGAGAAGTATGTAAGTGTAATAATTATACAGAACTTGCATAGAACAATAATTTTTTGCATAATGCATGCACATATTCAAAATGGTTTTGTATATTTTCCCAAGAGAAAACGACATCTTACCGTAGTAAAAAGTATCTAATATGCTGATTCAGGTAATAAGTTAACATCAGACCAAATTTCATAAAAATCCGCTCAATAATTTTTGCGTAATTTGTGCACATGTTCAAAACAGTTTTTTCATTTTCTCGTGGAAATGAGCCATCTTCCCGGAATAAAAGGTATCTTAAATGTTGACCCAAATATTAAGTTATCATCATACCAAATTACATAAAAATTCGCCCAGTAGTTTTTGCGTGATGCATGAATAGACAGGCAGACGGACAAAAATTTTAGAAATCGCTGGTTTGCATAACTATTTATCGTACCTGCCAGTACAATGTTTAAAAAATATTACATTTACAGAAATGGTCTCGTTACGGTTTATTATATGTAGAGATTGGTTCAGGATGCAGATTCAACGTTGCAGTTTTTTTAGCGATTTCTTTCCGCTAAATTTTTTCTTCAATTTAACAGTTACCATTCCCCAGAATCCGGTGTGCCTGCTTCTTAGCAAAAGTGGAACATGTAAAAAAATAGAAAAATTATAATTCAATAGTAGTTTTAAACTACTTTAAAACTAGCGGATCGTTCCAGCGTCACTTGGGTGGGTGTCTGTATTGTTTTCATTTTAATGTTTTATATAATTTCCTACGATGAAATACATTTATATTTCATTTTAATGTTTTATATAATTTCCTACAATGAAATACATACATTTATAACTCTAAACTGTTTAAAATTATCAGAATTATAGGTCTAATTAATTATTTTTAAGAGAGATATTTTGAAATTTTTTACGAAATAAGTTACAGTAACTGTCTTTGCTTATCAAACGACGCTTAAATGTTCGCTTAATTGTCCCATTTCCACTCACTCTAAAAATTAATTTTCCATTTCCACTCGCTTTAAATTCCGAGAAAAATTACCTTCCTCTGAGCCCACGCCTGATACTCTAAATTAATCATATTCATATTTCAACAGAGTTTTATAAAGACAGTAAATTAATAGTAGATATTTTGTAAGTATTTTTATAAAGAAATGAAATTTACTGACAGTCTAAGAGCTCGTAGCTGCCTTGGCTAACATGCGAGGTACAAACCTACCAAGTTGTATATAATAATTAATTTAGTAATAGTTAAATAAGTAAGTCAATGTCTGGCAGGGTTGATGGGGTTGCAAAAGTACACCCTAATTTTTTCAAATTACAAAATAATTTTAAAAGTTAATGTAAAGCTAGCCGCCCCACAAAAAAAAATTTGCAAAATCCCCAAAAAGTAGTAGATAAAAAAGAAAATAGGTGTATTTTAGGTATAAGTTAGATTGTGCTAATAAAAAAATTAGATGTTCTTACCGTTTTCGAGAAAACGTGAAAAACAAAAGGGACAACTATGTTTACAAAACCTTAGCCGTCCCTTAGGTAAGAAAGAGTGTTTTGGGTAATTTAAAGTATGGAGGATTAGGTGTAAATTAGGTGTTTTTCGACCACGCTGACAAAGATTTTGTAAAATGAAAATTTTAAGAAAAATGATATAAAATATTTTAAATCATGGGAGAGCTGTGAATAATGTTAAAAACCTTATACACAGCGCTTTTATTGTTTGTTGAAAGTTATATATTTTGTTATGTAACTGAATAGAAAAACGTCAAAAATTTTCTTTACATTACCCAACACCCCCACCCACCCCAAATTTTTTTTCTTGTATTTCTATCTTAAATAATGTAATAAGTTTCCACAAGGAATCATAATTTAATTATAGATAACCATAAATTTAACAGTTAAAAATTTGGTTAAAAGATACATTATTTGCCTTCAATAGGAATTACTTTGTTAGTTTCTTTAGGTTTGGTTTTGAAAAAAATTTTCACGGCATATATTTTTTGATTCGTCGACGAAAAGCTATAGTAATTTTTATGTGATTATATTATCATCATTTGACTTTATAAAATTTGCCAACAGTTTTGATGTTGTCCTTCATTACCGAAATCATGTGTTTCTAGACAAAGTGGGTAGGTAACTCTTTTGTCCGAACCTAAGTTTATATTAAGATTCTTGTTATTTTTGTTAGAAACCAATAAAATAATAATAAGAGGAGAACAAAGCAAAAGGACGCTCTATTTAGGTTAAGCATGTGCTGTTCGGCTTCGAACCGAATCGAACCACAAAGTACACAGTTTCGGGTAAATTGTGATCAGTGTCTACAACTTAAGTGTCTATAAGTAGGGCGAGTTGTATTATATTTTTCCACTTCCTATATTTGCAAAGCACCTTCCCCTATTCCAGTATTCGTTATTCGGGTAAATATATATAGAAATTACACAATATATATGTACATACATACACATATATGCAATCAATCAAAAATAATTACGAAAACGAAACACGCTTGAATGTGTACGATAACCAAATACGTTGAGGTTTTCAATGTATGACAGGAAATTAAATTATTACTGATGTGATGTGAGGGATATTAAGTAATGAAAAATATACATTAGCTACTGGCTCCCCGATACACAGTACAAATACGAGTACATGTATACATATGTTGTTTATGTATTGTTATACTATGTATGTATAGAGATAATACAATATAACTCTAATTATGTCTCGTAGATTAGACCACGCTCTGCTACCCACACACCTACCCGTTATTCATTTTTTTCTAATTTGATGTGTTTTGATGCGGAAATGTTAAATTATTGGTTATTATTGTTTTAATTAACAGAAAATGAATGTAAATGAATGTGTTTGGGTATTGGAAAGTCTGTATTTAATCAAATTGGAATGAACTTCGCACTTGAGACACATTTTCAACTTGAAGTAGTCAACGATTCGACAATTAAAACATTTTACTTGAATTATAAAATATTTTTCAATACCTTGATAGATACACAGTGAATGGTAACGTTATCTAACATATCAATAGAAAAAAAGACGCAGTTTAAATTAGTAGATGCATATGCCACTGAATCCGAGAATCTCGATATATAGTAGTGCCTAAGAATTACAATAGTTATTATCGAAACTTTATGTCAAATACGACGTTATAATTTTCAGTAATAGAGACCTTTAATTAGAAACTAAAATTTGAGTTCTATTGTACTAATAATCTATGTATTATAAACCATTATATAGGCATAGCACCGGCCATACGCTCATGTCTAATATGTACATGTGCCAAATATTATTTTTTCCACTAATAACAAAAAAAAAAAAAAAAAAACTCAAACTCGATACCCGCGGGTGTTCTAATTTTTTGGTATTAACTGTATACCGAACCTCGAACGTCAATATTGAACGTAATTTGTTTTTTCATAAATTAATTTATTTAATTAACTATCGACTCGGGCGTTTCATTTCAGCCGATTGTTCATTCAGCCATGTCGATCAAGGAAAATTTTTTACAGGCATGATTCCATTTTCCATTATTACTATTAAATTTATCTTTTTTTTTTTTTAAATTTAATAAATTTTTTGAAATTGAGAAATGTTATTATTATTATCTTGCAATTAGCTGATTGTTAGCGAGAAGAAAAATTGATAAATATTTTGGTGTCGCTGCTCTGTAATTGGTTGCTCCTGTTAATTTGTGAATAATTAAAGTGGGGAGAAAGAGGACGGAATATTAGCATGAAAAAATATAATATTTTTTGGAAAAATTCTAACGATGATATAAATTAATTTTTAATTGAGGTTTATGAATTTTCAAAGAAGGGAAAGTAGCCAATAATATTTGTTTGGACGTAAATTATTTTTGATAATTGGAATACTGGTATATAACATTTTTCCAATTCCGTGAATAAAGTACGTACTTTATGGAATAAATAGTTATTTTTAGTTCCTAGATAACAAAAATACATTTACTCCCGTTATTAAGCCAATCAAAAAACAAAATTTGCAGAACAACAGCAATCAGTCAAGCGAAATTAAAGAGAATTCAAGGTTGAAGGTAAAGACATAGCAGTTATTCCAATGTATTTCCCAGTTGTAGGAAAATATGAACTTATCTGTTTAGGGTAAATGTTTGTTAGAATCACGCAAATACCACATTTACATTCTGTTGAATTAATTTCTGCCTAATATAAAATTTGATGGAGTTATAAAAATGGTGTTCTTCTATTTTGGGGATTATATTTCTGATAACAAAATTACAAATCGTAAGGATAGGCTCTAGGCTAGGAACTCATATAGTTTTGTAGTGTTTGCAAAACTAACTGAACAATTCGTTTGGAGACGATAAATTTGATCATCCTGTGTTTATTTTTAATTACTCTGTTAAAATATTTATTTGAATGTATGGCTGGTATGAAATGAATAATATATGATAAACAGAGTGGATTCGATATCGATATCGCATTTAAACAATAATGAAAATGATAAATGGATTAATTGTTATTATTATAAAATTTTGCGGAATAATTTATGCTTGTTAATGTAAATAATAAATAGGTACATGTAGATGAGATATTATATATTATAAAAATAAACAATGTTGAATATCATATGAGATTTTCGTAAATAATTATAAATGCCATTATTAGTGGGATTGGTAAATATATATTTGTAGACGTTAAGTTTGATAAATGATAAGATAAAACACTATTCAAAATAGCGAAATCACAAATAAGGTACAAAAAAGGTTGATTTTTCACTTTACAAAGCTTCATCTCCATAACATATATATCTAGTTTTCCCCTAAAGAGCTTGCTTTTCTTTTTATTTTTACATATGTTAAATAGAGGCTATGTTCCTCAAAAAAGAAACAAAATAAATTCAAATAGGTACAGTCTGTAAGTCGAAGATAAAAATTCTCGAAAAAAGTTAAACCCCGACTCTATCTACACCATACTCACTGTCACATTTCATTGCACTTTTTTTAATAATGTCAGCTCTTAAAAAATATTTTTTTAATACTTGTAGGATCTAACTTATTTGGGAATGATATTTTTAAAAGTGGCACCATTTAGATGGAACGATCCAAAATATTTTAAGAAATGTAACTGAATCGCGAAGAATACCTACTGGAACTATTTATAGTAAGTATATGTACCGTAGTTTTAACAAAATTAAAATAAATTGTTTAAGTGTATTTCATAATTTACTAATGATATGCCCGATGGGATTTCCTATTGGCAATATTTGGCCTCAAAAACAATCTTACTTTTCTTAAAATTTAAAGTTGTTTGATAATCTCCTCTACCTACGCCCTGTTTTTTATCTTTTGGTCGAGGTGAGGAATTGATTCCGCGTAAGCAAATAGAATAAAAAATTTTCTGATTAATAAATCAATCCCTAAATTAGTTAAAACCAACTTCAACGTTTCTAAGTTCAAAAATGAGGAACTTCCTATACAAATTTTCGTTCCTTATTTTTACATCTTAGGAGATGAAAGTCCAGTTTCCATATTTTTAACTTAAAATGGCAAACTTCCATACAAAATTTCATCACGCATTCAACCGCCTTATGAGACAAATTGGCAAAAATTCTTTTGCTCATCTACGTTATATAAGGAACTCCTGTGCAAAATTTCATGCTACTAGACCCACCGACTTAGGTTATGCTTTGTTTACCAGTCATTCAATCTTACTGTTTAAGTTTTATTAAAATAGGGAATTTCGGAATAAATGATCACCGTATTTTCTATTGAAAAATTTTTTATATGGCTACGTACGTTTCGAGTGAAAAATTCTTCTTCAGGCCACATTCTTAAAAATATTAAAAATATAAAAATTTAAAAATAGGAACATACATTTTTCGAACAACAATAAATTACTCACAATTTTTTTTTTTAAAGCATACTTTTTTATAAAATTAAGTTACGTAAACATTCATAAAACTAAACGCTCAATTTTTTTAGTCAATTTGGTAAAATTAAAATTAAAAACAGACAATATTTTAAAATAACAAAATAAAATGAAATACTTTTTTATAGCATCAAGTCAAAATGATAAATGAATTAAAACGAAAAAATTTTTACCAAAGTTATAGAGATAAAAATAGAGTATAGATGTATTTCAAAAAGAGATCTTTTATCTATTTATTTTTATAAAGAATAAACAAGTAGCTGTAAAAATGAATATTGTTTATAGTACTAAGCTAGTGTTTGTACAATTGAGCATGCAAGCCCGACGAAAGGGTGGGGTAGCTGGGGTTCTCGCCCCGGGGCCCGGGCTTGAGGAGGGGGCGCGTAACTGTCGGTAGAGGGCCCAGGAAAAAAGGTTTTTTGCTCATAATTTATTTTTTTTAAAAGAATGTAGTTTATTCCCGGGGCCCACTATTTTTCTCCACGGCCCTGTGAGCATGAATCATTGTTAAGAAATTAAATAATTCGAAACAAATCAATCTTCTACTCTTTTCTAAAAACAAACTTAAAATTTAGGCATTTACAATAATGAAAGGGATAAAGCTAAGAAAACGGGAATTCCTTAAATTTGTAAGTGATGAATCATGCTTAAATTTAACTGAAATAGGTAGATATATTAGTTTTAAATTTTTCTGCAGACTATAATATAATATGTAAATTATTTGATAGAAGTTTGTGAATTTTTTCATGCAAAAATATTAAATGATTTTATAGCATGGTTTTTACTTTCAGTTTAATTGATACAATAAAGGTACAATTATTTAATTATTAACATTTTCATTTTTTTTCTGGAATTTATTACAAACTGTTACATGTTTTATTAAATTTAAACTTTTTTTTTTAAAAATTTTTTTATTACCTCTTGATTTACTTATTATATATCCATACCTATTTACCTACTGATATATAAACCAAGTTGGCTAAATAATTTGCACATATGTAAAAAAATGTAGTATATTGATTTTTGCCAGTTTACGTAGGTGGTAGTAGAAGTAGTAGTAGTAGATACAGTTACATAAGTGTATGTAAATACAACATTTGTGACCGGCTGGTTAAACCAGATTATATTTTCTGATAAAGTCATGGTTACAAATTTCCTTTTTGATGGAACGTGTCATGCAACAAGCGTGTGTTGAATGAATAAAGCCGTAGACTATTAACATTAACAAAGATTTATAAATATAAGTACGCCCATTAGACGGCATGAATATAGTATACCTACCCTACATGATACCAGTGACTTTAATTGCAAGTAAGTATTACTTTTGCGTTACACTTAAAATAAGGAAACAATAGTTGTTGATTAAAAATCTTGTATTGAATTTTTTCAACGTACTTATTTTATTTAACTCAGAAGCAATGTTACGATTAAAGTAATCACTTTTCGGTATCGAAAGCCTCTCTATTCGGTATTTGTACTACTCAACTTCTCGTAAATAATGAAGAATTAAAATTATCGTACAAAATGTACAAAAAGAATAAATATCGAGAAACAATACTACAGAAATAAATTTATTAATTAGCTGTACCCGCGACGTCGTTCGTGCGATTTGTTGGTATAAAATCAATGAGGAGTATATAAGTTTAATAATTAAACGTGCATAGAACAATAGTTTTGCCTAATACGTGGAACTGCTGAAAATTTTTTCAAATTTTTCCGTCAAAATGAGACATTTTCCCGCAATAAAAAGTATCTTATATGTTGACCCAGGTAATAAGTTAATAGGTTTTTGCGTGATGCGTGTACAAATAGACAGACAGACGGACGGAAAAAATTTTAAAATCATTGTTCTGATATCTAAATTGAAAATTATCTACAATACCAGTACAATTTTAAGAAAATAGATTAGATTAGATCAGATTAGAAGTTTTAATCCTACCTTTAAAAATTTACGTTAAAATTTGTATTAAGGCACCAAAAACAATAATCCTTTATATCGAAACTTATGGTAACGAATACTATCTAGCCAATTTTCACTTATATTCTAATCTTCTCTAAACGCAAGATGTTCTGTAAGAGTAATAGAACCTTTAATAATAATTTAAAATTAACATTACAGTATAGCACCAATAATGGAAACATCAGTTTTGGAAATTTTTTGAGAGCATCAAATTAGTCAACATCACTTTTGGAAAGTTGCATCAAAAATGTCAAGTACATAAATATTAAATCCATGTGCAATAGACCATGACACATAATTTTATCAAAAGAAACAAATAAATATACCGGTAATGGTAAAGACAAACAAAAACAGACCTCAAAGCGTGGGAATGTGGATTTTAATTATTGTACATAGAATGTTTATGTACAGTAGCCGTCCAAGATAATCACACAAATGTTCCTCTAGTGACTATCTTGGAAGTCATAGACGTCCGTCAGGTGGGGTAAACGCTTACACCAGGAATCCAATGGTACGTAGTGGTCGGTGCAAATTTGAGGGGAAGTACGTAAAATTGGGAGATCAGGGGCATCGGCTAACTTTTATGCGGGGGGTTGGTAAATATTATTTATCTGAATTTATTTAAAACAAAACTAGGTATTCTAAGAAACAATTTACACCTAAAATTCAGTTCTATAGGTAAACGGAATTGAATGTTATATTAATGAATATAAGAGCGACTTTTAGAAAACTAGCAAAGATGTCGAAAAACCAACTTCACTATCGGATTCATCAGCGTAAAAGACGCCAAACAGCCGAAGCTGACAAAAATTCTAGAATATTCTACTCGTCAACTAGCAGAATCAAAAAACGGACTTCACTTTTGATTTGGTTACTAAAAATTAGATTAAGCAGCGCAATTTGACAAAAATTCTAGAATGTTCTATTCGTCAACTAAAAAGATATCGAAAAACCGGTTGTACCATTTAATTGGTCATAAGAAAGAGGAAATATCACATTTTGATAAATGATTTAGAACATTCTATTTTGACTGACGAACAGATCATTCTAGAATGTTGGCCAAAATGGAACATTTTGTTTATATTAGTTTAATTTTGGTTGGACAGTCAAATGGTGCAATCAATTTTTCAATATCTTTGCTACTTGACAATTAGAATATTCTAGAACATTTACCAAAATGTGCTATTTGGTCTCTTTTTAGGTGACCAATTCAATGGTGACGTCTGTGTTTGGATATCTTTGCTAGTTTAAGAATAGAATATTCCAGAACATTTATCAAGATAGGCTGTTTGGCCTCTTTTTCAATGACCAATTAAATGATGTAATTAATTTTTCGATATCTTTGCTAGTTAACAAATAGAATATTCTAGAATTTTTATCAAACTGTGCTGCTTAATCTCATTTTTAGTGATCAATTCAATGGTGAAGTTTGTTTTTTGATATCTCTGCTAGTTGACGATTAGAATATTGTAGAATTTTACGTTACTTATTTTGCATTTGCATTTTGCATATTACGTATGCAGAATATGTGCATATATGTATGCAATAAAATTAAAAATTTTTAGTCTACGAGACCCTTGTAGTGTGTAGACGTAGTGTGTGCTAGAGCTCACTATAAAAAATTGGTGATCATGTTTGTACGGACCAATGTCTTCACTCTAGAAGTCTAGACTAATATATTATGTACATACGTATCACACACGACACACATTACACGGTAGCTACCTCACAAGGTACTACACGGCAGGTACACGGGATATGTAATGTGCTGAGTAAGCAAATATTACATGTGACGCATATGTGCGTATAGACAAGAGCAAACATAGTATGTGGATGACGTATGTGTATATCTATTTCACTCGAAATGTGACTATCTCGGAAGTGACTATCTTGGACGGCTACTGTATATGTATTCTGTTCTGTGGCGGTTTTTGTCATATGTAAAAAACAAAATCATTTCAAAGCAAATTAATAAAACAACAAATGAAAAAAATATTTTCTGAGATAAATAACTTTTAATTCTTCACTTCCTTTTTTCTTTTATTAATATTTAAAAAAAACAATTTTAATTCAAAACATAATCTTACGTTATTCGTGAATCGCCTCTGGTCAAAAAGCATCACTTTTGTCAAGCACCACTTCTGGAGACTACTTTTTCTTGACAAAAGTGGTGCTCTACTGTATCTCGAGAAATGATCCAATGAATTGATCTCCATGATCTGTGATTAAATAATACCAGTGCAGTGGTGTACGCTGATAACGCAGCAACTAACCCTTCGGAAATCAGCATAACTCGAGTCATCGCCCAAATAAATACCTAAATACGGGATGATTTAGTTAAGTATCTTCCCCTGTCGGTTTTTAAATAATGATCTACCATACAAGGCACCAACTTTAATTTATGTAAGTTTTAATTCACTTTTAAGTTCAATCACACTAAAAGAAAAAAGTTTAAAGTGACCAATAACAGATAAAGAGCAACTATAATACACATGGCATGTACTCTAATTATATTTTCTTATTTCTGCCATTTTCTTTTGCCAAAATATTTTCTTCGTGCCATTTGACGCCAAAATTCAAACGTTCCATTCGTTGCTTATTAATTAGGATAAGTTAAAATCTAATTTTTAAATTTAATCACCATCACATTAGAATTTATTTTTAAATCGCCCGTGTTTATTCAGATAACAATTATATATGTATGCTATTTAGACAAATTGTTATTTTTCTCTCTTTCTCTCGACATGCTATTTCCTCTTCGTCTGTAAAAACACTTTCCATTTTATTTTTAATGTGCAAGCACACAAAAATATACCAACCAACCGGGCGATGACAGGCCGCGGAGCGGAGGGGGTTTAGATGCAAGGAAACTTAACAAAACAAAACAACAACAGTTACAACAACGTAACTTAGTTCACTCACTTAGTTCACTGAGAAGACAAACGAAAAGCTTACCGGGTTGCGTGCCCCGGAAATACAATAAATGAAATGATTAGATTGTTTTTCTAAATGTATCCATTTAAGCATTTATCTATCTTAAAACAGTAACGGTTTGTAAAATGAAAATGCCGTCAGTGTTATCAAATAATTGTGTGTATAGTGCAGTTACTCGTATTCATCACGATCAAACTGTTTCGCCTTATACATATAATATATAAATAGGATTTTTGCAAAATTCAACTAAATTACCCCTTTAACCCTCTATCTACTATACAAATTACCACCACAGTTAATTTCAATTTTCAACCTCAGTTATTTTAATAAATGAATGCTGTAAGTGGATCAGGATTCAAGGCTCCCGTTGCACGTAGGCCACCAAATACGGGTCCATTGTACCCCACGGCATCCAAGAGGGAGTAGCTAAAGCCCAGTACCTCATAGAAACTCTAGTCTTGCACTAAAGTCTGCAATCCTGATGTCCAGTTATTTTATAATAAATTCAAATGACATTTAAGATAACGCATTTATATTTACAATATAAATAATAAATATTTGTATCCCTTTCCCACAAAAGTGGTTCTTCCTTCTCTCTCTTCATTGTTCTTTCTAGACCAGCTTCTTCAATCACTTTTGTGATCCTCTTCAGTAGTTTTTCGCTGTATTAAAAATTTATTAACTATGTATCTAAAATAGAAAAAAAATTAGGTACATACCTAAAAAGAAGAAAATATATTAAGAATGTAAAAGAAATAAAAAAAAATAGGTACCTAAAAAGAAACGAGAAAATAGATTATGTAATAAGAAAGAAGAAAATATAAATTAAGTAGCTAAAAGAGAACAACACAATTAAGCAGGTACCCAAAAAAGAAAGAAAAAATTATGTACTTGAAAAAAGAAGATTTTTCTTTTCTTTTTTAGGTTTTTTCCCTTTTAGGCACTTTACTTTTTCTTCTTTTTAGGTACATATTTTTTCTATTCTTGGTAAAATCCTCAAAAATCTGCGAAAAGATTTGACTCTACGATCTTGGAAAAGAACTTATACAAAATTGCAGTATCAATAAAAATATGCCTGTCTTGAGCATCCTGTATAACATAGTGAATTTCCAGTTACAAGACTTACTTTTTCTTGGAAACCCGCTTATACAAGATAATGGTTCAAAACATATTTTATATGATTATTTTTGTTCTTTGCCATGATATGAAAAACAATTTCGAAAAACTTGTCAATATCGAGAAATTTTAGCAAGAAACAAAATTTTTTTAAGGATTGGAGCATCGGACGTGTCTGGTGAAAAAAATCATATAAGAGCTTAAGACTTTCAACTTTTTCACCAAAGTTCGTAAAAGTTCGAGAGTTATCGTGTGGGAACATAATATATAAGCGAATGTCATTCTGGGCTTCAAGAGACCTCAAAACACAGTTTTATCATAGTCCTGGGTATCAAAGTCTTACTATGGCAATGTCTGTAATAGCTGAATTTTCCATTCGCAAATTCGCTAAAATCTAATTAAGTATATCTACCTAACACGAACTTGTATAGAAAGCCACCTAAAATATGACCTCAAATAACGTAAATAACAAAACTTTTTTGCGTCAACTATAGGCCAAAGATCGACCTTATCGATCCTTCTCCCTTTTACCGTACCAGATATACACGTACAAACAGTTAGACAGTCGAAAATTCAATTTTCAAATTAAATATTAAATTTTTGAAACACCTAACGACATTTTCCACTAATTGGATTGAAAATTTAAATAATATTAATTGTTATTATGTCTGGGTGAAGGAAAATTTTGCGTTAGGCCTCTCAGTTCTGTCGTTGTTTCACATTTTAATATGTCAGAATGTTATACCGAAAAACATACACAATTCTTGTTCGTATTCTCGTACCAAAAACCGACCGAAAACACCGAAAACCGTTACTTACACTTATTATAATGTTATTAGTGTTTCGCCATTAACAAAATTTCCCGTGCTATTACTATATCATTTAATACAATATAACATTTACTCTAAATATACTAACAATAATTTAATCTCATGAGAATACCGGCTATGTATGTATGGATGTGTGTGTGTGGGTGAAATTTGGATGTACAATGTGTCGGTTTGGTAGCTATAGGTACTTATCAGATTCAAGAATATTTTACAACAGAATCGGATTTAGTATTAAAGCGCAAAATCTGGTGGGTAGATGGAACAATCCACATAATAATACGTTTTATATTATATGCTCAGTATCTTTTCTCAGAAGTTACTAATCCTTTTTTTTATCAAGTAAATAAATAGACTGAAAGAGCACGATATGGAATTCTGTTTGATAAAATATTCATATATAGACATTATTTTGTTTTGTGATCCTTCCGTTTAAAATAGCTCAGATCATGTGGTCATGTAGGAAGCTTTCACGCGCTTATAAATTAGCTATTATATTGAAATTATATTTACAATAATTAGTGGTGATGAAGTTACTTTTTTACACGCTTTTACTCGCGCCTACAATTTTCTAGTAGGAGATGGTCGTAATTATGGGTACGATATGAATACTTTAAATAAGTTTCGTTTAATTATGAATTACCGGTATAGGTAGCATCACTGACGTAGCAAGCGGGTGGCAGGGATGGCCCCCGCCAGGGGCACCGGGCCAGAGGGGCGCCGCCGCTACCATTTCGCTTAATCGTCAAAGCATCATTTGATTTTGATACAAAGAACATTGAAAAAATTACTTAAAAACATAGACTGAGATAAAATAACAATTAAGATATATTGCTACACCAGCTAGTCTTAAACTAGGCTATAAATTGAAAGTAAAAAGATTTTTAGGATTTCTAAAAGTTTGCGCAGTGAAACACGATGAAAAAATTTGTGTTAAAATTAACACAAATCACATGCCCAGAACGGTCTGCTTAATTTTTTGTGTTATGGTAACACAAAGCATATGTGCCAAATCTATACACAAGATTTGTGTCAATGATTTAACACACAAGAGGACATACATTGTATGTTAATTTTTCAGATTTATCAGAGTTAGTCGTTAGACTTTTTTATTCAATATTTTAATTCCACTGAAGCTTAAGATATTTGAAAGTCGTCAAAAATTATAACGGTTTTGTTCATAGATTATTATAAATGAGACTCAGAGAATACAAAGTAAGTCAGTTTTTTGTAACAATTCTTACTTGTGTCCATTATATCTATGAAAATTTATATAATAAAAAAGATGAGAATAGTTCTCATTATTAAACAAAACCGAAAAAATTGTAAGTTTTTTCAGTTATTGACAGAAATTAAACAATTTTCTTACATTTTAAGGTTATTTCGTTACAGATTCAGTTAAAAAAAATCATGTAAGCTTATTTGAGATTGTATTATATAATATACAATCTTACATGTAAGTAAGCTTACATGATTTTTTGTAACTGAATCTGTAACAAAATAACCTTAAAATGTAAGAAAATTGTTTTCATTTTAAACGTTTAATAAAACTATATTCGTCAATAACTGAAAAAACTTATAGTTTTTCGATTTTGTTTAATAATAAGTACTACTCTCATCTTTTTTATTATATATATTTTGGTAGATATATATTCTAATCTATCTTATCTAATTCTTATGCTCTACACAAATATTATGTTACTTCTTTGTTGTAGAAAACAGGTTAACATTTTTATTCTGTTACATGGAAATTTGTGTTAATATTTTCATTTAACACAAACAGGAAGTGTTACATTAACGGAGGGTTGTGTTACTTATTTAACATAAAAATTTTAACCACTAGTTTTTTTTTACGCAGAACACAAATTTTTTACTATGTACATACGTTTCTCTCAAAATTATGTTTTCCAAATTGGTGGGTAAGATAACTACAGCAATTTTCATTCGATTGACTTGAAATTTTACTTGTAATTTCTTAATTACCTAAGGCGGTACACAAGATTTTTGAAATTGATTGACAAATACATTTTTTATAATTAAATTAGTATTGATTTTTCATCGATTTTCAAATTTATTTTCAAACAGGTGCTATTTATGGACAAATAAATATTTTTTAATAATCTTGTGTACCGTTTTAGTAAAACTAATGTAAATATGAAAAAAAAAAATTTTTATGTTCTCGCTACTGTTTGAAAATTGTTATGTTGCCTACTATAAATCTCTATGGAAAAAAACGGTCCGAAATTGAACCTGTTCTCCTTCCGCCATTTTGTTTTTAAATTGAAAAAGAAAATTTTTTGTGTAAGTACTTCAGATCACTCTAAAAAGTTTTATATTGATTGCGTTATTCGTTACGGAAAAAAGATTCTAAAATAAAACCTTCTATTCTGGCCTTTTAAAGTAATGCATGCCTTAATGCAACTACAGAGGGATCGTGGTTTTCACTATGGATCGCTAAAAATGTGTATTCCGAAGTCTAAAATCATTCAAGATACATTGGCATACATTATCTGAACATGACTGATGTGTATTAATTTAATACGTGTAGTAAGAACACACCTGGAAACAAGTCGAAAGCGGATATTATCTATATAAAAATACAGACTTTAAGTGTATTAGAACGACCGTCTGAAATTAATTTCTTTCAAAAATACTTTTTAAAGGCATAACACTTAAGGGCAGGGTAAGGTATTAAAATAATTTTTTTTGTATTTTATTTTTATTTTTTTAACTGAATGAATAATATTTCAAGAATATTATCTCAAAATTTCAAGTTGATTGGAGCAAAATTGACGAAGTTATAAGTATTTTTGTTGTTACCTGGCAGATGTTTCGCTCTCTATATATCTCTCTCTCTCTCTCAGTTATATTATAGAAATTTCAATGGAAGTACTAACGTGTTTATACCTGTAGTGTATATTTTGTCAGTGTAGGGTACAAAATTTAGTTTAGCAGTAAGTTTTCTATATCAGTTTTATACAAGAATTTTTAAGTGTTCAAAACTTTAAAGCGTTTTCTTCACAGCTCACGTTTTCAAAGTCGGTGCCCCTCATAACTTCAAAACTACAGCACCGATCCATTTGAAATTTTGAACACTATTTCTGTACATAATTTACGAGGTAACGCTGGAGAGTTTTTTTTTAAATTTGTTAATAATTTTTATTTTACAATAACAAATTAGCCAATTTTTTTCGCAAAAATCGTGTTTTTTCCGTTCTAAGTGTTCCAAAAAAGTGAAAAATTGAAATTTCGAAAAACCCTCCCAGCGTTACCTGAGAAAGACTATTGGAATGAATTTTAATTTTTTTTATTTCGGATGATCCAGCACCACGTTATGAGGGGCACCGCAATTCTACTTTTTCCGAGACGCGTCCGAATAATTGCTGCCATTACTGTATTGTTTAATATTACTTCGTGAAAATTTTTATACAATATTCTTCGAATGTTAAACTTTAATGTACCACTGGTTTTAATAAAGAAATTTTAACTGTCGTCACAGAAAAATAACAAAAACATGCCTTTTTTGTACGAATTAACCTTACTGTCTCCTTAATGTGTAATATTATAGTGAAAAATTTAGAGAGTATCCTTAATTCAACCCTGTACTAACTTGAAAACTAAAATTTTCAACAATAATAATTGTACACTTTAAAGACGAAAACTATCACCTCCTCTCACTTTATTCCACCCCCCTTGTCCCCACAAGAACTCTAGCGTAGCGACAACCACACATATACATTCTTATCTACAAATATACATTATAAATTCCAGCAACAACTGGTTTCCTAACTTTATGAGACATGTTACAGGCGTGAAGGGTCAGTTCACTTCACGGTACTCCCAAAATATATGTATAAAATTACATTGTTTAAATATATATGACATTGCCATTATATTGTCGGTCTCTATTTATTCTATCTTCAGGCTCCGTCAGTCGAAATGTCGATTCCATAAACTGTTGCCTTAGACAAAATATTCGTGAACACTATTATATAAACAATTATAGTATTCCGAAGTCACCCAATGCTGATTAATCGCAAAAACTTATGCGGTCTTTTATGTGGATTTTTTTTTGTCTGTCCGTCAAAAGCTTTGATGAGCAAGACAAGAAAAAATAAAGTTACTTATTGACTGTTTTTAAGTATTTAATCAATAGAGTGCATAGGAATATATAATTTATTGCATTATTAAGTTTTTTACATGTATATTTTTATAATATTATAAATATAAAAAGGAAATAAAATATTCTCATATTAATATTTTGTCTTGTTTAGTAAAACAACTTCTAAGGAAACTGCGAGGTTTTTAGCGTTTTGAGTTATGTATGTTCTACGAAACTTTTTTATGGTGTTCCCGATCCACCACATAAAAGAGGATATGCTGTGCCTTCATTTCTCTACTACTGCTTTGAAGTAAAACAACAGGCTTAAGTTCCTTGGCCTAAACTACCCTATAATAAAATTACAATTTAGCAATAACTAAGGTTTTGTCTTTGTTATTATTTTCATGTTTATTGTATATTTTGGACGTTAGGACGAGAGAGTCCTACAATTGGTTCTACATTTTTGAACTGAAGTGTACCTACCCTTATAACTTTATTATTACTGTCATGTACTCTGTTCACCTATAATTGTATTATTCCAAAATGTTCCACCAAGGATTTGAAATTTTATAAGTGAATTACATAATATTAGTAGAGATAAAGCTATTGGCCATCGTTTAATTTACTGGAATTCTTGTCAGTAACTAAAACTTATTATTATATTCAAGTTTATTTGACATTTATAAAGCCGTTCAAGTAGATTAATTTATTTGGCTTAAGCCGATTATGCTTCAATGTACTTCACGTAACGTATCCTGGGAAAGCCACGTTTATATGTAACGTAATTTCTCTAAGAATTTAAAAAAAATATAAAACAACAATGGACGATACTTTTCTCTGCAACGAATATTCCATTAAAAAAATTCATAATTTGTACCTACATAACAATGGTCTATGACCGATCATTGATGACTATTAGGCCCAATTTACATTAACGCTCTGCTCTCACTCCGATATCATTACGCTCCCGATTCGATATAATCTTGTTGTGTTCACATTACAATGCTGATATCATGCTGGTACCTATTCGTTCTCTATTCACATTATAATGCTGGGTACACTCCCAGTTTGGTCTCAGTTCGATACAAATATCTTTTCATAACAACTGAATGCAAGCGGAGTGGAGTGGATTCAAAAAAGTGTTTACACTATAGGTACAAGCCATAACAAGTCTGATATCGCTCCGATAAAATATTACCTGAGTGGTATGGATATTGGAGTGACATTGGAGCGAGAGCCAACCGTGACTGATATCGGTCCGATATCAGAGCGATGATGTGAATACGCTCATTGTTTATAGTGTAAGAATATTTTCTCGAACCTGGAGCGGAGTGATATCGGAGTAATAGCAGAGCGTTAATGTAAATCGGGCCTTATACGTACAGTAGTCCCGCATGAAAAATGAAAAAAACCAGACTGAAACATACTGAATGAAGTTTCAGAATCACTTTTGTGTGTTAATTATCTATTATCAGATACTAATCATTGAGAAATTACTACCAAGTTTTCTTCTTCAATACGATGGTGCGCTTTTTCATACAAATATTATAAAAATCTTATCTTGGAAAAGATGTCAAGTTTGCCTTTTAAAATTTTAATTAGAATGAATAATCTCATTTTGTGAAAAATATTATCAAATTTATCAAGGTAGGACTTTTATCTCGTTAAGAAAAAGCAACTTAATTTTGGTTTAAAATATTAGTACAAAGTGCAACCTAGAATCTTGTTTGTGGCCAATCATGTAGTCTTAATTTAATCACAGAAAAGGAGACAGTTTAACTTTATTATAGCTCAAAAGTATGTTCTGCTTGGTGACGTCATTGAGACTAATTTGCGTTTCTTTTAAATAGATTCAGTTGACTTATTGTATTGCATGGAATTGATTATGAAATTTCTAAATATACTCCCGAAATTCACTTGCGAACAGTATGAATTTTGCTGGAAATAAAAATAAAAACATTGAAAATCTCAAAAAGGAATTTAAACGGTGTTTCCTGTTTTCTTTTAATGGTTAAAATTAACAAAAAAAAGGATTTTAATGTCCAAATTTTTTTTTATTTGTAAGTTTATTTTTAAGGCATTTACTATTTGAAATTAATCTCCAGTATTTGCCCACCATAACCAATTTTGATAAGTTTTGATTTTGACAGTCAAACTTTAAAGCACATTACTAAATAACTGTGACTCATTTTTATGCCGTTTGTCAACGAAACCGTTGACATTCACAATTACACACCAATACCTCAATTTGCGTCGTCGTTACGTTTCAAAAAAACACGATGCGAATTGAAACGACGCAAAGTGAATTATGATTTTCTATGGATAATTTCAAAAAATTTCGAAAAAAAATAAAGACTCGAACCCAACACAACGCAACTTCGAAAATCTAACGACACACAGTGAAAATTAGTACTAATTCAGCAGCGACGCAACTTCGAAAAAACTCAAACCGAAACGACGCAAAGCGAGGTATTGGTGTATATATGACAAACAGGACGCAAAAAATAATGACATTTGGGTCATGCACACAAAATGAAAAAACATATTAAATGTATTTCGGTTGACTTGGGTACCCAACTTTAAGTGACTGCGGAAAACAACCGTAAGTGTGTTGAACACATTTTAAAGCGTCATTCTAGCGAATTTTCAGAACGGAATTCAGCTATTACAGCCACTGTCATAACGCGACCTGAGCCCAGGACTATGGCAGTACTTTGTTTTGAGGTCCTTGAAACCGAAAATAATATTCGCTAAAATTTATATATATATATATATATATATATATATATATATATATATACATATATATATATATGTATATATATATATATGTATATATATATATATATATATATATATATATATATATATATATATATATATATATATATATATATATATATATATATATATAGTCGTCCCTCAACTTATTGACAATTTAAGTTATTGACGATGATCGTAGTTTACCTTAAGTTATAGACAAATCATATGTATGTACCCAAGGTCATACGCGCTGTGTCGTAGCGTGGCAATGCGTACATACAGATGGTTTGTCTATAACTTGAGGTAAACTACGATCATTGTCAATAAGTTGATTGACGACGGTATTTATATATATATATATATATATATATATATATATATATATATATATATATATATATATATATATATATATATATATATATATATATATATATATATATATAGGAAACTCCCATTACGCAATCCACTGGGACCAAATTGCTAAATGAGAAAGTCAAAGATCATGGGCGTCAATATTTCTGATTTATACATTTGTATGATTTACTGTTACAAACTATTACTTACAAGTAAAGGTCCCGAGGCCGGACCTATCGATTTTGATGAAACTTAAATATGTTGTAGAACACTAAAAACTAAGGAACACGTATTTTTTTTTATCTGCGGAAAAACGGTTTGAAGGGGTGAAATCGCCCTCCAAAAATTGGGGTAAAAATTTAATTTTTCAAATATCTCGAAAACAGTAAGAGATAGAGCAAAAGTTTAAATTGGCGATACTACTCTTTTTTAAAGAGCTATCTATTGATATGCAATTTGTTCAAATTACATCAACAGGGGTGGTTGGGGGTTAAAATTTGGGGGTTAATTTTGCAAAAGGGGGTGAAAAATAAACAATATAAAAATTTTGTTTACAAATTTGAAATCTACGTCAAAAAATCTAATTGACCTGTTTTTGCTCAATATCCTAATATTAAGTCTAGGGGTAGTTAACTAGAGGGTGACTATGTCGAATAACCGTACTATTTGGGTATTTCAAGAAGTTCTTCTTCATGGAAAATAGCTTAAGACAATTAGAATAACGTAGAAATGAAATTCTTGAATTCAAAATTGAGTTTGAGCAACATTGGAGAGGGGGTGAGTCACCCTCTTAAATTACATACTAGTTTATATACACTAATTTTTGCTATTAACACACTGATAGTGGGTAAAATAATGTCACAATAAGTGGTTCTGAAGTTGGACTAAAATGAAATTCTCGAATTCAAAATTGAGTTTGAGCAACATTGGAGAGGGGGTGAGTCACCCTCTTAAATTACATACTAGTTAAAATACACTAATTTTTGCAATTAACACACGGACAGGGGGTAATAATGTCACAATAGATGGTTCTGAAGTTAGACTATCGTATGTAAGGTTTTTATTAGGTTTCGTTATTTTAGGTTAGGTTATGTAATTTTCGGTATCGATAATTTTCGATAAGAAAAACTATAATATCCATTAAAAAACAAACCTAATAAAGACCTTACATATGATAGCCCAACTTCAGAACCATTTATTGTGACATTATTTTACCCACTATCAGTGTGTTAATAGCAAAAATTAGTGTATATAAGTTAGTATGGAATTTAAGAGGGTGACTCACCCCCTCTCCAATGTTGCTCAAACTCAATTTTGAATTCGAGAATTTCATTTCTACGTTATTCTAATTGTCTTAAGCTATTTTCCATGAAGAAGAGCTTCTTGAAATACCCAAATTGTACGACTATTCGACATAGTCACCCTCTAGTTAACTACCCCTAGACTTAATATTAGGGCATTGAGCAAAAATAGGTCAATTAGATTTTTTGACGTAGATTTCAAATCTGTAAACAAAATTTTTATATTGTTTATTTTTCACCCCCTTTTTGCAAAATTAACCCCCAAATTTTAACCCCCAACCACCCTTGTGGATGTAATATGAACAAATTGCATATCAATAGATAGCTCTTTAAAAAAGAGCAATATCGCCAATTTAAACTTTTGCTCTATCTCTTACTGTTTTCGTGATATTTGAAAAATTAAATTTTTACCCCAATTTTTGGAGGGCGATTTCACCCCTTCAAACCGTTTTTCCGCAGATAAAAAAAAATACGTGTCCCTTAGTTTTTAGTGTTCTACAATATATTTAAGTTTCATCGAAATCGATAGGTCCGGCCTCGGGACCTTTACTTGTTAGACACGAACACATTCAAACATATTTGCTTTAAAACACAGAGGGGTGCCATTATAGACATCTTGTGTGCGACGAAGTTGCTAAATGGAAGCGTGCGATATGGGAGTTTGATGGGAGTTTGCTATGTATATATACACACACACACATACACACATATATATATATATATATATATATATATATATATATATATATATATATATATATATATATATATATATATATATATTTTTTTTTTTTTTGATGAAAATTATAGAGCTATAAAACTCCTGACTATAGCAATCGGTTGCTCCCGTCGATATCTACAACTCTTATTTGAACAATTTTTCGATTAAATCAAGGGTTTGGCTGTAATCAAAACAGCAACTCTCGAAAAACTCAGCCTGTATATCTATATATTACAGCCATTACAGCCAAACCGTTGATTTAATCGAAAAATTGTTCAAATTAGCTTTGTAGGTATCGACGGAGGCAACCGATTGCTATAGTCAGGAGCTTTATATCTCTATAATTTTCATGAAAAAAATTAATTTTTTGCCAAAATTTTCCTTTATTCACAAATTGTTGTGATATTTTTTTACACCATTGAAACGAGGAGAAAAAAATCACACAAATAAGGTCTTTAAACTATTATTCTATATCAACTAGTTTCCGAGAAAAACTATTTTTTCTAAACGGAAATTCGCTATGTTATGCAGAATGCTGCGACAGGGTTATTTTTTTAAATATAAGTATTTTTGAAACACGCAGTTCACAGTGTTTTTTCGTATATCCAACACAAATTTTAATGAAAAATAAACACAAAACAAAAACATACAAACAACAAACTACAAAGAAAAAACAACCTCTTTCTACGTATGAAAATAACCGAAAATAATCAAATATGTAGTCACCCTTGTTAGAATTTGCGGAAAGCAAAGGAAAAATGTTTCTTTTTTGCTTCTTTTCAACTCCACTTCATCACTATGCTACAGTCAAAAATGAAATATATCAAAAATTGTTGATGCAAACAAAACATTTGTTTTTCCTTTTATTGTTTCGTGTATTAAATGACTTTTGGATACCGTACCCAAACTCTGTTGCTACGTCACAACCACCACCACCTCCACTACCGTCACTGTTTTCTTTTCTTTTTTACCTTCAAAATTTATATACATTTTCCTATGTATGTATATGAAATTTACTTCTTTTTTTTTATAAATATGTTTTATTAAATGTAAATAAAACACAAATATTAAAAAAATTCACTGCGGGGTAGAAAAAAAAATTTGGTGTAAATCAACGAGCAAAAATTGTATTTTTAAACTTGTGTGATAGGAATTTTTGTCAAAAGAAAGTTAAAAGTAAACTTAAAAATAAAGTAAAATAGCAAATAAAGTAAAATTGCAACATCTGCTTTTAATAACTCACGGAAAACGGTTCCTAAGTTTGTAAACTTCTGGAATTTCATTGTTCATCATAAAAAAAATCTAATGATTTGTTCGTGGACAAAGGAATTCGTTTTTAAGAAGGAGAACAGTTAATACGTACTCTCCTATGGATTAACTTTAATATTCCGTAAATTTTAGAATGAAACACTCCTTTACAAGTTTTTTAGATCGATTGGTATATCCGTTTTGGAAATACAATACTTATAGTCTAAGAGCTAGCTATATAAGTTTGTTATCACTAAATGGCTGATAAAAGGATCCCTTTGTGTGGTCACGTTCAAATCGTCTTATTGCCAACGCAAACCCGTGGCTTAACGTGGGTTAAATCGGTCAATTTTCGATATTAAAATTTTTATAAGGTACATGGGTTATACGTATAATTATGAAAATAGTTTTTATTTATTCTTAGAATACGCAGGAAATTATTGGCGCAAATTGGCGAAACTGGTGGCGAAATTGCCGGCAGATAGCGAGTAAGTGGCGTAAAATTTTGAAATAAAAGATTTATTATATACATACGTCTGAATTCAGGCTTTATGAAAGCGACTTGGATTAGAGTAGTTTGTTGAATCAGTATTATTTGAATGTTATTTGTTTTTCATTTTTACTCGACTTTGCAGCATTTTAATTTTTGTGACCTCATGGACACTGAACGAAGGAGGGGATTGTGACGTCTATGATTATCCCCTTAACTTTGCGCTTGCACTCATTAATCATTCTAAACTGTATTGGCCGTGCTCTCTGTACTTTAGAATACCGTCCAGATATAGAACGCTGACATCAGTTACAATTTATAGGTATAGATTTTAAATACAAACAACATCAATAGTCATCCAGTAACTAAAGCAGTGATTCTCAAAGTGGTCCATATTGGGGATCCGTAAGATGGAAATGGGGGTCTAGGACAGCAGAGTAGATGTACAGCGGGCTAGGTTGGCTTGCTTGCCCTAAAATGAGAAATTGGTGAAATTGGTGACCTTTTTTTTTCTCGTCACCTGCGTTTTTCCCAGGGAAAAAAAGAAGTTATATTTTCAGAAGTTGTTAAATCCGGTTGAATTTGAAATTTTTTATACATGGGGTTATCTAAAATCAAAAACCATGGTAAATGGTCTACGAGACACAAAAGTTTGGAAACCGCTGAACTAAGGTATTTTTTTACGTGTAAGTAATTCTTATTATTATTTTATATCTATATTTTTAATAGAATATTCATTGATTGGGAGTTATCTTTCAATATTAAAAAAGCCATTTGCAAAACTGTACACAAAAAAAAACAACGGTAAAACTGCGGTAGCCAGCTCTTAGTCTATTACTCTTCATAACCGACAAGAGATGAACTCCCAAAAAATGTTCTTGGATTTTTTCTATAAAGGTTTGTTCACGAGTGTTTCAATACCCATCCATATAAAATACTTAAAAACCTAGCGTCCAACCAAAATTGTCTAAAAATATATTTTTTTTTCTTTTTATGACTACATAGTGCGCTGCAAAATTTTTTCCTTTGGAAAATGTGTTGTGAGAGTAAAAAGATTGTGAAACACTATCTGCGAACCCTTAATTTGTTAATTACCAAAAATAAATTATTAAATTGGTCAAAAAAGATTTTTTTCATTACAAGATCTAACGAAATATTGCTCCTAAATATATCATAGGTCATGTGAATAAAAAAACGTTAAATTTTTATTTTCTAATTTCTTTTAATCTAGTTTAAAATACACGTTTTATTTCATTCCTGTAATAAATAACTTCTGTTTATAGTCAATACTATTTAAAATAAAATTTCATTCTCACTAGATTTATTTCGTTGACTGTCTAGACATTAACTGTAGACCTTGTGAAGGTCTTTTTCCCACAGTTACCATTTATACGTGACTCTTTTAGATAAGCATCTAATCCTCGGGCAAAAAGCATTAGTTAATATACCGACTGCTTGCTCTGGTTTAGTTGGCTAATCACGTAACATATGAGCACATGTTAAACAACCTTTGAAGGAACACAGAAAATCTTATGTAAATTTTGAATGTGTAGGAAAATGTAAAGTTTATATATTTTAAGACGGCTAATGTTAATGTTATGGTAAGAATTAATTTAATGGATGTACTACAATAAGAGTGTAGACAGATTTTTATTTTAAACAATAGATAGAGTCAGTCCAGGATTTACACTAGAGACACGCGAAGTTAGTGCCCAGGGTGGCAAAATTTAGAACACAATTGGCCAATTTGACGATTTTTTTGTTTTGTCGGAAAAACTTAAAAAAGTTATTAAGAAATGTTTTTTTTTGCTTGTGACTTATTTTTTTAGGGACTTAGCTTGATATGATTTTTTTCCAGGGCCGACATTTTTCATGGTATCCAGAGCGGCACCTAGGGTAAATCCGGTTCTGCATACAGTTATGAAACAAAGATGAAACAAACGAAATAACAAAACAGTTGATCTACATTAGGTAAGGTGAGAATGTATCCATTCTAGGTTAACAAAGAACGTTTACCTTCGTATTTACCTGGAAAACGAAATATAATTCGCCAAATATGTGTCAGACATGCGTTAGGTCAGTGTTTCGTAGTCAGTTGTTGGAGATTTTTTTTAAATTTTTGGAATAGCAATAACAATATTAAAAAATTTAGGGGGCAGGTCTACCCACACTGTCAACTTCCCATTGGGTGTCCTTAAATACTAGAGACTACTGTACATAAATAACTCTTTCTTCATTTCAGGCGACTCCTCCCCTGGGCCCCTGATAGAGGCTTTGCCTCTCGCACCATACCGGGGGCTTCGCCGTCGGTACCTAAGGGTGGGGGCTCCACCCTTATCAAACAAATTATAACATCATTTGTTTCAAGATATGTGAGACAAAATATATTTCAAAAAAAGTTCCTTACTTCGTTTTTTTTTTATATTTTATAATAAAATACTGGCGTTTTTAACGTCAAGGAAGGTTCTTAGGCCATTATATAATAATGTTATGGTAAAAAATCCATATAATCTATGTTATCTTAATAAAGTTAATTCCGTTTTTTTACCACAAAAAACAAACCGCTAATCCGAATTTGCTGAAAACTTTATCCGATCTTCATTTTTTGATTACGCATCTAATGAAATTAGTCCGAAGTTGATATAATCTTTTATTCTCGAGATATGCGAGACGAAAAAAGTTCATGAACGAACGAACGAACTAACGAACGACCGAACTAACGAACGCACACACATACATCACGCTAAAAACGATGGATTCGGATTCTAGTGACCTTGAAACGTAGAGATATGTTAAAATTAGCGATTCGTAAAATCGGACCCATTACAAATAACTTCCTATGGGAAGTAAAAATTAAACGTTTTTTTTACGGTTTAACATCCTGCTAATCTTCTTTGAAATAGCTACGGAACACTAATTTTAACTTTAAATTTGGAACTTCATTTTACCACATGGTTCATTGTTATTTTGTTGTTGTGACATGTGGTAACTATCAACGTGTCAATAATACGCTAAAATCACTCATAACAACGATAGAAGATCTTGTTGTAAGAAAATCTTGTTGCGATCATCAAGAAAAATAAAATTTTTTGGTAAATTTGATGACGTCATTACGTTACAAAATTTCTTTTTTTTTTTTAAACCAACCTTGCCACTGAAGTGTTCGAGTTAGGATTTTTGGTTGAATTAAAGTAATTTGGTTTTATGAGCATTGACAAATTGTACTAGATTTTATGACGACATAAAGTTAAAAGATTTTTCCTCAATCAGGCTTTATGAAAGCGATTTGGATTAGAGTAGTTTGTTGAATCAGTATTATTTGAATGTTATTTGTTTTTCATTTTTACTCGTCTTTGCAGCATTTTAATTTTTGTGACCTCATGGACACTGAACGGCGAACGGGACTGTGACGTCTATGATTATCCCCTTAACTTTGCGCTTGTACTCACTAATCATTCTAAACTGTATTGGTCGTGCTCTCTGTACTTTAGAATACCGTCCAGATACAGAACGCTGACATCAGTTACAATTCATATAAATTTTAAATGCAAAAAACATCAATAGTCATCCAGTAACTAAAGCAGTGATTTCCAAAGTGGTCTATATTGGGGATCCGTAAGATGTAAATGGGGATCTACGACAGTAGAGAAGACGTACAGCGGGGTAGGTTGGCTTGCTTGCCCTAAAATGAGAAATTGGTGACCTTTTTTTTCCTCGTCACCTGCGTTTTTCCCGGGGAAAAAAAGAAGTTATATTTTCAGAAGTTGTTAAATCCGGTTGAATTTGAAATTTTTTGTACAGGGGGTTATCTAAAATCAAAAACCATGGTAAATGGTCTACGAGACACAAAAGTTTGGGAACCACTGAACTAAGGTATTTTTTTACATGTAAGTAATTCTTATTATTATTTTATATATATTTTTAATAGAATATTCATAAAAATTATAAACGTTTCGTGGTTATGACTACGAAACTCTAAAAAAACGCAAATGATTTTAGCTACTTAATGCACTAGAATTTACATGTTGAACCAGCTTTATATATTCTCCCTACAAACAACTATAAATTCCTGATATCATCAGTTTTAATTTTTGAAAGATTTTTATTTTTTCATTTCGCAACATTTCCTTTCTTTTCTTATCGGCATTTTCACTTTTGGAAAGTGCTGTTTTCAAGGCCAACTTACATTTTCTCTCACCCTGGGTATAACTACACTAAAACGAACAATCTTAGCTTGTAAATTTCGTTAAAATGTTCGATTGATTTCGATTGTGCTAACATTTTTAAGTAACATTTTTGTAAAAAATAATATTATTTAGCGTGTTATGTTTTCCATCGGCGAGCGGTAAACATCAAAAAGTTGAATTTTATAATAAAACAAAACATTTGTGTTTGAACAAATTTATCCTTTATTTTTGTGTATTTGTGTAATTTATGTATTTGTTATACCTAATTTCGAAGTCAAATGGGTATAATATTTCAGTCAATTATCTCCAAGATGTCGCACCATGAGATTAAGACTGCACTATCCGCTGTAGTGCAGTCTTTGCTGCTGCACTATCTGCTGCTGCTATATTATTACTTTCGGGATATCAACACTTAAAGATTTTAAAAACTTAAAACATCTACCAAAATTACATTTCTTAATGAATTTCTTTCAAGTCTTTTGTCAAGTCAAGAAGTTCTTTCAAGTGTAATATGAAATGTTTGCCATCACTTCGTCTATCATCTAATTCAGATACAATTGACACTTTCTTAAGCATTAGAGAAATATTGACATATTCTTTAATTTTGAATAGAATTCTTGTAACCTGGAATCATTTCTATCATCAGTTTTAATAACATTAGTCGTGTAATATGAAATGTCGTTTTCCGACCACTTCGTCTACAATATAACTCAGATAAATATCAATACTTGTTTTGAAAATAAATTTTTCAGAATTTTTCAAAATATTACATGACTAAAAAATAAGTCCCAAGATTGTTATATTATCCCCCATTGGCTAGTGATAAAAGTTGGCCGCTTTAATATATTCTTAAAATTATAAAAATTATCTCTAAAGACCTTCTAAAAAAAACATTTTTACAAGGCAAAATTGACGATTAAAACACAATTTTTTCTTGGCTAATACCACTTTATTTAAAGTTTTTAAATATCTGTGACATGTTTCGGACCCATATGGCCATTAACGAACGTTGGGTCGTATGGGTCCGAAACATGTCACAGATATTTAAAAACTTTAAATAAAGTGGTATTAGCCAAGAAAAAATTGTCTTTTAATTCTAAAATGGAATACCATAAAGTAACGATCAAATCTATCAAAATTGACGATGTTTTTTGAAACAAAATAGATTTAATTTTTTAGAAACAAATTCTTGTTATTTATTTTCTGTTTTTAAATTGTTATAAAATTGATGATATCCAGAACAATTTCATTGTTAATCATATTTTTAAACATAAAAATTCGTCAAATACGTAAAGTGAGCACAAATAAACTGTTTTTCACTAATAAAATCAAAATAGACAAACTTGCAATTTATTATGTACATATAGATTCACAGATTGATTCTGACCGTTCAAAGTCCAACTCTATTTGTTATCTATCTTTTTTTATTGCATTAGTACAATACCAATGCAACATAGTGTAACAAAGATAGGAAACGTGTTTGGTGGGCCAAAATTAATCTGTTGAAGTATACTTGTTTTTATTTCTCTTGTTGTTTGGTATTTATGAAACCATAACATAATATTATTTTGAATCATTCCCACGAAATAATTCAATATAAAAAAGCATTATTTGCAGCTAGTGCTTTATCATTTTCTAATACTTACCAATATATAATACTTGACACATTACAAAACTAAATGCAGATAGTGCTATTTATGCATCAAATATTAACTCATAATACATATTTTAAAAAGGCCTTCTCTTACATATTTTTTTTATTTTTCAGGATAAATGAATAAATTTAAATTCAGACTGTAGTTCTCAAAAAACTGAATCCGAAGGTACCAATAACTCAAAATCTAAAATGTTTGCAGATAGTGCAGTCCTAATCTCATGGTGCGATATTTAAAATTCAGCTTTCACGTTTTCAAATTCAAAATTTCAAATTCAAAAAATCACGTTTTAGGGCACTTAAATGCAGCTACGGAGGGCAAAAAATAATGAAAAAGTGCATAGTAAGCCACGATTTTAATTTGGAGACTGGGAAATACAATAATGAATGTACAATAAACCAAAATCTAACTCGATAAGTTAATTACTTTTTGAGATATCAGTGTTACCGTATCAAAAAAGCCATTTCAGGAAAATTTTGCGCGGACAAAGGAAACGTCCCCTTTTCTTGCCTTGTTTACAAATTATATGTAAATATCTCCGGAACTATTTTTGCGTTTACGATAAAAGAATATCAAAAAAGGTAAAATCGATTTTTTAAAGACAAAAAAAAATAAGAACTCTCCCTTAATTGAGATGTTATTATCAATAGTAAGTGAATATAATTATGGAACGACAAATTGGAGAAAATTGGGGCACCATTCACTATAAAAATCTAGGGCGCCAAAAAAAATAAATGCGGCAATGGGGACTAACAATTTGAAGTGGTTTAAACTATAATAGATTTTATGATTTTGATAAAAAAATATATTTGAAATTTAATTTTTATGACCACTACGACCATTGTTCAAATGATTTACATAATATAAAAATACTATACGGTCACTACACCGGTCCATTTTGCTATTCATAATTCTTTTCATTCTGTTTCACAAATCAGTAAAACATTTTTGCTATTCAACAAAATTTCCTCCATATTTTTTTTTTTTTTTTTTGGAAAAAGAGAATAATAATAATAACATATTTTCTATTCATGATTGACTGTAATAAAATGTTCATTGTTCGTCATGCGCTTCTTGTCTGATGCGTTGTGGATAAAGATGGAATATATTTTATATTATGAATTTATCATTTTTGGTATTATTATGTATGCTTGGGGAAATGTAGGTAGTACTGTGGTAGTACTTATACGTATGGTGGAGATATATCTGATGGACAATTTATGATCAAATGTACTCTTTATATATGTAGGGTACAACAGGAAAATAAAATATATTGTGTCCGGGTGAAGCTTTATTATTGCTCTATTTTAGAACTACGGAAAAACTTCACTCAGTTCGATTGACAGATTTAAAGGTATCTTTATAATTTAAAATTTATAGTTTCAATTTTATTTTCTGTGTTTTTAAAATTTAGAATCTTTAGATTTTGTAGTGTATTTTCCAACGCTTTCACCATAATTTTTTAAAATTTATGGCCGGATTTGCACCGAACGAACTAGTTTAGTTTGTGTTTCGTTTTTGAAGACAAAACTTCAATTGTTAATGACTTTAGACCATTTTTAGTTGATTTGACCTATATTTGTATTGTTTCAAAACGAACTATCTGACATAAATTAATTTATGATATAGGGTAAAAGCCCCCTTTGTGGAACGGTATCTAATAATGGAACAGTTTTGACATTAACATATTCATTTCTTTAATTAAGTAAGGAAACTGTAAATGCGAGGTGAATTTAAATTGAAAAACAATCATTCTATTAATAAAAATTTTTATCGGACGTTTCTTTCAAAAATAACTTCATTAATATGTAAATGTTCATAATTAGATACCGTTCCACAAAGGGGGCTCTTACCCTACTACAGACAATTATGGTTATCAGTTTTCATTCTAACCTAATCCATCCATAATCGCGACTAGTAGAATCGGTTACGAAGTCACCATTTGTGATTTCAAGTACAGCCACAATGGTTTTTTTTTTTTTTTTTTTTTTTTTAAATCAGAAGGTTATGAGGTACCATTAGTGAGTTAAAATTTTATTTTTTTTTTTTTTATTTTCTTTTCCTTTCATAAAAGGACCTATATTTGTGCAAAGAATATGTATTTAAAATTTCAAAGTAGAAAAAAAATTATACATAATACCTACTTTGGTATAGTCATGTTTTAACGACGCTGCGTAATACCGGAAGGCCGGACAACGAAAAAGCAGGATAAGGAACTACAGGAGGAAGAATTTGAGATTGCTTATGGATTACTACCGTCCTAGATTGGCTGATTAGCTATTGGTATGTTTGTCTATAAGATAAAAGACCCGGCAATTGATCCTGGTCCGTTTCTGACCTTTTCAACTTTTTTATAAATTAATAAAAAAACTATATTTTGAATAAGAAAAAAAATAAATTCTTAATTTAAAGTAATCTATTCTGTGCCTAATGAATAGCAATTTAAAAAGTTTAGAATATATTAACTAAATAAAAAAAAAATTTTAAGTTTAAAATGTGTGTAAAAACTATTTTTTAGTTGTTTCCTAACAGTTTATGTTACAAAGTACTCATTTTGATCTGTGCCATATTCATCATGTAAGTATGAAAACTTAATTAAAAATATATGAGCAGGTTAATATTTGTTTAAAATTTATTTTAAAATATTTATAAAATACCTTAGAATGATCTTTATTATTAAAATATGAGGGTCAATTACTAGGCTCACTTCTAAAGTGGTATGGCCCAATTAAATTCTAACCAGTTTTTGTTAGTTATTTTGTTATTTATAGTTATCTTCGATTAGTTTTGTTATTTTTCATAACGTATATAACATTAAACATTCATTTTTATCAATAAAAAATTATTTATAAATTAAATTTTAAAAAACTGTATTTTTTTATAATAAATAAATATTTAATTTATTATTCTAAGTAATGATTTTAGTTTATTTAAGCTTAGTAAGTACTTCATAAGCTAATCATAATTGAATTTAAAGGTTAGAAACTAGGCCACTGTCAGGGTCAGAATCTGTCACATGAGAAATTCTGAGGGTCAAAAACTGGGTCCTTGGATGTCAATTTTTACACATTAATTTAAATTATTAATTCAATTCAAATAATTATTTTACGTACATGACTTTATTTCCAAAACAATAACTCGTTGACAAAATTATCAATTGTCTCTTAAGTTAAAACTTATATTTATCATTGTCGTTTAACCTCAGCTGTCTCTACAAAACGGTCAGAAACTAGGCCCGTTAACTTAAATATTTTATAAATTTATTTTCAAAATAACTTTCAATATGTTTTACTCTAAATGACATTTTTCAAATCTGCACAAAAACTTTTTATCCGATTTTAATAGGAAAAAAGCTCACTTTGTTTTTTATTATGTCTATTATGCATTCCCCCATCAACCTGATGATTTTTTTTTTTTTCTCCGTTTATACACTTAAAAGTGTGAGAAAATAAGGCTGTTTTTAAAACTTTTGTTTTAAATACGCGCCATTTTTCGAAAAAACGCTTTAATTTTGGTTTTGGTGGGGGAATGCACAATTACATAGGTCTACATTAAAATGCCATATATTTTTTTCGAATGTACTAGTGAGGCTCTATCATTTGCGCAGATTTGGACTTTTTTTTTAAACGTCAACTTCAACGCCCTTTGTACTAGAGAAAAAAATTCTAATTAAACGAAAAACTTTTTTTTTTTTATGAAAAGTAGATACTAAGTTTGTAGGGCTAAAAAAAATTTAGCCCTACAAATAAATTTTTCACTTAAAAAAATTATTTAAAGGGGGTTTTTTTTTCGACTTCACTCATTAATAATACCTTACTAAACTATTAAGTGATGTCTGTTCAACTTGAAACTAAGACTACTTAATAAATTCGCAAATAACAAACCAATTTTCTATGGCTTGGTATTTGAAAACGGTAGCAAAAAAAATATGGCAGCATATTATTATAAATTTTTTCTGTTACATCTTATATTATTAATGTACCTACCTACCTATGCATATTATAAAAAATTCTTTTTTATATTTAAATTTTTAAACAAAAAAAAATTATGTGTACATATAGGTAGGTACATATACGAACGTATGTAATTGTTATATATGGGCTGAATAAATGAACAAGCTTTTGTAATATAAAAACTATTTGACTAACAACAATTATAATTTTTTATAACATAAAATAATATATTCCAGGCGGAATTGAATCTAAATATGTTTTAGTTTCTAGTTTCCGCTGTTGTCATTGCAATAAATTAAAATTTTTTTTCTGTCCTATTTTTATACTAGCTAGGTGACGCGATTTTCACTCCTATATAGACTTATATGTCCTTTTACTTTTAAATTAGGTACTGCGTTATACCTAATATAGAAATTTTAGATCAGTTCTTAATACAGTGTTTCACCCGCCAAACGACTTTAAAGTAGGCACTTTTATATTTTAATTCATCCGCCAAAAGACTTTAAAGTATTAATAGATTTGAGCGTTACTTTATGGTATTCCATATTTATAAATAATAAACAAATACTTTACTTTGTAAAATACCACTTTTATGTTTGAAACTGTGACAATATTGTTTCGAACCGTTAGTTCATTTTCAAACAGAATAAAAATTATATTCGATACATGCCCTTATATACTAAATTTATCTACCTATACTTATGAAGGGGGAGTGGTATATGGTGTGGAATTGGAAGGGTGGGGGTAGTGGGAGAATCCGAAAAACAAGAAAAGCAAGATTACATTACATGTGACAAATGCAAACAAACACGTGACAAAAGATTGAGGCATCATGACGCTGGCCGGAAGTTTTTTTGTAGTCAAAATTTAATAATTTCAATCGATTGTAGGCCGTTTGTAGATGTTTGTAGTATATTTATTTTCGTTTGTAGCCCTTTACTTTATTTGTAATTAACAATTAAAATTTTGTACTGAAGTTAGCCGGAAGCAATCGTGAAGGTAATTTTTTTTGGTAACAATAGAAAGATTTTCGTTTGTAGTGTCTAAATATAACGGTAAAATGTTCGTAGGGTCGTCTGATAAAGCATAATTAATTAATAAAATTCACCAAGTGCGTGCCAGACACGCATTATCAGAGTTACGTGCTCAATAGCTAATTTTTCGCAATTTTTAGGATAAAATGTAGGAAATTTAACAGTACGTATCAACGGATTACTACTAGAAACACGTAGGTCGATTTTTCACTCTTTTGAGATAATTGACCGAAACACTATTTTCAACCGGTTTGGAAAAGTTTTATTGCTTTGTTGCCCCCCACCACTCCTTTAAAGGTTAGATCGGATCCAAAAATTGACCCCACTTTTATAGTGATTGTGAATTTTATTAATTAATTATGCTTTATCAGACGACCCTACGAACATTTTACCGTTATATTAGACACTACAAACGAAAATCTTTCTATTGTTACCAAAAAAAATTACCTTCACGATTGCTTCCGGCTAACTTCAGTACAAAATTTTGATTGTTAATTACAAATAAAGTAAAGGGCTACAAACGAAAATAAATATACTACAAATATCTACAAACGGCCTACAATCGATTGAAATTATTAAATTTTGACTACAAAAAGACTTCCGGCCAGCGTCATGATGCCAAAGATTGAAATTGACAAACAGACAATATTACAGAAAAATGCAATTTTAAAGGTTTAAATGAATTACAATATTGAAAATAAAGTTGAACTGTAAATATCGGTGTAGTCATTTAAAAGGTGATCGGAGTTATGTTTATTTATTTCTATTGCTTCTTATTTAAAGGATTGTTAATTTCTGTCTTTTGTTTGCCACGTGTAGCACGGTAATTTCCCGTTCTGGTGTGTGTCCGTTGTCAATTCTCCGGTGTCAGACTTTAAAGTTGTCACTTTAATATTTTCTATAACTGGAAACTATTAAGAAAATTTCAATTCTTGAGTCCCAGAGCTAATTTTAACCTCACATTTATTTTTTCCAAAATATTAAAAATTATTAAACAAAATGTTTTGAAAACCTTTTCAGCCGTCTAATTTGGAACTCAATGTTCCTTTGAATCCCCCCTCGCTCTTCAAGTTTAAAATGATTAAAGTTTCTTTATAATTTCTACAGAGCAACTGGGCCAATTTTAAGCACTGTAGCTTCGTTAGATGTAAGAGAATTACGAGAATAGGTTGATAAGTCTTTAGAATAATGCCTTTTAGGCGTCATTAACAATAACTTCTTTGGTTTTGAAATTTCTTCTATTAAGTAGTAGACTTTTTGTAAAACTTGTTAACAAATGTTCAAAAAGTGTATCGAATGACGATTTCTAAACGATGTTTAAAGGTGTTTCAGTGCAATCAACTAAATTTCTTCTTCAATTCATAACGGTTACTGAAATACGAATCCATCACTACATGTCAGAATCTAAACAACAGTAGAAACAATCAGTAGAAGCTGGTTCAAATGCGCCAAAGAAAGCAAAAGTTATTACATCAGCTGTTAAGGCTATGGCCACTATCTTTTGGAATGTTGAAGACGTAATATTCATCGACTATCTTGAGAAGAGAAAAACCATCACAGCTCAATATTATGTATCAATATTAAGCACATTGAATGAGAAAATTAAGCGAAAACGGCCACTCACATGTTATACGCATACACACAGTTTGTGTTTTATATGTGTATAGTTGGTATTAGTATGTGTTATCGTTTCTACGTACCTGCTGCAGGTACACATATATGTATTGTGTATCTACTATATGTATTTATCTGGTAACAATGACCTAACAATCACTAACAATCCATATTGGCTCTTAACCCGATTTCCTACTTCGGCCCTCTTCCCCTTAAAAAATTATTTAATTACGTTCTGATACAAATATAAATCATTTTATAAATAATATATAGGTAATTTAATTTTTTTATATCTATTAAAATTTTTATAAACTAAAAATAAAAGTTAGATTTATTTAAAATAATGGCAGAAAATGGTCAAATTTATTATCAATTTATGTACTCCAGTGCCATATTTACATGGTATTATAATATATTTACTATTTTATTGTGTTCAGTTTTGGCAATTTGACAAAAGAGTAACTTATAATGTCCGTATAACTGTACTGGCTCATATCTAAAAGACAGATGTGAGAGATGCAACAATTTTCATTATAGCCGCATATTTTTATTAATGTGACTTATCATGAATAGGATATTTTATGTTTTGAGAAAAGATAATCGGGCAATAAAATGACTCTTTTAAAAGAGATAATTGAAAACAATATATGGGTAATCCATTTTATTTTATTTTATCTACTTATTTATTTTTTTTGTTCATTATTCGAAATTTTAATTTCGAAAGGATAATATTTTTCTAGAGTTTGGACTACAATGGCTTTAGACTACAATGAATTTTACTATCTGAGTAAAAAATAACATTTACAAGTAGGTAGGTAACAATTTCTTGTTTTTGAAATTGAGATTCCATCAAACTCTAAAATGTATATTAACATTAAATAGTATTTGGTATGCTATACAGCTAAACCTTCTTTTATGCGTTCCTTTCTTGTGTGGTTTTTTTGCATAACGTGAATCAAAATCAAGAGAAAGTAAGATACTTATACATTAACTATAATAACTTTCTTTGATAAAAATAATTTTTAATGGTTTTTAAGCATTTAATCAGTACATTGCATAAGAATATAAGTTATTGCATCATTTAGTTTTTTTACAGATGTATTTTTCAGAATTTTCATAATATTATGAAAATGAAATAAAATGTTTCCACATGTAAATTAATGCTTTGTATTGTTTAGAAAAACAATTTCTAAGGAAATTGTGAGGTTTTGAGCGTTTTGAGTTATGTATTTTCGATGAATCTTTTTTATAAAGTTCCGATCCACCGCCTAAAAAAAATTTTTTACAATCTGGACCGAACTTAAACTTTTTATAGCTAATTATGATATTTTTGAACATATTCTTTTTGTGCGTTTTTTTTGTATACGGTCCCTATCCGCCGCATAAAAAAAGTTCAGCTGTACTGCAAATAAAGGTGAGAAAAAGAAAAAGAGATAGAAAGCTATAAGCACCTATAATTTTGCTTCATTTGTTGCATTTGTTTGATTACGTCAGTTTGTATTTTTTTGGCATTTTTCATTATAGGCGTAATTTGCATGGATTAGGATAGACCACTAGGCCTAATATCATATACTTAACAAGCTTCACTCTTTGCAATTTTACATAAGTGTATTTTTAAAAATTCTGTGACTAATCACTATCAAAAAAAGTACCTATTTAACTCAAAAACTAATTGGATTATAGAGCTAGTTTAACTTTGTCATCATCAGGCATATTCCATTCACTTCAAAAAACTGTCTAGGCGAGTAAAATTACCAATTGGAAATTTGATTTCTTTAAACTTTGTTAAATACTTCGAGAACCGCTAGAGACATAGTGAACAAGTAGCTTTATGGTAAGCTAACAAAAAAGTTATTGCCATTGAAAGAGAGTCGATGAGTTAAGAGTGTTTGAAGCATGTGTCCCAAAACTTCCACATAACAGAGACTCCTACAACTAAAATTATATATTCATAAGAAATAGTTAAATTTCCGAAGCTTTTAACCCCCACCCCACCGAATTAAAAATGTCGAGACTATAATTTTATTGGTGACAATTTAAAAAAATAATCCCCCAGGTAGTAAATCCCACCTAACTGAATTTTTCTAGATAATTATTAAGGAAAAGTTCAAAAATTAATTTTCTTTACAACAGTAAAGTTGTTTCTCAAATGTCCTGTTTAACAAACACATTTATTACACCTGGGGCCCAGTAACTTGACAGTGCGCAGAAAACGAATTTAACACGTAGGTAATAAAAGAGGAAACGAAAAAAAACAATGTTTGTTATAAAGGTGTCTTAATCTGATTTAAACCTAAATATCTTTTAGATGTTCTTGTCTCTTACTTGTAATGTATTTTAAATATATCTATCTCTATCTTGCGCGAGTTACTGCCAAGTAAAATGGCTTCTACTATACATCAACTTAATTTATTCTTATTTGTCTAAATCTATTCGATTTTGAATTTTTAAATTCGACAAAATTTTTTGTAAATGTGAAATTTTCTTAAACTATTTTTCAAAGTGAACGCTTTGGTTTTGGGAAAAATGCAACAATATCCATCATCTTTCTCAAATTATATGCTTGTTTAAAAAGTACACATAAAATACCGTATATTTCATTAGCGTACAATATTTTGACAACAAATATTAACACGTTGATGGTCATGAGGAATTACAAGCAAATGCCCAACTAATACACTAATACGTTAATGATTATTATAAAGTGCATAAATAACCTTAGCTCGCTCTCTTTCTCGATAGAATATGTACGATAGGTACGATGTATTGTAGAGCACACAACAACACTGTGACTTCATTGTACCGAGTCAGAAAGCGAACTTTTGTATTTGTACATTTTATATAGAATTGTTGTCACGGTACAACGGTTATGTGGCAATTAGTCAAGTGTCATTTGACGCCGTACCACGTTCATGACCATCAACGTGTTGATAATAAAATAATATTCGGGCCTGGTACAATGCTTTATTATAACAAAACAAAACTGTAACATAGTTAGCGTTGGACATTATGACTTATGCGGTTAAATTAAATATAATACTCTACTCTACTCTGTTGCCAGTGTTGTTGGTCTTACTATTATTTATAACAACAATAAACACTGAAAGTAATTTATAACATTTAAAATAATATTTTAAGATATATGACTTTCTGGAGAGCAATATATCTTAATACTTTTTTTCCGTTTTAATATACTTGTTAGTTTTAAATATTTTGGCACAGAGAATAATATATATATAAGAGACGATAAATATGTGTGTGTGTTGCTTGTGTGAAAAGAGAAAACTGAAGAATTATCAAAGACAACTGGGTGAATAATGAAATGAAAACTTTATTTTAGTTGTATATATTATTTCAACCAAGTACATGAAAGAATCGTTTCAGAGTTCAGTCTTTTATAAATTTGATAAATATATCTGAGAAAATAATGGTTTATGAGTGATGAGTTGATAATTTAACTTTATAAATATGGTTAAAATTTATTTTTATACAAATTTTTGTCAACAGTAGACCTTATTATTATATTAAAGATAAAATATTTGGGGAGACAAGTCTACTCACACCGTTAACCTCCCATTGAGTGCTTTTAAAGATTAGCGCAGTGATTCCAAAGTGGTCTGTATCCACCACCGGGGATAGATAAGCATACCTACATGCAAGCGGTCCATGTCGACTGAGGAAAAAATTGTAGGTCCATGAGATGTAAATGGGGGTCTACAACAGCCGAGTATACGTACCTACTGACGTGCAGGAATGGTTGTAGATCACAGAAAGCCAGTATTTGAAGATTATCACCGTGGTTGAGACTACGTAGATGGATCTTCTTTTTATTGATTAATTCTTCTGACAACACCTAGACAATTAGTGAGGACTAGGACCCAAATAGATGTAGAGAAATACTTTAAAAGATGCTTAAAGTTTCCTAATAATATTCTTAATAACGTTTTTAGATAATACTTTATCTACTCATTGAACAATAGAATATCCAACAATTAAGTTTTATAAATTTATTTCAATAATAAAATTTACATAGTAACGTCCCGATTTTTACAATAGTTGAAATAATACTGTGTGCTATATTGTTTGAACTTGACTTATATATTATGCTAATGAATGATAAGAATGTCATCTGATTTCTAAAAATCGTGAAAGTCCGTTTCCTTGGCCACTTTCGAATCCTTAATGATTTTTAATGGAATGCGGTGGTTGACGATGTCACCACAGTACAACAAGGTAGGTTGTATTGCTTGTCCTAAAATGAGAAGTTCGTGATTGGTGACCTTTATTTTTTCTTCCTGGATTCTACTTTTTTGGAAATTTTTGTTTAATTTGTGAATTTGTATAGGGGGTCTATCTAAAACCAAAAACCATGGCAAGTGGTCTACGAGACAAAAGGTTTGGGAACCACTGGACTAGAGACTATTGAGAATAATTTTGCTAATATCGTTCTTTTATTATGAAAGAAATTGCTAATCCGAACTTTCTGCAAACATCTAATGAAATTGATCCGGAGTCGATATCATCATTATTTTGTTCTCGATATATGCGAGGCGAAAGAAAACTCACAAACGAACGAATACACACAGAGACATCTCGCTAAAAAGGATGGATTCGCATTCTAGTGACCTTGAAACGTGGAGATATATTCAAATTAGTGATTCCTAAAATCGGACACACTACAATAATTTCTAATAGGAAGTTAACAAGACGTCAGGTGCAAGTAATATTTCCGCAAAAGGTGTTCCATACTATCAGTTGTTATTGTGGATTTGGTGTAATAGCACAGGTTGGTTGACAAAATTTACCAGAAAAAAGCAGAGGTTATATAAAAGCACTTATATATTGAATGTACCAACGCAAGCCGCCTTTCAATAATTACATATTATCAACAGTGTTCATTATAAAACATGCATTAACAGATAATATTTTAAATCAGCAAATTTTTATCAATTTCTTTGAACATTTTGGGTCGATTACTTCTATGGATACGCTGACAAACAGGCCAGACAAGAGGGAAAGTAACCCCGGAGTCCGTGTCTGAAAAGGGGCTCTAGAGTCGTTGGCAAGGGGCAGGAGTAAAATAGTAAATTGTTTGTTTAATGGACTTATCAAATATATATGTAGTTAAAAAAAAAATTTGAAAAATCTTGTTTAGCCCTGGAGCTCGTTAATTCTCTACACAGCTTTTCTCACAAATATTAAATATAGAAAAGTAATCTACGCTTATTAGTGTACAGAAATTGCTATATTTTTCGAGTATAGATTTATCAATTATTCGTCCCTTCTTCTTTAATTTCTAAAACTTATTTTTGGAAAAATTCGCAAAAATAACCGTTCAATATAACTTTAACATAATTATTGACTGGAAAAATTTTGATCAAATATGTCATTAATTTTTTTTTATGTATCAAGAAAATTCAGTCCTGGTAATTTTAATTCAACTTACCCCTCATTCTTAATGTTCATGAATTTTTTTAGATTTTTTATCGGAACGATCTTTCTGGTGATAAGAATCGAGGAAAGGCTCGGGTTTATCCATTAGTAAATGAAATGTTTAATTTTAATTGTTTGGGAATAGTATTATTGGAAGTGGCAACATTATTTAGATGAAGTGATTTAAAACCTGCTAAAAATGAAAGAAGGACATTATTGAAAGTGACATTATTGGGAGCTTGTACTGTATTTGTAAAATAATTTTTATTTTACGCAACTTTTAATCTTGCCCCAATTAGAATCGGTTAGTTGGCGGTACCCTTGGACAGGGTCGGATCTAGAGGGGAGAATTTGCGAGATTTTAGGGGCTCCAAAAGTTGACGAGCGCCAAAACGGTGAATTTGACGTCTTTTTTTTGCTCGTCATGTTTAATTTAATGTTTTTCTCGGGTAAGGTGCCAACAGCAAAGTTTGCCCTCCCTCGTAACAACTGTAAGTCCGGCCCTGCCCTTGGGTATAGATAAAGGTATTTGTGGATTCCGCGAAACAGTTTCTTTGATAGTTTAATCAGAATTCTTACCTTGTCCTTTTGCTGGTAAAAAACGATTTTTTATGAAAATTAAATGGCAAATTTTCCAATTTTAAGCAGACAATAAAATTTTAATAAAAGAACATTATTTTTCACTTATATGACACGAAAATAAATAATTTTTTATCATTACAACATTCATATGAAAATAATGTCAAACTGTAATAAAAATATTAAAAATCTAACAAAAAGAAATCACGGAATCAATTCAAAAAGTCCCTTTTCACAAAATAAAATCATATGCTTTTATAAATGACATCAACCATTGACTCGATATGTCAACTTCAAAAGCTCCGAAGATCATTTAACATCTTACTGCTTTTGGTGCCGGCTGCCTCCTCCGCCGCAACTCATCGCACAAATACTAGTGTAGAGGCACAGTCAACTCTAGGCAGACTGTTTGCTATGATTCCCATACATTGACGCGCGTTACCAACAAACAGGATTAATGTTCTATCATCAATTTTAAAGTTGTACAGTGCTTGTCATTGAATTATTCCCGTTTTTTTTCTTTTTTTTTTATTTGTAGCGTAAGTGAAAAAGAGGCGAGAGACGCCTCTGATAATGTTAAAATATGAATTTTTTTATTGCTTTTTGTGAACAGATTTAAATATTGCAAATTTTTTGTAAAAATTAAATCACATATGATAAAAGAGTGATATTTTACAGAAATTATTTAGAAAAATGTATTTATTCAAAATTTAAAACCGTTGACGTAAACTTAAGAACGTAATTTTTTTTAGATTTTTTTGGTTTTTATATAATATACCATGTGAGTTTTTTGAGAGTTGCCATTTCAATTACAACCAAATTTTTATGATAGAAATGGTACTGGAAAGGGCTCTTTTCTTGGATGTAATGGAAATGTAAGCAAGAAAAACACTATCGGTTAAAGTAGCCTCAAGTACATATGTATATTTTTACCGCCTAACAGATAAAGAAAAATTTAAAAATTAAACTTGGGTAAAAAAAATTTTTTGCTCATTTATGTTATTAATTAATGCATTAGATCAGTTTTATCGAAAAATTAATATATAGTCCAATTTAAAAATCTATAAGTTTGTATCATAGCTCGAAAACCATAAGAGCTATAAAACTCCTGACTACAGCAATCGGTTGCCCCCGTCGATATCTACAACTCTTATTTGAACAATTTTTCGATTAAATCAAGGCTTTGGCTATAATAAAAATGGCAATTCTCGAAAAACTCACACAGTATATAGAACTATTATTAAAAGAATGCAGGAAATTTGGAACAGTACCTATTTTTTAAACATTAAACGAAGTGAAGGTGCCTTGAGTTTCTAACAAATAGAATACAAAGAGTAATTATAGATACTTTTCTGGGGGCTCTTATTTACTTCCTTTTCATAAGTCTAAATTTACTAAAAAAGTATCTGGAATGCTTTTACGTTCTTTGAGTTAAATTGCGTTCACGGAACAAACTTGAGCTGTAAACAACATAAATTTCTTTAAAGAAAATATAAAAATTGGGTGTAATATTGTAAGAAAATTTTGTAAGTAAAATAACCATTCTTAATCGTAGACCAATGAACACTATAGTAGAATAGACAGTGCATAAAGTTAGTTTGTGAGGTATTTACTAAAACACTCAGCGAAGTGTGATATGTGGAAATGAGCTTTCTATTGTTCAATGAACAGAACTATATTTATTACCATATAAATTGTATATACACGTATTTTGAAAATAATATCAACACCATTTTTTTGCAAATAGCAAGTAGTTGTATGTTTAATATATCTTAGAACTTCATTTATACACTGATATACTAAGTCTATACTGTGTACGCACATAATAGTATGTAGGTATATTCTGAATATAATAAATTTTTGAAACTGTTTTTTTGTATACAGAAAAGGAATCAGAACTAAATTTGCAATTTTGTATATTTTTAGATCATTAATATTTAGCTCTGTCAAAATATTTACGAAAATAAAAATAGAAAATTGCATGCACGCCCGTGATGATATTCAAAATAACATAAACGTCTTAAGTAATATTTTCAAATTCTGTGTAAACAGTTGTTCCATACATGAATATAATAGTTGTTGTTAAGCAGGGTTGTCAAATAATTTTTTTTTTCTCTAATTATAAAAGTAAATTTAGGAATGTCACATTGTGAACCAGTCAAGTTACATGTTATGTATATTACGATAATTAAAATAAACGCCGTGAGCAGCGGAGCCCCATCACGGAAGTCGAATTTTTCCTTTCATCTTCGGTATTGAGTGTCTACAAGCGAAATATAATTGAAAGTCCACAAGCGATTTGTAATTTTGGTGGTTTCAAAACTGATGATGAGTGTCCGGTTGATCGGGGCTTTAAAAAAAGGTTTTAAGTTTTTAAGGGCTGAATCTCAGTAAATTTCAATTTTGTGCCGATAGCAGTTAACAGGGAAAAAGCCAACACAATTCGTACGAGGGCATTTCTATCCATGCTTATCCGCCAATTGCCTTTGTGTTTTATTTTTAAATATTAAAAAAGGAACTTAAATAGTAAACTGGAAGGCTTTTATAAAGATATTTTTTCTTTCCAAAAAAATACAAAATTTCTATTTTATAAATAATAAAAATCCAAAATTCCTAATTTATAAATAAACAGTGACTTTAATAACATTTTCAAATTACTTACTATGTATGTATTTCATTTGTTAAAAAATTGTATTCACTTTTTTTTAAATTTTTTAAAATTACTATTCGGCTACTTGTATTTAGAATAAAAGTAATGCATTTAAAACACATTTAACAATAGCATTCAATTCCGATGTAAAAATGGAAGAAGTGGGGGGAAAAGTAATGTGGACTCCCTAAAAGGTACTAGCTGGATACTAACTGAATACACGTACAAAATTTCAGCCCTCTAGGTTTCCTTAGAGAGTCTCTAGACGTGTTAGAAAACAAGCAAAAAAATTAAGGAAATATTGGCGTAAAAATCGTGGGGGTAAGGGTTAAAAGTTGAAACCCCCAAAAAACAGTGTCTGGCTGTTAGCTTAACCTGTACACAAAATTTCAGTCCTCTAGGTTTATTTGGGGAGATTTTGACCAGAACGAAACTGTTAAAAAACAAGCAAATCATGTTCTTTTGGGTATAAAAATGGTGGCGGTAGGGTTTGAAAGTCGAGACTCCCAAAAGGCACCCCCTTGATACTAACTCAATCCGAATACAAAATTTCAGCCCTCTAGGTTTATTTGGGTGACCTGTGCGAGTGGTACAAACTTCGAAAACGTTGAAAATGCATGAAATTGTAGCTTAAAAATGAGGGGGGTGGGGGTAAAATATTAAAACCTCCAAAAACCACAACCTAGGTACGAACTTTATCAACACACAAAATTTCAACCCTCTACGTTAATTCTGGGGGGCTGGGGGCCTGTTAGATCCAGCGAAAATCGTTTTTCCCCCCTCTACTCCCACCAAATCATCCTAGGAAGCTGAATTTTGGATATGTTGTAGATAATTGACCGAAACATTATTTAAAACCGGTTTTGAAAAGTTTTATTGCTTTTCCGCCCCCCACCATCCCCTTAAAGATCGGGTCAGAAAAAAAATTTGCCCAAAATTTGACCCCACTTTGATGGTATGAGGTGCCTCGAAAATGAGCCCCATTTACCAAATTTCATCTCTTAACTTCCATAGGGGGGCCCTACACAAATTAAAAGGTGGCGGCAATATATATATATATATATCAGACATTTTTTTTCTACATATTCGTGTTCTACGGGTCCGAAAACGGATAGCGCCCCTAATTTTTCGGAGAAAATTCGACTAATAACTAACAAAAAGGGATAGATAAATTAGTTTTACTAAAGCGGTACACAAGATTGTTAAAAAACGCCGTGAGCAGCGGGGCCCCATCACGGTAGTCGAATTTTCCCCTTCATCTTCGGTATTGAATGTCTACAAGCGAAATGTGATTGAAAGTCTACAACCGAATTGTCATTTTGTTGGTTTCAAAACTGGTGATGAGTGTTCGGCTGATCGAGGCTTTAAAAAAAGGTTTTAAGTATTTAAGGGCTGTATCTCAGTAAATTTCAATTTTGTGCCGAAAACAGGTAGCAGAAAAAAGCCAACACAATTCGTACGAGGACATTCCTGCCCATGTTTATCCGCTAATTGCCTTTATGTTTTAGTTTTAAAAATTAAAAAAGGACCTTAAATAGTAAACTGGAAGGCCTTTATAAAGATATTTTTTCTTTCCAAAAAAATCCAAAATTTCTATTTTATAAATACTAAAAATCCAAAATTCCTAATTTATAAATAAACAGTGACTTTAATAACATTTTTAAATTACTTAATATGTATGTATTTCATTTGTCATAAAAGTAAGTTCACTTTTTTTTAAATTTTTTAAAATTACTATTCGCCTACTTGTATTTAGAATAAACATAATGCTTTTAAAACACATTTAACAATAGCATTCAATTCCGATGTAAAAATGGGAGAAGTGGGGGGAAAAGTGATGCGGACTCCCTACAAGGTACTAGCTGGATACTAACTGAATACACGTACAAAATTTCAGACCTCTAGGTTTCCTTATGGAGTCTCTAGACGTGTTAGAAAACAAGCAAAAAAATTAAGGAAATATTGGCGTAAAAATCGTGGGGGTAAGGGTTAAAAGTTGAAACCTCCAAAAAACAGTGTCTGGCTATTAGCTTAACCTGTACACCAAATTTCAGCCCTCTAGGTTTATTTGGGGAGATTTTGACCCGAACGAAACTGTCAAAAAACAAGAAAAATCATGTTTTTTTGGGTATAAAAATGGTGGGGGTAGGGGTTAAAAGTCGAGACCCCCAAAAGGCACCCCCTTGATACTAACTCAATTCGAATACAAAATTTCAGCCCTCTAGGTTTATTCGGGTGACCTGTGCGAGTGGTACAAACTTCGAAAACGTCGAAAATGCATGAAATTGTAGCTTAAAAATGAGGGGGGTGGGGGTAAAATATTAAAACCTCCAAAAAGCACAACCTAGGTACGAACTTTATCAACACACCAAATTTCAACCCTCTACGTTAATTCTGGGGGGCTGGGGGCCTGTTAGATCCAGCGAAAATCGTTTTTCCCCCCTCTACTCCCACCATATCATCCTAGGAAGCTGAATTTTGGATATGTTGTAGAAAATTGACCGAAACATTATTTAAAACCGGTTTGGAAAAGTTTTATTGCTTTTCCGCCCCCCACCACCCCCTTAAAGGTCGGGTCAGAAAAAAAATTTGCCCAAAATTTGACCCCACTTTGATAGTATGAGGTGCCTCGAAAATGAGCCCCATTTACCAAATTTCATCTCTTAACTTCCATAGGGGGGCCCTACACAAATTAAAAGGTGGCGGGAAAATATATATATATATATATATATATATATATATATATATATATATATATCAGACATTTTTTTTTCTACATATTCGTGTTCTACGGGTCCGAAAACGGATAGCGCCCCTACTCTCGCCTCTCGCAGCTCTTATCGTATGGACTGTATAAGTCTAATTTTTCGGAGAAAATTCGACTAAAAATATTGAGTTATCGCTAAATAGCATCAGTTTGAAAAAAAATTGAAAATCGACGAAAGAATCAACCTTGATTTGTTTATACAGCAGAACCTCTGTTAACCGAACAGCAGTGTCAAGCAAAAAATTGGCAAATAATGTAGTATTTATAACGAATTTTTTAATTCAAATCAATTTCATGAACGAATTTTAGGTACTTATACAAAAATATAATGTTTACAAATGCATCGCCAAATTAGAATCATTGTGAACAAATTAAAACTTGAACAATTATACCTAATCCATATAGGTATACGCACTGAACGTACTCGCGTCCGGTAAATGAAGGTAATAATATGTTAAATAATATTTTTTGTTGTCAAGAAATATTGTGTCCGCGTTTGGTTAATAGATGGTCCGCGTAAGAGAGTGTTGAATACATTGGTTTTAGTATAGCATGCCAACGTCAGAAAAAATCTGTCCGGCTATAGGAGGGGTCTGGTTAAAATAGCTAATATGAAGTTCTACTGTAAAGACTATATTTGTTAATCAATTTCAAATAAATCGAGTGAAAATTGCTAGCAATACCGTCTTAGTTTGCAAATTACAAAACTAGCAGTAAGTACTGACGCGATACAAAATTTTGTTCTGTTAAAAAATTCTGTTTGGATCTTTTTTTGCTGAGGGTACACGAAGTTCTGCATTGAAGTTCCCTGGAGCTAGCCATATCAATCCGTGCCTCTTCCAACTATACCTATATGAGTCCACCAATTGTCATATAATAATAAATTCGAATAATTGCGTTAAAAATAGAACAAACAACACTAAAAACAAAGACCGTTTCACTAACCTAAATAACAACGGCCAATGTATCACATCATCCAACAAGTGTACCTACATGAAAGTATAGGTATATTTTTTCTATGGAAATAAAATAAATGTTATATATCACAATTTTATAGCAGAAACAAAAACAAATAAATATATGTATTTGTTTGAAATATTACACAAAAGTGGTAGTTACGACATAACCTATAACGATAACGAATTCGTACTACATTGGCTACCACATACGTAGGTAACAATAGGGAGGAAGAGAGAGAACGCGAATAATTGATAATGAAAATGAACATAAAAAATATTACTATTTTGGATTATTGCCAAGTACCTACCTAAAATTGACTAGGTTAGGGAAAATGTATTTATTAATAAAAATATATATATATATATATATATATATATATATATATATATATATATATATATATGTATATATATATATATATATATATATATATATATATATATATATATATATATATATATATATATATATGTATTTATGTCATAAACATTCTTTTTAAAAACTATTTCATATTTCAATGCATTGTTGTGATATGATCAATAAAATAATATCTATTTAAAACAATTTTATTTTTAGTTTTTGTTACAGGTTTTATTTCAAATAATTTTATTTTTTAAAAAAGTAATTAAATTTTTATTTTTTTCATATCGATTATAACTAATTTCCATCATAAACAGCGGACGGTACGGTTGTATCCATGTGTTATATTATCGAAAATTAATTTTCATACATGTTATTCATACAGGTTATCTTGATTTTGTGTGCAGTATTCCTAAATTTTTCTGGAAGGACTGACACCACAATCACGTTTATAAATTGTAGAAATTTATTAAAAAAAAAAAAAAAAAAAAAAAAAAAAAAAAAACGGGATAAAAATGATCGATCTTTGTCTGTTGGGCTATAGATAACACAAGGTTTTGATGCGTAGAATCCCAAGGGAACGTATATAACTAACATGAAGGGAGTATTCTAAAAATTGACATAACCATCCAGAATCATACATAAAAATTGTTTATACCTTCCAAAATATTTACTTTTTTTATAATAAAATAATGGTGACGGAATTGTTCCTAGATATCCATCCATGTGTTTTGTAAAAACACTAAATTAGGACATGAACACTGTATGAATTTATAAATGAAAGCTGCAATTAATTTTTTAGTATGCTTTATTAAGTTTATTGGATACCAAATTGATAAACTCTAAAAATGGGAATAAACTATTACAACTTCGGGGTCAAGTACCATCATGCTACCCAATAGCGTAGCTGAATTTCCCTTTTGAGACATTCACCAAAAAGGTTTTTTTTCTAAAATCTTGCTTTGTTAGAAAATTTTAATAAAAATCATGAAAACTTGTATACAAAATTTATATACCTACAGTCCTACATGACTCTGATCTTTTTATACGAACTGTAATTTTTTGTAAATTTTTTAAGGCCTTCACAAATACTTTAATACTTTGATGATTATTGACGTCATAAGATGTCAAGTGCAACTTTACTAACTCACACACCACGTTGTAGCAGGTCAACAATTCCATATAAAATGTATTAACTGTCAAAATAGTGTTGGGGTTTTGTCATTATGACCGTCAAGGTGTTAATATAATTAAAACTTTAAAATTTGGTGTTTACTACACACAAAAGTTTAACCGGAAAATAGTTGGCGCCGGAAGTTGAAAAGGCTTTTTGTTTTTTATAAGGCTAAATTGTTTCCGAATTGCTTTTTTGAGATCAATAACTGCTTCACCAGAAATTTAATTATTTAATTAATTTAATAAAATCTAAACTTTTTCCCCTCATTTCAGTTACCAAAATATCGCAAAATAATCGTTTTTGTACAATTTCTTTAAGTCAATAAATTGCTTCTAATTTGTTCTATTTAATTTGGAAGCTAAACACTAATTTTTTTCAATAACTATAACAACATTTTGTTTATTTACAACAATACCCATTTGTCAAAATTGAATCATCCTTAGCTATATGCAAACAACATACAAATGTATGTCTGGTCGCCTATATGTTTTAATAGTACATAACCTAATTAAAAAAATTAATAGATTTGAACGTTACTTTATAGTATTCCATATTTGTAAATAAAAAACAAATACTTTGCTTTGCTAAATATCACTTTTATTTTTGAAAGTGTTTCTAATTACCAATATTTATATTCTATTTTAAATATTATTCACAAAAAGTATTATTTAACAAAATTTTCATAACTGAAATAACGTAAAAGCCCCTATACCGGAACGCGATCATATGTCCGAACAGTTTTGACATTTATATATTAATGAAGTTATTTCTGAAAGAAACGTCTGATAACAAAAATTATTATTGATTGCAAATAGAATGATTATTTTCAATTTAAATTCACCTCGCATTAAATGTTTCCTTACATAATTAAAGAAACATATATATATATATATATATATATATATATATATATATATACATTATATATATATATATATATATATATATATATATATATATATATATATATATATACCGTCAAACTGAGCTTAAATCTTTTAAATCTTTTTCTTTTTTTTGCTCCACCGTTTTCAAACAGCCCCATTTGACAATATATATATATATATATATATATATATATATATATATATATATATATATATATATATATATATATATATATATACTGGATTAAAAAAACTTTCTTTCATGCTTATTAAAAAAAATAAATTGGTGTTTAATTTATTTGTCAATTTTTATAAGCCCGTTTAATTACACACCTAAAAATAGTGTTCCGGTATAGGGGCTTTTGCGTTAAATAGCTAATTAAATAATTGAGTTTCTGATGGAGCAATTATTGATCCCACTGGCGCTATTTGGCAGCAATTAAGCGATATGAAAAACAAAAAGATTTTTCAGTTTCTGGCGCCAACTTCTTTCCGGTAAAAATTTTATGATTGACATTGCACTACTTATTAATAAAAATATATTAGAAAAAAATACTCATATCCAGTTAAAACTTGTTAGTAAGCTTGTAGATTGTAATTGACATTGTGAATGAAATTGTCAGTGATTTACAGTGAAATTTAAAAATAATATAAATGTTATATTATGATAAGGTTATTTATTTTGAAATATCTGCATTAACTCCCAGTGCTCCTCTCCGAGTACTATTCCCGTTCTCTTCTATAATTTTCTCATTTCCTCATTCGATTCGTCGTACTACAGTTAGATGCCGTTTCGTGGTACAATGCGATCTATAAGTATACACAATACATATTGCCAACATAACACTACTACTGCTTGCCAATACTAACAAGCATCTTGCCCGAATGAATTGGCAATCGAATAGTAATCGATTTATAGTATAAAAATTCAGATGAATAATTATGTCACTGAATATAAAATGCGCAGGTATCTATATTTGCTAAAATATGTTATTTGATTGGGATTGTGAATATTGACACAGTAGTGATATTATGAAATATATTTCAAAGAAAAAATGGATTTAAAGTTAAAGAAAATTATTATGTGTCATTAATGCAAATTAATGCTTACATTGTAATTATACTAACAAGGAGGGATCCAGATGGGCCCCTCACCTTCGATCAAACTTCCTCTGCTAGTAGAGCAAAATATCAGTATAAAAAATCTCTATAATATTAAGGTTCACCTCTCACAGGAAATATTTTTATTTAGTTTAGACAAAAATACAGGTAAGATATATAATTAAGTTATTTAGTGAGTTTCAGCGTGCGTCAGCGGTCAGAGTAGATGTGCGGATAGAGGGGTACCAAGATCGAATCCCGGTACAATATGGTTATTCAATTTTTCTTTTTTTTTTTTTTAATAAAAAATTAATTTTTTAGTTATGTTACCAAAATAAGCTTACTTGTCGTAGAATCCATAAATATCTATAATTTTTTTTTCAAATCTTTTTTTTTCGATATGAGTATATTACTCAAACACATTAGTCAATTACATACATTAGAACTTTTAAAATTTTGAAAAATGGAAAAATGTATTATCGACCTATTTTAAAAAAATGACCTCTTACATTTTACTCAACGAAACGTACTAAATAACTTACCTATTTATTTTTTACCTTTATTTTTGTATAAAAAAATAAAAAAATAAAAATATTTCCTGTGTTTTTGAGAGGTATACCTTTTTAATATTGTAGATTTTTTATATTGATGTTCTACTAGCAGACGAAATTTAGTCGAAATCGGTGAGGGGTATATTTGGAACCCTCCTTGTAAGTTAAAAATATTCGCTCACAAAACGATTTCTTTGTTAATTAATTGAAAATTTTTTTATTTTCTTTTTATTGTTAAACAAAAAAACATATTTTTGCTGACAGTTAATAGAACGCTTTTGATAATTTGAATTTCTAAAGAACTCACACGCTATTTAAGGTTGGAGATTACTCGGTTGGAATTTTAAAGATAAATTTTTTATTTTATTTTTAGATATACTGGGCACCTACTGGTCTTAATTAAGTATAACAGTTTTTTTCTTTCAATGTTTCTCTTTCACATCCTATACAGGTAGCCCCCGAAGAACACGGTGCTCGAAGAACACGGGTTTCGAATGACATGGATACCTTCCCACGAATTATACGGTTGTAAACAACATGATTTTCAAGTAGTTCTTTTGAAAAAGAATAAAGTACATAATATTATGTATATTATTTGATATAAACTTACATCGGTCCTTCAATGTACATGAGTATATTCGTTCCATTTGGATTTGATTTACACGAAAAAAATCGTGTAAATTGTATCTGTCATTATAAAAGGAAAAATACTGGAAACAAAAGCTACTAAAAATTTTAGAGAATTTTATAATAGAAATGATAACGAATATGGGTATGTCCACGGTAACTCACGTTACCAAGTGAATCAAAATTTAAGAGTTTTTGTATTATAACAACACTAAGTTAAAACATTTTTTAATCGGAATTTTTCCTAGTATTAACATGATGATCTGCTTTTACCATCATTTTTTTTAAAGCTTTTGAATTGTCCACAACTGAAATAATAATTTAAACATTTTGGTAACTCACGTTACAAAAAAGGGACAGTACAAAATTTACTTTGGAGTCAATTGCTTTTTTCTGCTCCCGATTCAAAGTTACAAGAATAATTTTTTTTTTATATTCAACCTGTGTGTGTTATATAGAAGATGATAAGTTTGTCAAAATTTTCCTATGCCTGTAGAAGACTTTATTATTAAAATCCCATATCAATGTCGGTAACTCACGTTACGGTAACTCACATTACATTTTGTTTTCATTGGAAAATGGTTTGAAAACAGTTATATAAAATAATTATTATTTGTATACATTACTCAAATCAATGTATACAGTTTTTAAAAGAATATTTTACAATCTTTTATTTAGAAGTAATTTTAGAAAAGAAGAATTTAGGCAAACAAGTTAAGCGACACATATGAAATACTAGGAAAGTTTTATTATTACTAAATATCAGAATAACAGAACAATTTTATAATACCTGCTATAAACTATAAAATACTAGTCTTAAATAATAGAAGTTTTAAACAGAAGGTGAAAAAGTAGCCTATTTATTTTAATCCTACAATTTATAGTAGGCTGTCTTATAATACTGGTTAAAACATTTCTAAATTCATAATGGGAAACTCTTACTGTTTTTTTACTTCTCTTTAATATCAACTGGTTTTTTGAACTTGTAGTACATACTACCACCTTTCATTTCAATTTCTGGGTAAGGAAGTACATTTAAAACCTGTTAACACTAACAAAAGTAACGTCATTTTCATCTATTTTGAAAAGTTTGTTATTTTGTCCAGAAACACACTTCAAACACATAACTTTTACTTCAGGGATGGCATCCTCATTACTCTGGCACACATCATTTCTCGATTAAAGAAACAACTAAAGAAACAACTCCTATTTAAGAAACTCCGTAACGTGAGTTACCAGAATGGTAACTCACGTTACATTTTTTAGGTACGTTAAATTTGCATTTTTGTTTTTTGTAAAAATATAAAAAAATTAGTTCTGCAGTCAATGAGTTATTTGTGAAGAGAATACAAAAAATCATATGTCTAAGTCTAATTTTCTAAAAGTTACAGAAACAAATTAATGTTTTGGTAACTCACGTTACAGTTACTGGGTTGCTAATCTTTCATCCATTTCATAATTATATGAAATTAGTTTGAAGTAAAAGCTTTAGGGTTATAGTTACTTTAGATCCTGTAGATTGTTGTTCTTGTATCAAAACGTCTCAACTTTCAACTATAACTGTAACATTATTCTTAAAAAGGATACAAAAAAATCAACACACCATTAACAATCAACATTGCCTCCAAACAATTGGCAAAAAAACAAACAAAACACAAGTTCCCTGCAAAAACACAGTGGTGCCCACTTCCTACATCTAATACACAACACAATACCAGTAATATTATAATTTTATCTAATTTTTTATTTTTTTATGTTATGGACCTTTTGGTATGGACAGACCCATATGTAGAAATTTACATATTTAAATTTTTGAAAATATCATTATTTTCGATATCGATAATTTTTGATAACGAAAAGTAGGTTTTGATAATCCCACAACTTGCCTCGCTTAAACCTTCAAAAATTTTATTATTTTTTCACTACGATGCACCGTTTACGAGATATTTATGATCAAAGTTTTCAATAACGTAAAGCATCATTTATAAACAAACATGATAAAAAACAGGTACATTTTATGACAGACCGATTTCAGAGCTTTTGAGTGGTCAGTTCCATTCCATTCTAATTGAAATAAATACACATTGCATACACATTATACTTACAGATGTATATGAAATGGAATCCTGTCTTCAGTAGCTCGAACAACACGGTTTCAAAGAACATGGAATCAATAAATCGTGTTCTTCGGGGGATTGCTGTATATCCATAGCCAAAATTAACAAATAAAAATTGCATAACGTCTAACCGATTTTTTTTTTACGTTTAGATTTCACTTTATTATTATCAGTAGGTACAAACAAATTTTTATCTGTCATGATTCTTTCGTTTCATTTAGATTTTTTTCAAATGCTCATCTTCATGCCACTACTGGTAGTAGTAAATGAGTGAAAATATTGAACGGAAAAAGTTAATGTGGTATTTCAATCATACTGATGACAGCACCGAGATCATTTGTTCTGTGTGGGTGCATATAGGGGAAACTGGAAGGAAATAGTAGAGGAGAGTTGGATAATTGAAGACATTAATGAATATGCTATCTTAGCAGTTTTTTTAAATAGATAGAAAGTGACTATAGAAATATTTTTACCAAATGAAAATGATTTCATGCGATATATAGAAGTATCAGACGCACGGACTGTATAGTGTTGATAATACCAAAGCTGTTGAATGATTAGGAATATAAAACATGTTTTCCCGCGCTTTCACCATGATGATTTAATGTGCTACCTGGGGTCTATTGCATAAATTATAATTTACAATTTACAGGTACATATATTAAAAATCACAAAGTGATTGAAAAAATTATGCGGATCGACCGAGAATCAAACCCAGGGTCCCCGGTAACTAGCCAGGTGTCTTAGCCATTGAACCAACAATCCTGTGTTCGACAGCCACCCGAGCCAGACAATATTTGCAATATTTGAAAAATTGAAAAATTGTAACTGATAATAATTGAAAAATTGTAACTGTTTCTCGCATTAGAGAGAGTACCAATACACATAGGTGGTTGAATGATTGTCTGGTTCAGGTGGCTGTTGAACACAGGATCGTTGGTCCAATGGCTAAGACACCTGGCTAGTTACCGGGAGATCCTGGGTTCAATTCCCGGCCGATCCGGATAATTATTTCAATCACTTTGTGATTTTTAATTTACATTTGGATTTTGGTCATACTAACCAAAGAAATCCAGAGCTTAAAGTTTCAGTTTAGCTGAACGATTAGTGAACATATCAATACTGCGTGTGTTAAAATGCAAACAAAAGTTTGTCATACGTAGTAGTGTCTCACAAGCACTCGATAATATTTGAAATTAAAATTGTAACTGTTTCTCGAATCAGAGAGAGTACTAATACACATATGTGATTGAATGGGTGTCCGGCTTGGCCGCTTACCGAGCATGGGATCGTTGGTGTAGAGGTTAACACGTCTGGCTAGTTACCAGAAGATCCTGGGTTCGATTCCCGGCCGATCCGGATAATTTTTTCAATCACTTTGTGATTTTTAATTTACACGTGGTTTTTGGTCATACTATACCAAAGAAATCGAGTGCTTAAAGTTTCAGTTTAGCTGAACGATTAGTGAACATATCAATACTGCGTGTGTTGAAATGCAAACAAAAGTTTGTCATACGTAGTAGTGTCTCACAAGCACTCGATAATATTTGAAATTAAAATTGGAACATGCGTGTGTTTAAATGCAAACAAAAGTTTGTCATACATAGTACTGTTTCACAAGCACTCGATAATATTTGAAACTGAAAAAAAAATTACATATATGTAAGTACCGATCAATTCGATAATTTTATAAACATATTATTAACAATTTTACAGGCAATTCAGTTGATAGTTTACAAAGTACAGATTAAAATCTTACATAACTTGTAAAATTGTTGTTACTGTTTTAAGTACCTTTTAAGTTCTATAATTTTGAATAAGTTTTAGTTTTTGACTCTTTTTTGAGCATTCGTTAAGTTTCTTGAAAACTATATCAAATAATATTTCTTTATTTTCTAAATATTTTTAAAATGTTTATACTTTACGCTGTAATTTTTCTTTCATATATATTCATCATTTGTTTTTTCTATATTTATATAATTGGGTCATCTCTTCTAATTTTTGGAAAAAAGTACCAAAGAGTATATATACCTACCGTTTTTTGCAGGAATATGCAAATTTGTTTTGCAGAGGTTGCATTATTATATGTATATGGGTACCTATAGATATGCCATTCTCAAAAGAATTAACAATATTATGGCAGATTTACGAAATCAGCTACAATTTAGCTACATTTTAAAAATGTCCATATTTCGCTTATAATCGTTGTAGTGAGTTAAATTTTTGAACACTTAGCTTGCCAAAACTTAGCTGGGTACAACGGAACAAATAAGATATATGGTCAAGTTAATTATCTTTTTCGTGGGTACAGAAGAGATAGGAAAATTGCCGCTCGCCTCTTGTGGAAGGAATTGGTCCATCTCTTCAATGACCAAATGGTTCAAAGAAATTGAGAACACCGTATGACATCTATAAATCTAAAAAAAAATGTCGACTTCAACCATCTTCATTTAATCAAAGACCAGACTCTGAATTGTAAAAAAAAGTTAAGTAATTGTAAGAATTATTTATGCAACACCTATAATTGTCAGTAGTGCATTACAAGCACTTGTAATTGTAAAATTGTAAAACTGTAACTTGTACTTTTATACAATAGGCCCCTTGTTTAATACTATACTACTTTCTATAACTTTCCCCTATAATATTTCATTCACTTTCAAATACATAAATATATTTTTATATTGATTGAAAGATAATAAATAATATTGAATTTTCTTTTTTTTATTTCATCTTTTCCTTTTCCACTATTTTCTTCATTCAATTTTTATTCATAATTTTTCATCTTTTCTCTTTATTTGAAATTAGTTTACAATGAGAATCTGATAATAATGTCGGCGACTCAGTCATTTGTTAAATTGACAATTTGCTTGTGAATAGAAACGTGATCTCTGTCTGAGTGAAAATTGAATTAAAAATTGATTTAATTAAGCATATTGTTTGTTAGAGCTGAAAATATTTTTAGATAAAATTTTCAAAACTTTTTTTTAGTATAAATTTTGAATGTTTCCCAGAACCGATTTAAACTGACTTTAAGTTTTGACCAGTTCACGTAAGACTAGTCCAAAAATGCCTTTGATTTTGTAGTATTCTTACATTAATTTAAGCTTGACTTTGATGTTCTTCAGATTCATATGACCTGATATTTGCACCTCTAGCTACTACATTACGATATAGTTCGATAAATTTAATTTCGATTCTGTCATTTTTAATGTTATAAAAAATTTCGTTAAAGTTAGAATTGTTTTCGTTAACTGCGAGATTTGATACTTCCCAGGACGGATCTAAGAAAGCATCTATTACTTAATCTTATTTTAAATAAACTACCTTAGGTGAAACTTTTATTAAATTTTAGCTTCTTTATAAGGGTAATTCCATGGTCACTTACATTACAATTTGATTTAAAATTGGGATTAAAATCTTTTGAATTTTAACCGAATTCTGTCGGTTTTGATAGCCTCCATTACTCGAATTCGTAGCTTGACAAAAAATCAAAATAATATTCAAAACGATTACAATAATTATTTCAGCAGAAAGAAAAATGTAAATTTAGCTGTATTTTAATATTCACCTGAAAAAAATCACAAGTTACGATAATTTTTTTTATTAAGTAAAAAATTTTTAAGCTAAATTTACAGAATAAAGACAATTACAGGTAAAAAATAAAATAAAATACCCCTGTCGCAGCATCTGCATAACATAGCGAATTTCCAAATTTTGGGGACTGGCGGATCTCATCTAAGAACTGTACCTATTTAAAATAGTTTAGCTTTCTAAGAGTAAAAGATTTTTTAAAATCGGCTGGGTAATTAGTTTTGATATTTTTGGAACCCAAGAACCCGAACGGACTTTGTGCAGCGTAGTTGTATCCATCTAAAATAATTTAGTTCTCTAACAGTGAAAAAATTTTCAAAATCGGTCGGTTAGTTTATTTTTTACAATAATGGGAACAGTAAACCCTGGCGGAAATCATACAACATAACCTTTATTCATCTAAAATAATTTTAGTAAAAAGTTTATCCTAACAGTAAAAAACGGGTCCTAGGGATCTCATATAACTTATGGTAGTTCGTAAGGTTCTTGTGGACATCATTTAATTACTTAATGAATTCAAATACTTTAACTTACTAACGGTGAAAAAATTTTCAAAATTTTCGACATTCGCTAAAAAAATCATTGAAAAATATTTGTATGTTTCGATCAATTAATGGTCAACATCAGCAAATAAAAGTTACTAAAATCGAAGAAAAGAATGAGTTATTTGTCCGTAGAAATTAAAATACAAATTCTGAAAACGAGCAAAGAAATATTGAAAAAACTAGATCGGCAAAACATTCTGACAAATAACACTACCCAACTAATACTTGCCAATTTGAATGAAACTTAACATACTTATTAAACAGCGAAAAATATTAAATACGTGTTTTTTTATTTCGGCTAAATACGCTTTTTAGGGGTAGAAAACACCATTCAACCTCTGTAGATGAAAACAGTTATAGCTAAATATTTTTGAAACGGCATATTTTTTGAAAAAAGGGCTGAGTACCAAATTTGTAGAATTTAAAGCGATGCACTTGATAGTGACCCTGAAATCGATTTTCAAGGTCAGTTGAAAATGATTAGCCATTGCCGAACTTTGACCATATCCTGTACCTATAAGCAGTAATTTCATGTATTGACTCAATCTATCTTCAAAATTGATTTGTTGCGTTATTTTTCTAAAATAAAAAAAATAAAAACCTGACGAAATGAAAAAATAGGCGCAAATTTATAGAAAAAATTAGAAGAAAACATTTTTGTAAGTAATTTTAGAAGTTAAGAAAAGATTTAATATCACTCCAATTGTAAGTTAAACATTAACTTTATGCTATATTAGAAATTTTCAAAATTTTTTAAAATTTTTATTGCTACTCTATAGTTATCATATTAGGAATTAAATTCAACATATGATTAACTATTATTTTTCCGATTGCGATTGAGCAAGTATTTTTCAAAATTACTTCTTGATCACTTATTTTCTATCTTGCATGTGAAATTCGTTCGAATATACTTTGAACCATTTAGGGATGAAAAGTAAACTACTCCTTTTGAAAAATATTAAATGATTTTCAAATGACTTTGGAAATTGACCTCAAGGTCAACTTCAAAGTCAAGTGCATCACGAGAGTCAAGTGCTTCAAGATCATCAAGTGCATCACTTTGAACTCTATAACTTTGGTCCTAAGCACTTTTTTCAGAAAATATATCGTACCATAATCCACTTCTATGTTGATTCCTGGTCTCTTTTCCTGCGTTTCTAATATTTATGTCAATAAAAAATGTGCTACCGTAGACAAGGATGAATAGGTACGCATTCCGACTTCACACCGTATTTTTTTGTATTTATTTTATGAGTACCTAATCTTTAATATATTAAAAATTTACGCGAAGATGGTCACTTTATCCAGCAGTATCCAAAAAAATTTAAAAATATCGGTGGTTTTTGAAAAATTAACAAAAATCGTATAATTTCTTCTCTATGAAAAATTGGGGTCAAAAGAGACGAGAAAAGAGTAAATGGGGACAACCCGTAGGGTCGACCAAAATTGAAATTCTAATATAAAATAATTTCGAACTTTTTGTATTTATACATTCAAAAAAGAAATAATAGGTACTTGATGATTTTCTGTAAAAATAAACGTAGAATCTAAAATAAAGTTTATATACTCCTGTCGTTTACCCCTAAGTTTATATTCCTCCTATTCTTATTTTAGTTCAAAAAATAATTTTTCAAAAGACTAAGACATAATAATTAATAACAGTGAGATTCTACGTCCATTTTCAGACTTTTGTTTATTAAATTGCGTAAAAGCTAGTAAATGCAATAACAGATATGATGAATTTATAAGGATTTTCTTGTACTACAAAATCTTAAAAATATGGAAACGCGTACTTTTTTTTCGTTAATTGTGTTTTATTCTTTTGCACAAAATTTTAAAAATACTTTATTTTCTTAAGAAAGGGAGGCAACTTTAGTCACAGATATGCCTATGAACAGTTTTTGGTAATCCGGGAAAAACGAAAACACTTTTTAAAATTTTTTTATTGTTAAAATCGAAATGTTCTTTTAAAGAGGGTTAAAATTACCAAATTTTATATTAAAATTTTAACACAATCACTCCCTAATTAACGAGCCTTACTTAATATTAGCAAATTGAGAAAAAACACGTCAATTAGATTTTTTTACACAGATTTTATTTGTTATATAATTCAAAAGGATATTTTAAAAATGTGTATGAATGGCTTTCATTAAATAAATTTCAATATATTTTCCATTTATTTTAACAGTGGAATGTCCTTATTAGTGGCTATACTTTCGGCTTGAAGCGAATTAGACGAAGATTTTCTTCTAAAACCAAATTTAATAATTAATTAAAGAAATAAAAAAAAAAATTGTGGATTTCCTACCGTTCAAATATAATCTTTATTGTATGTAAAAATGTTATTACATTTTTTCAAAAAACTGTAAGTAAACTGTAAAATTTTCTTTACAAATATGTTAAAATAGAGAAATGTTTCCTTTTTAATTTATTTTTAACTCTTTTTAAATGATTCACTTTAAAATTTTTTAATATTTCTTAATCGAAATTTCATAAAAGAATGTGTCAAAATTTAAAAAAATTTTTCTTTGTTAAAAAAAAAAATTGAATGTGCAAAATTATTTAATAGTAGAATACTCTCTTTATACAATTCTAATCATAACTGTATTGTCAATTGGATAAAAAATTACGTAAAAATATTATTGTTTGAATATGATTTAACGTAATTTTTATACGATTGAAGCAAACTCTTATTAATTTTAGGAAGGTGTAAATATAATCTAAATTCTGATCATATCACATAACAGATATCGTCGGGATTTTTTTTGTAAAAAAAAATGGAACAGAGATACATTATAAAAACATTTAACTGACAGAGAAATAGAATATAGCCGAATCGTTAAATTGGATTAAAAAAATCATGACACGCTACTTATAAAGCGGTTTTTTTCGAATTTAGCTCGCAAAAAATGAGACAGAAAAAAAAAGAATGCGAGTGCGAGTGAAATGGAGAACGACATATTTCCTAGTTTTTCTCGAAAAGTAAGTAATTTAGAGCAACGGTATAAAAACATTTTTTATGCGTTTTACCTTTTACAATGGCTTAGTGTAAAAAAAAATTTGAAAAATTGCTTAATTCTGGCAAAAAACTCATTTTGTTGACAAAAAACGCCCGGAAAACCTACTTCTGGGCATCCGACGTGTCTGGCTAACGAACTCATCCAACGATTTGGAAAATCGAATTCGCACACAAAATTTCATAAGCATTAAACGCTTCGTTCGAGAGTTATCGCGCGGATACATATATATATATATATATATATATATATATATATATATATATATAAATTTTAGTGAATATCATTTTCGTATTCTAGGGACCTCAAAACATATTTCTGATATGGTCTCGGGCTTAGGTCGCACCATGACACCTGGCGTAAAAGCTGAATTTCCAGTTTTGGAAATTCGCTAAAAAACGTTGTAATCAGTTATTTAGTCTTTTGAGTATCAAGTAGGCATGATATTGATTAATTATTTTCATTTTTTAATTTTTTCTAAAATTCCATCTTTTCATGGAATTGCCCATAAGATATATCTTTATAAAATCAAAAGCAAGCTGTCTCGAAAAATGAAATTTCTACTACGTTATAAATAGCTTAAAAAAATTTGAAGAATAGAAAAAATATTTACTAAAACTCTGTTAGTAGTCAAAAAATTGACATAGAAATAATATTTTAATATAAGAAAAAGATCAAACTTGTACAAAGAAACTGAAACCTAAATTTCTGAAAGTGTCGATTCTTTTACAAATTCTAGAAGATTTACAACGCTTGAGTATTACCAATCAAAAGCTTCCTCCTTGTATCTAGTAGTTAACAAAAAAATAAAGAATTTTGACCGTTAGATAATTATTGGTTCAGCAGAATTAGGCAGCAATCAGTGAGGAAGGGATCCCGGAAATGGTTTTACGGGTTATTTCAAAACTTGGAGCCTTGTTTTACATACCAAAGTCCTATCGGTGATCTTTTGGGCTTATTCTACATACTAAGGTTTAGAAAAATTATTCTAAAGAAAATTATCGTAGGAAAAAAACATAATTTCGTTATATCTATGTTTGTCTTTTGTTAAGAAAATTATTTATTTACAACATAAACAAAGTTTTCGTTAAAATAAGCTTTATTCACGAACAAGATCTATCGAGAATAAACATGTATATATATATATATATATATATATATATATATATATATATATATATATATATATATATATATATATATATATATATATATATGTCCGCACGATAACTCTCGAACAAAATGTCCTAGGATTACGAAATTTGGTGAGAACGTTGGAAGTCCAAAAATCTTGGATGAGTTCTTCGGCCAGACGTGTCTGACGTCAGGAACATAGTTTTTCAATAAGGAGATATTTGATATGGATTATCCATATACTATATTTCGTTACTGAAGTCAAATAACGACTTATAGAGTTAGTATGTACATACCAATATGTATGTAGTAAGATACTATATACATATTCCTCAAAGACCTATGCATGTACCATTGATATATGAATACTATTCATATATCTATGGCATGTACATAATTACGAAATAAAAAAGCCGCCAAGTGCAAATTGTACTTGCGCCAATAGTGTTCCGTACAAGCAGTGATTATTATAGATTTAATGTAATATGTAGCATATAAAATACCTCTGTCGCAGCATCCTGCATAACATAACGAATTTCCGTTTACAAAAATTAGTTTTTGTCGGAAATTAGTTGACAGAATAATTATTGTTCAAAAACATTTTTTATGTGATTTTTTCAATGGTGTAAAAAAATGTTACAAAAATTTTTGAATTTGGGGAAATTTTTGCAAAATTTAATTTTTTTCACGAAAAATGCCCAAAAAAACCATGTTCCGAGCATCGCATTTATGGCAAGATTTTTGGAGAATTTCCAGAATGGAATTCAGCTATTACAGCCACTGTCATGACGCGACTTGAGTCCGGGACTATGGCAAAAATTTATTTTGAGGTCCCTAGAAACCGAAAATAATATTCACTAATATATATATATATATATATATATATATATATATATATATATATATATATATATATATATATATATATATATATATATGTATATATATATATATGTATATATATATGTATATATATATATGTATATATATATACATATATATATATATATATATATATATATATATATATATATATATATATATATATATATATATATTTTCGCACGATAACTTTCGAATGAAATGTCCTATTTTTTTACGAAATTTGGTGAAAATGTTGGAAATTCGTTAGTCAGAGCGTGTTTTTTTGAGCATTTTTCGTGAAAAAAATTTCTTTTTGCTAAAATTTTCCCAATTTCAAAAATTTTTGTAACATTTTTTTACACCATTAGAAAGAGGAGAAAAATCAGATAAAAAAGATTTTAAACCATCATTGTGTATAAACTGGTTACCGAGAAAAACTAATTTTTATAATCGGAAACTCGCTATGTTATGCAGGATGCTACGACAGGGGTATTTTTAATTTTTGTAAATTTTAATATAGAAAAAAAAATTTATTACATTTAAATTCGTATAAACAATTTTGGTTTAAATAAAATTTGAATAAGTGTCCAGGTGGTAACGGAACTTCTATAATAAGTACTATGTCTAGAACAAGACTATCATAACAGTGTATCTCATCCCTAATACCTATGTATATATATTGTTGTATTAGGTATATATAAATCTTGAGAAAATGGGAAATCCAATAACACATAATCAGATTTAATAGATAACAATATATCATATTATAATCCATCCAGATAGTCATATATAGGTAGATATACATAGATAGATAAAACGTACAATCTATCTCCAATTTCCCCTTTGGAAAATGATTATAAATATTATATTATGATCATTATACGCATTAACAAACAATGAGCCTTCATTATGAAGACTAATGAAAATCGTATGAGATTTTCCTCCTCTTTAAAAACACATAAATATCATGGAAAATACATATGTATCTACACATGTATGCATACATGTCATACAATGCATATACATACACTATTTATACATATAATACAGTCTACGCTGGTGTTACACGATTAAAAAGGATAATACTTTATTGGTAGAAGACAAAAGAATTACGGTCAGGTATTTTTTGTAGTTGTTGTCTGGTTGCACTGTGGTCCATGTAAGTTAAACTTGAGCCCCTTGACTATTTTTTAGTGGCCAAGGGAAGGTCAGTGCGACCACTGGTGCACCACACGAATACCATTGAAGGTCTCTGCCAGAAACAGTATTTCCATTAAATATTCGTACGCAAGTAAATATGTCGATTTTGAAATGACACAAGATAAACAAAAAATAAAAACGAGTAATCCAAGTTGATTTTTGCTGTACAGTAATTAGTACTCATTGACGGATGGGTTTTATACATCTGTAGCCGGCAAAATGACGACACTTTTTCGATTTCTTTTTCAACAGCATAGTAAATATATATTTATTTAAAACTTGTTAACTACATCGAATAGTAGATGTTTTTGAATACTTATTAATTTTTTTCCATACAAAAAAAATATTTAAAAATCGCGAAACTACAGTTGTATTTCAGAAGCGCCTTTTTTGGGTATCACTTAGAGTGGAAATAATGTCAAAATTTAAAATTTTTAAGAAATGGTTACGGTTCAACAAAAAAAGGTGTTAAATTTTCGATTTTTTTTATATAAATATAATTTTTTTGTAGAAATTGAAAATATCAGGTCAGTCTATAAGTTCGTGCGTATTAATAGCTGCATTTAATGCACTATGACTCATTTACTAAGCCAATATAATTTTGAACGTGTCGAAACTTGTCATCGTTTGACTAACATATTATTCAGTTCATCACCAACTTTCGTAAATATCGAACGCATTTCAGTACCCATAGAAGATGAATATAGATAATCAGTACAAACGTGCTGTGCTACATTTTTTATTTTCGTGTCGTGAATCTGCCAGGTCTGCAGCGATAAAAATTAATAGTGTACATGGTGAACACACTATTAGCGTAAGGACTGCCCAGAAATGGTTTAAAAAATTAAAAACAGCATTTATGATGAACCTCGTTCAGGGCGTCCCGTTAATTTTGATCATGGCATTCTTCGAAATCTTCAACGTTTAACAAAGCGTCAACAGTTAACAATTAACAGTGGATCAGATCGCAATAATCACCTAATTGTGTTTTTTTCTATTATTTAAAAACTTATGAAAAAAATACGCACGAACTTATGGACTGACCTGATACTTCGATTAGTGACTGTTATCATAATAAAATAAGTAATATTGATCGGATTAGTAGTTTGTTTTTGTAATTGTGTTCACCACAAAGGTATTTTTTTATAAATACGATTCTGTAATAATCATCTTTAAAAAGACAAGTTTGTTTCTTTCATATTCGATGTTGAATGTTCGAAAATCTATACAAAATTGCTTCAAAGTTTCAAAGTCATACATTTCGAACAATACAATAGAGCAGCGAAAGTCGACGTACCGCTTGAGTTATACCGCGCGACAGCTGCATGAGTCAGTGGTAGCTACGCAAGAACAGCCGCGGGCGCTACTCGAAGTGACGCGCTATAAATAGCTATAACTTTGGACCTAATGTTCCGATCGTTATGAAATTTGGTGAGATTATTCTTGAGATAATGAACTTAAAGTATATGCAATAAAAAATAAATATAACGAGTTTCGTATTCTTTCTTAAATTTCTAAATTTTTGCCAAATAATACAAAATTTTGAAGGGGGAAATTCAGTAATTCGTAAATAGTAATTAAAAATGAAAAATAGTAAAAGAAAGTACGCACAGTACTTTTGTTCCCACAGCTCTACCTCTACCATAAATTTTGATGTCCAGTCGTCGAAAATTGAAATGTTGGCAAGCCTGTTGCTAGAGTACGAACCAAAAAGTCCATTTCGCTTGCATATTGCTATACGCTTAAATAATTTATTATCAATCAGTCACATAATTCAAACCCCTTATGACCGTTTCCCGCCAGTGTTAACTGTACAAATGGCACTGTTTTCATTATGTTTGTATGATGTAATGTGCCGTGGTTTGCTGTCTGTGATGTGTTCTCTGTAGCCTTCTGGCATTATGTTTGTTTTGATTGTGATTCTGTCTTTGTTGTTCATTAAAATATTTTATAACATCATACAAACATACAAACATACATACGTACACGCATACACACACGTGACACTAGCACATATTTATTGAATTGGGACAATAGAGTGGCAAATATCTACATGTATTTACATAAAATACATTTCTAAAAACGCCGTGAGCAGCGAAGCCCCATCACGGAAGTCGAATTTTTCCTTTCATCTTCGGTATTGAGTTTCTACAAGCGAAATGTAATTGAAAGTCCACAAGCGATTTGTTATTTTGGTGGTTTTAAAACTGATGATGAGTGCCCGGTTGATCGGGGCTTTAAAAAAAGGTTTTAAGTTTTTAAGCGCTGAATCTTAGTAAATTTCAATTTTGGCCAATAGTAGTCAACAGGGAAAATGCCAACACAATTCGTACGAGGGCATTCCTACCCATGCTTATCCGCCAATTGCCTTTGTGTTTTATTTTTAAATATTAAAAAAGGAACTTAAATAGTAAACTGGAAGGCTTTTATGAAGATATTTTTTCTTTCCAAAAAAAAAAAAAAATTTCTATTTTATAAGTAATAATACCCCTGTCGCAGCATCTGCATAACATAGCGAATTTCGAAATATTGGGCACTGGCGGATCTCATCTAAGACCTGTATCCATTTAAAATAATTCAGCTTTCTAAGAGTGAAAAGATTTTCAAAATCAGTTGAGTAGTTAATTTTTGGCGCTTTTTCGCAAAAGGTGCTTGGCTAAACTAGTTTAGCTTTCTAAAAGTAAAAGAATTTTCAAAATCGGCTAGGTAATTTATTTTTGGTATATTTGGGACCCAAGACCCCGAACGGACTTTGTACAGCATAGTGCTATCCACCTAAAATAAGTTAGTTCTCTAGCAATGAGAAAATATTGAGAATCGGTTCGGTAGCTTATTTCTATCCTATATAATATAGGATATTTTATCTTTCTAACAGTAAAACTATTTTTAAAACCCGTTGTGTAGTTTTCTATGCCGCATTTGCATCCACAGGACAGTTGTGGATTTTAGATAACATACTGTACTTATCTAAAATAGTTTACCTCTGCAATAGTGAAAAAATTTTCAAAATCGATCAGTTATTTTATTTTTGACATTTTGGCACTTTAACTACAGCGAAAAAATTTTCAAAATCGGTCGGTTAGTTAATTTTTTGCGCTTAAAAGATCCCAGGACTCTGGCCGACCTTATACAACATATAAGCTAAATCCATCTAAAATAGTTTACCTCTGTAATAGTGAAAAAATTTTCAAAATCAGTCGGTTATTGTATTTTTGACACTTTTAGATCCAATGGACCCTAGCGGACCTTACATAAGGTAATCTATAACTATCTAAAATAGTTTAGCTCTCTAACAGTGAAAAAATTTTCAAAATCGGTCGGTTAGTTTATTGTTGACATTTTTGGGTCCCATGGCCCTTGGCGGACCTTACATTACGTATTCCATATCTATCTAAAATAGCTTAGCTCTTTGACAGTGAAAAAATTTTCAAAATCGGTCGCTTATTTTATATTTGACACTTCTAGATCCAATGGACCTTAGCGGACCTTGCATGAGGTAATCTATTTCTTTTTAAAATAGTTTAGCTCTCTAACAGTGAAAAAATTTTCAAAATCGGTCGGTTAGCTTATTTTTGGCGCTTAAAGATCCCAGGACTCTGGCCGACCTCATACAGCATATAAGCTAAATCCATCTAAAATAGTTTACCTCTGTAATAGTGAAAAAATTTTCAAAATCAGTCAATTATTGTATTTTTGACACTTTTAGATCCAATGGACCCCTGCGGATCTTACATAAGGTAATCTATATATCTATCTAAAATAGTTTAGCTCTCTAACAGTGAAAAAATTTTCAAAACCGGTCGGTTAGTTTATTGTTGACATTTTTGGGTCCCATGGACCTTGGCGGACCTTACATTACGTATTCTATATCTATCTAAAATAGCTTAGCTCTTTGACAGTGAAAAAATTTTCAAAATCGGTCGCTTATTTTATATTTGACACTTCTAGATCCAATGGACCTTAGCGGAACTTGCATGAGGTAATCTATATCTTTCTAAAATAGGTTAGCTCTCTAAATTGATTATGTTTTGTAGTTTTTTGTGACATTTTCTATCCATGTATGTGGCTATGAATAAATATTATTATTATTATTATTATTATTATTAACAGTGAAAAAATTTTCAAAATCGGTCGGTTAGTTTACTTTTAACACTTTTGGGTCCCATGGACCCTGGCGGACCTTACATTACGTAATCTATATCTGTCTAAAATATCTAAAATAGCTTAGATCTTTGACAGTGAAAAAAGTTTCAAAATCGATCTAGTTCTTTAAAATCTTTTTCCTGGCATATAAACATTATTATTATGTTATCTTTCTATAATATTTAATAATATTATATCATGACATTACCTTCATTATCTTGTTCATTTAAAATTCAATAAAAAAATTAAAAAAATCTTCATTACACATGCTTAAAATATCTGGTTAATTTTAATTTAAAAAAATGAGACAGAGATATGGTTGGTATTTATAATACATAGATTTTGAATAACTACCGTTTGTTTTACGTAAAAAAAAATGAAATTTTTGTATATGTTATAAGCAACTGAGATAGAAATATAAATTACTTATTACAATGACAAAGAGAGCAAAATGAGGCAAACGTGAAAATTACGATTTTCTCGAAAACTACTTAACATAGAAAGAAAATTATAAGAACATTTTCTTCATAATTTTTTTTTCCTTTTCAACGATGTAAAAATCGAACTGCCTTATGATAGGATCGAATTATAAAAAATGGCCAGAAAACCTACTTCTGGGCATCCGACGTGTCTGGCTAACGAACTTAGCCAAGCCAATTCAGAATCCAGTCCGTACACAAAATTTCATAAGCGTTAGACGTTTCGTTCGAGAGTTATCGTGGGAACACATAAATATATATATATATATATATATATATATATATATATATATATATATATATATATATATATATATATATATATATATATATATTATATATATATATATATATATATATATATATATATATATAAATTTTAGTGAATATCATTTTCGTATTCTAGGGACCTAAAAACATATTTCTGCCATAGTCCCGGGCTCAGATTGCGTCATGACACCTACTGTAATAGCTGAATTTCGAGTTTTCGAAATTCGCTAAAAATCCAAAATTCCTAATTTATAAATTAACAGTGACTTTAATAACATTTTTAAATTACTTAATATGTATGTATTTCATTTGTTAAAGAATTATATTCGCTTTTTTTAAAATTTTTTAAAATTACTATTCGCCTACTTGTATTTAGAATAAAAAAAACGCCGTGAGCAGCGGGGCCCCATCACGGTAGTCGAATTTTCCCCTTCATCTTCGGTATTGAATGTCTACAAGCGAAATGTGATTGAAAGTCTACAACCGAATTGTCATTTTGTTGGTTTCAAAACTGGTGATGAGTGTTCGGCTGATCGAGGCTTTAAAAAAAGGTTTTAAGTATTTAAGGGCTGTATCTCAGTAAATTTCAATTTTGTGCCGAAAACAGGTAGCAGAAAAAAAGCCAACACAATTCGTACGAGGACATTCCTGCCCATGTTTATCCGCTAATTGCCTTTATGTTTTAGTTTTAAAAATTAAAAAAGGACCTTAAATAGTAAACTGGAAGGCCTTTATAAAGATATTTTTTCTTTCCAAAAAAATCCAAAATTTCTATTTTATAAATACTAAAAATCCAAAATTCCTAATTTATAAATAAACAGTGACTTTAATAACATTTTTGCACGATCGTGTATTTTCATGCATTTACCGATGCTGTTGACAATGCTGGTAAGTTACATTTCCCGAACGTTTGTTTATATCCATGGAAACCAAAAAATAACAGTGCGGTAAGTGAAATAGATGCGTGGTAAGTAAATAGGAGTGTGGTAAGTGAAATTAGCTCAAAAATGATTGTATTTATTTATTTATATTGAAATTAAAAGTACAATTTGAACAATTAGGAAAATAAATCGATTAATATGAAAATTTTCACTAGTTTGCACATTATTATTATTATTGTTGGCATTAATCTTCTTATTTTATTGACATTTCAAAAGGTCGTACAATCATTAAAATTTTCTGCGGTTTTCATAATCTTCCTTTCATTTTAAGAGAATAAATTTGCAGCCAAAAATAAAATGCTTCAACAATTTCATTATTCTCACTAATATTATAGTTTAACAAACTCTTTTCCTCAATTTTTTTAATAGAAAATTCAATAATGATATTCACGCCAGTGAAATATTGACACTTAATTTTTTATTTACAAATATAGTTGTCAATTGTCACTACAAATATTCGTATTATAGTTGTTATACATATTTATAATATTTATTCATGGCATTCTATGTGATAACATAGAATTATAAATTTCACCTATATTATCCGAATTTTATTTTTTATGTAATATATTTTTATTCTTTAATTATTTTAAATCGATCGTGCAAAAAATATTATACAATACACGATGCGTTAAGTGCCTTTACTGATCTCGAAAATTGCAAAAACTCGACCCTACGGGTCTCGTTTTTGCAACATTTTCTCGATTAGTAAAAGCAACTTACCGAACTTATATTGTAAAATACTATTTTAAATTACTTAATATGTATGTATTTCATTTGTCATAAAAGTAAGTTCACTTTTTTTTAAATTTTTTAAAATTACTATTCGCCTACTTGTATTTAGAATAAACATAATGCTTTTAAAACACATTTAACAATAGCATTCAATTCCGATGTAAAAATGGGAGAAGTGGGGGCAAAAGTGATGCGGACTCCCTACAAGGTACTGGCTGGATACTAACTGAATACACGTACAAAATTTCAGCCCTCTAGGTTTCCTTATGGAGTCTCTAGACATGTTAGAAAACAAGCAAAAAAATTAAGGAAATATTGGCGTAAAAATCGTGGGGGTAAGGGTTAAAAGTTGAAACCTCCAAAAAACAGTGTCTGGCTATTAGCTTAACCTGTACACCAAATTTCAGCCCTCTAGGTTTATTTGGGGAGATTTTGACCCGAACGAAACTGTTAAAAAACAAGAAAAATCATGTTCTTTTGGGTATAAAAATGGTGGGGGTAGGGGTTAAAAGTCGAGACCCCCAAAAGGCACCCCCTTGATACTAACTCAATCCGAATACAAAATTTCAGCCATCTAGGTTTATTCGGGTGACCTGTGCGAGTGGTACAAACTTCGAAAACGTCGAAAATGCATGAAATTGTAGCTTAAAAATGAGGGGGGTGGGGGTAAAATATTAAAACCTCCAAAAAGCACAACCTAGGTACGAACTTTATCAACACACCAAATTTCAACCCTCTACGTTAATTCTGGGGGGCTGGGGGCCTGTTAGATCCAGCGAAAATCGTTTTTCCCCCCTCTACTCCCACCATATCATCCTAGGAAGCTGAATTTTGGATATGTTGTAGACAATTGACCGAAACATTATTTAAAACCGGTTTGGAAAAGTTTTATTGCTCTTCCGCCCCCCACCACCCCCTTAAAGGTCGGGTCCGAAAAAAAATTTGCCCAAAATTTGACCCCACTTTGATAGTATTGTTGTGCATCGGAATAAGCCCCACTTACCAAATTTCATCTCTTAACTTCCATAGGGGGGCCCTACACATATTAAAAGGTTGCGGGAAAATATATATATATATATATATATATATATATATATATATATATATATATATATTTATATATATATATATATATATATATATATATATATATATATATATATATCAGACATCTTTTTTTTTTACATAATCGTGTTCTACGGGTCCGAAAACGGATAGCGCCCCTGGTCTCGCCTCTCGCAGCTCTTATCGTATAGACTGTATAAGTCTAATTTTTCGGAGAAAATTCGACTAATAATTCATTTAAAACACATTTAACAATAGCATTCAATTCCGATGTAAAAATGGGAGAAGGGGGGGGGGGAAGTAATGTGGACTCCCTTCGAGGTACTAGCTGGATACACGTACAAAATTTCATTCCTCTAGGTTTCCTTAGAGAATCTCTAGACGTGTTAGAAAACAAGCAAAAAAATTAAGGAAATATTGGCGTAAAAATCGTGGGGGTAAGGGTTAAAAGTTGAAACCACCAAAAAACAGTGTCTGGCTATCAGTTTAACCTGTACACAAAATTTCAGCCCTCTAGGTTTATTTGGGGAGAATTTGACCCGAACGAAACTGTTAAAAAACAAGAAAAATCATGTTCTTTTGGGTATAAAAATGGTGGGGGGGATTTAAAAGTCGAGACCCCCAAAAGGCACCCCCTTGATACTAACTCAATCCGAATACAAAATTTCAGCCCTCTACGTTTATTTGGGTGACCTGTGCGAGTGGTACAAACTTCGAAAACGTCGAAAATGCATGAAATTGGAGCTTAAAAATTAGGGGGGTGGGGGTAAAATATTAAAACCTCCAAAAAGCACAACCTAGGTACGAACTTTATGAACACACCAAATTTCAACCCTCTACGTTAATTCTTCTTTCTTTCAACCCTCTACGTTAATTAGTTCTTCCCCACCAAATCATCCTAGGAAGCTGAATTTTGAATATGTTGTAGATAATTGACCGAAACATTATTTCCAACCGGTTTGGAAAATTTTTATTGTTTTTCCGCCCCCCTACCACCCCCTTAAATGTTGGGTCGGATCCAAAATTTGCCCAAAATTTGACCCCACTTTGATAGTATTGTAGTGCATCGGAATGAGCCCCATTTACCAAATTTGAGCTCTTAACTTCCATAGGGGGCCCTACACATATTAAAAGGTAGCGGGAATATATATATATATATATATATATATATATATATATATATATATATATATATATATATATATCAGACATTTTTTTTCTACATATTCGTGTTCTACGGGTACGAAAACGGATAGCGCCCCTACTCTCGCCTCTCGCCGTTCTTGTCGTATAGACTGTATAAGTCTAATTTTTTCAAGGAAAAATTCGACTAATAATGAATATTATACATATAGAATAAATATGTGGGAGGATGGAAAAATTTAACACTGGAAAAAATAAAAAACATCTATCTCTATATATAAAATCTCATGTCACAATGTACGGCTAGGATAAACTGCGAAACTACTGAACCTATTTTGGTTAAATTTGGTAACTATCTATAATTTGGTCCAACCTAAAAAATCGGATAGTTTTATCGCAAAATTTTTAGTCTAACCGTAGTAATTTATGAAAAACCGCAAAATATCAATTTTTTATTACTGTATACAGATATCTGAGGAAAAATTTATAAAAAAATCATGCAAATTAATTTGTTGCTAAGCATTTGGAGAAAAATAGTTCTGGAATTTTTGTAAGTATTAATAAGTATTTCTATAGATACCACCAATAATATTTTTACCTACGACTACTATGAAATTACTTATCTACTGTGCAATATACTATTTGTATCCTATAAAGAAATAAAGAGCTGGATTGTCCAGTTATCATCAATTGGCACTTCTGCTGTTTTCAGCAAATTCTATACATATGAAAATTAGATATGCTATAAAAATATGAATATGACTTGAAAATATGAAAATATGAATAATACTTTAGAGTCGTCCAGTGAGCGAAGCGAAGCATATAAAGATTTGATTTTGTACAAAATTTCAGAATATCAAATTTAAATAGACGTGTGGTCACATTGTCCGTCAGTTACACCAAATAGGGCGCAAATTAAAAAGCTGAAGAAATTTGACAATTTGGCAGGGTCAGGTGCTATAAATAATTGATTTTGCACAGAATTTTGGAATATATGATTAAATTGACCTATAAATTTTACCTATACTTTAATCTAACATCTAGGTTTATAGACACCCAGTAGATGGCAGTGTGTTTCGATTTCTAGATTATACTGTGATATTTTTATAATTATACTGTATATTGTGTTATAATTGTGCAGTTTATCGGTTGAAATGATAAGAAAAAATTAACTCAAACAATTATAATTACTGAACCACAACAACGCGTGGTCGGATCAGCTAGTATATTATATAAAAAACGCCGTGAGCAGCGGGGCCCCATCACGGTAGTCGAATTTTCCCCTTCATCTTCGATATTGAATGTCTACAAGCGAAATGTGATTCAAGGTCTACAACCGAATTGTCATTTTGTTGGTTTCAAAACTGGTGATGAGTGTTCGGCTGATCGAGGCTTTAAAAAAAGGTTTTAAGTATTTAAGAGCTGTATCTCAGTAAATTTCAATTTTGTGCCGAAAACAGGTAGCAGAAAAAAAACCAACACAATTCGTACGAGGACATTCCTGCCCATGTTTATCCACTAATTGCCTTTATGTTTTAGTTTTAAAAATTAAAAAAGGACCTTAAATAGTAAACTGGAAGGCCTTTATAAAGATATTTTTTCTTTCCAAAAAAATCCAAAATTTCTATTTTATAAATACTAAAAGTCCAAAATTCCTAATTTATAAATAAACAGTGACTTTAATAACATTTTTAAATTACTTAATATGTATGTATTTCATTTGTCATAAAAGTAAGTTCACTTTTTTTTAAATTTTTTAAAATTACTATTCGCCTACTTGTATTTAGAATAAACATAATGCTTTTAAAACACATTTAACAATAGCATTCAATTCCGATGTAAAAATGGGAGAAGTGGGGGGAAAAGTGATGCGGACTCCCTACAAGGTACTAGCTGGATACTAACTGAATACACGTACAAAATTTCAGCCCTCTAGGTTTCCTTATGGAGTCTCTAGACGTGTTAGAAAACAAGCAAAAAAATTAAGGAAATATTGGCGTAAAAATCGTGGGGGTAAGGGTTAAAAGTTGAAACCTCCAAAAAACAGTGTCTGGCTATTAGCTTAACCTGTACACCAAATTTCAGCCCTCTAGGTTTATTTGGGGAGATTTTGACCCGAACGAAACTGTTAAAAAACAAGAAAAATCATGTTCTTTTGGGTATAAAAATGGTGGGGATAGGGGTTAAAAGTCGAGACCCCCAAAAGGTACCCCCTTGATACTAACTCAATCCGAATACAAAATTTCAGCCCTCTAGGTTTATTCGGGTGACCTGTGCGAGTGGTACAAACTTCGAAAACGTCGAAAATGCATGAAATTGTAGCTTAAAAATGAGGTGGGTGGAGGTAAAATATTAGAACCTCCAAAAAGCACAACCTAGGTACGAACTTTATCAACACACCAAATTTCAACCCTCTACGTTAATTCTGGGGGGCTGGGGGCCTGTTAGATCCAGCGAAAATCGTTTTTCCCCCCTCTACTCCCACCATATCATCCTAGGAAGCTGAATTTTGGATATGTTGTAGATAATTGACCGAAACATTATTTAAAACCGGTTTGGAAAAGTTTTATTGCTTTTCCGCCCCCCACCACCCTCTTAAAGGTCGGGTCAGAAAAAAAATTTGCCCAAAATTTGACCCCACTTTGATAGTATGAGGTGCCTCGAAAATGAGCCCCATTTACCAAATGTCATCTCTTAACTTCCATAGGGGGGCCCTACACAAATTAAAAGGTGGCGGGAAAATATATATATATATATATATATATATATATATATATATATATATATATATATATATATATATATATATATATATATATCAGATATTTTTTTTCTACATATTCGTGTTCTACGGGTCCGAAAACGGATAGCGCCCCTACTCTCGCAGCTCTTATCGTATAGACTGTATAAGTCTAATTTTTCGGAGAAAATTCGACTAAAAAGAATGAAGAGAAAGTGAGGTACCATTTGCTAAGTAATTCGTTAAAGGTATTTAAATGATCATATAGTTTTAATAACATGTTTAATTTACTGGCATTATTTACTGGAATTTACTGGTCATATATTGTAAATTTACGTAAAAAAAATTGAAAATAAAGGATTTGTTACCTTATTTAAGGCGTTACATCATTTTGGAAAAAAAATTCTCCGCAAGTTTCGCCTATTTGGCAGCCCTTGAAATCTAACTTCAAATGTATGCTAAATGATAGTTTATTATGAGACTTTAATCTCCTGAAAATTTCAGATTGAGGCTGCATTCGGTTCTCGATATATCGGGGGTCAAATTTGTCAATTTCGCATGGGTTCAAAATTCATTATATTCAGGAGATAACACAGGTCAACATTTGATATACGGAGTATCTCTAGATCTCACTCGGGTACCCTAGGGTTTTTGGGGTTGCTGATTCCGAATCCGGGGTCGGTTGACCTCTATCACGTTAGGTTCAAGGTCCTTTGAAGGTCAAAGAGCGAATAATTGCTTAAAAAATCTGAAAAAATTCAGGTAGAGATTATTACTGAGGTCATTACCCAGTAATTTCTCTTAACGGGATATGGGAGCTTAGAATAGAACCTCTGCCTTATTAACCCTGCCGTTATACAGTTTTCAGTATTATAAATAATTTAAATAAATTATTTTAAAAACTGGCACCTTGATACACCTTGAGATGACCTTGAAATAACCTCCAGATGAGCTTGTTGGGTAAAGCAAACGCCGGATTCAGATTCAGCCACCTAGAAAACCTCTACCTGAATTTTTTTCAGATTTTTTAAAGCATTTATCCGCCTTTTGACCTTCAAATGACCTTAAACCTGACGTAATAGAGGTCAACCGACCCCGAATTTGAAATCAGCAACCCCAAAAACCCTAGGATACCCTAGTGAGATCTAGAGATACTCCGTATATCAAATGTTGACCTGTGTTATCTTCTGAATGTAATGAATTGTAAACCCATGCGAGGTTGGCAACTTTGACCCTCGATATCTCGAGAACCGAATGCATCCTCCATCTGAAAATTTTCAGGAGATTAAAGTCTCATCATAAACTATCATTTAGCATACATTTGAAGTTAGCTTTCAAGGGCTACCAAATAGGCGAAACTTGCGGAATCTTTTTTTCCAAAATGATGTAACGCCTTAAATAAGGTAACAAATCCTTTATTTTCAATTTTTTTCACGTAAATTTACAATATACGACCAGTAAATTCAAGCTACAAAATTCATATCCGAATTTTTTTGCGATTATTTCTCGCAAAATTAGAGCTTTAACTTTTAAGAAGAAATTCCTGAGATCAATGAAAAATTTATGAAATTTTTTATCTCAAATTTTACGTGATCGTCAAGCAATTGTCAGAGAAACATACATGAAAGTCACCTTTTACATAACTTTTTATTCACAATAATACCTTTCGTAAGTTCATATTAAAGATTTTTGGAAAAATCTTACAAAAACTGACTCAAAGAATTTCCACCGCAATTGTTTTAATTTTTTGATCACCTGCATTTACACATTTTCTTCGATATTCGTTTCTCATTATGTTTTCTCCAATAATTTCTCCATGAGTAAAAGAAACATATATCAAGGAATATATCTCTGTATTCACACATCAAATGTATTTATATTTATTGTAGGTTGAATACGTACAATGTAGGTAGTCTAATTGTACAGTCGTAGTTGTAAGTATGTCAACGTGGTAGCGTGTATGAATTGATAAATGATGTCTGACAATGCGTGACATCTATATGTTTAAATGTCAACCAACTACTGCCATTATACTAATTCAACGATAGATTTACTAGTTGTTTCATAGACAGAAACAAGATACCTTCAGGATCTATGTCACTAAAGTATTGAAATGAATCAAACTCCCGTAGTATATAAATAATTACAGTTAGTGGAAGCTTAAATACCAGGTGTTTACGGAAAGGACGGAATTAATTTGTATATTGGAAAAAAATTGGGTTTCAATTGTATATTGAAAAACGTTGCTGTTACTAAAGAAATTTTAGCTAAATTAAAATAGTTGCTCTAACAACTTTCTATAGTTCATACTACTATAAATAAGTCACCCAAACAAAATAAAAACTAGTTGTGATAACTAAAATGGTTCGACTCCAATATTTATTAATTGATTGACATTATATGTTTACAACGCCAGACTGATAGTTACTGGAACAAGTACACTATTGTTAACTCAACAAAACTTATTTAAAAAAAAAAAAAAAAAAAAAAAAAAAAAAAAAAAAAAACTGAATCTTAAAATAGGCTTGTAAACGTTAAGTATCCATATAATGTTCAATCAGTCATTTTTATTCTCAAAACATTTAATTTTTATCTGCTCTTAAATTTATATTATCTATCTTAAATTTATGATTTTAGCAACTTTTCGACATACCTATCTACATAATTTTTTATTTAATAAAACATACAAAAATTTCTTTTGCCCATTCCTAAAGGAAATGTGTAGCAATGGGGATACCAGTTGAGTAGGAAACCAACATCTTTATACACTCCATTTTGCAGATGACCAGGTGGTAATTGCACAGGATAACGACGACCTAGAATATATGACTAGGAAATTAACACCGGCATACTTCAAAGGGGGATTACAAGTAAATATTGAAAAAACATCTTATCTACGTATAAATAGCGAGCTACAAGATCTAAGAGGCTATAGATAACGATGATGTAATAAGGGGAACTTCGAGTGTCAAATTTCTTGGGATATATATAGACCAGAGTGGCACACAAGATCTCGAAGTACAATCCCAAATTACTCCAGCAAAAAAAACGATAAATGCCTTAAATTCTATCCTGTGGAGTAATACTATCACCAGAAATCGAAAATTGCAACTATACAAGTCTATTATAAAAAGCATATTGACATACGGTTCGTAGGTCTGGCAACTAACAGAAAGTACCAAACATAAGCTTATGGTGACCGAAATGGACTCTCTGAGACGAGCGGTAAAAGTATCCAGACGTGACATGGTTGGCAACCAAAGAATAAAGGATTTAATGGGAGTAGCTAATGAGAAAAATATTATAGAAACTGTTGAAACAAAACAGTTAATTTGATATGGGCATGTGTAAAGAATGGAGGAACATCGTTTACCCAATTTAATATCGCAAGGGACACCCACAGAAAAGCGCAAGAGAGGCCGACCTCGAAAAAGTTGGAGTGAAGAGGTCGCGATGCAATGAGATGTCGGAGGCTGGTCGCGCATCAGTGGAAACATCGAGAAGTGTGGAAAGTGAGAGCCGAAAGACGACGACAGTCGTTATGAAGCGGCATATATATATATATATATATATATATATATATATATATATATATATATATATATATATATATATATAAGTATTAATGTCCTATGATCCAGTTGGTAAAAGTGCGCTATGAATTTAATGAAAATTTTGCAGTATCATATTATTTTGATATTGCAAAAATAAACTTTTGAATGCCAGACATATTTTCTAGTATACAGTCGATATATAAAATACCATAATATCTTGATAATGTTTATTGTATTATTGCTTTGAGAAAATATGTATATGAACATACAAACATGTGCAATGTATGTATACTTGTATCTGCATGGATTGGAATGTATTCAATACAGTTCTATGTGGTTTCCTAAATTGACAATATATTGTTAATTAATAAACTTCGATATCGTTGGCAAGCGATAACACATTTTACATTATCTACACCATATCGATATACATATTTGTATGTATCACCATATTACAACGTGGAAATATGTACGTGTAGTATAAAATATACGTCGAGATATGTATGTGTAAGTGTTTAACAAAATGTGAATTTAGTTATACCTCTGTTAATTAACATTGTAATATATAATCAACAAATATATATGTACAGTGAACGCCAAAATTGTTTTACGGCCAGCAGACTAGATAATTGGACGTTACATAATGAAACGACGTTCTATAGGGCCCACACAGGCGGCGCTCCAGTACGACGTTTTCAAACGACGCACGCGCGATAATTAAAACTGTGATTTCAAACTACTGAAAACGCCTCATATAAGGGAGCAGCAATCAAAAAAAAAAATATTTAAATGAATATTAATTTTTTTTATAGTACCAAGATTGTAAAAATAATACTGAAATAATACTTACAAATATTACACATACAAACCTAAAACAGAAAGAACGGTGGTGGTAAAAACGGTCAAAATCAAACCCAGACAGATATTTTTTAACGCTAGCAAGAACGACGATTTCTAACTACGAGAAATAGTTTTGAAAGACGAATAAAACGTGGTTTTGGAATAAAACTGTGTGAGTTTTTCGAGAGTTGCCATTTTTATTACAGCCAAACCGTTGATTTAATCGCAAAATTGTTCAAATAAGAGTTGTAGATATTGACGGGGGCAACCGATTGCTATAGTCGGGAGCTTTATAGCTTTTATGGTTTTCGAGCTATGATACAAACTTATAGATTTTTAAATAGGAGTATATATTAATTTTTCAATAAAACTGATCTAATACATTAATTAACAACATAAATGAGCAAAAAAATTTTTTTACCCAAGTTTAATTTTTTAATTTTTCTTTAATTTATCAGTTAGGCGGTAGAAAGATACATATGTTCTTGAGGCTACATTAACCGATAATGTTTTTCTTGGTTTTTTCCCAAGAAAACCCATTTTTTCTGTATTTATTAATGTTATAGACTTCTAATTTTCACTAAGTGTACTTATGACGTCAATGAAGAGATAGACACGAGGTTTTTGCAAAATATGTAATTTCAGTGGGAAAAAAAATATTTTGGTTTACTTTTTATTAAAATTTTTTTAGCTTTATACAAAAATTGATATAAACTTTCCAGACTGAGTTGGGTTAAAAAGCTCGTGTTAGTCATTTATTCGGTAGTTAAAGGAGCTGTGTTCAAAATTTTTAATTAATCTGATGAGCAGTTTTGGAGAAAGTGGGAAAGAAAAATGGGTAAATCTAATTGTAAGTAGAAAAGCAGCTCTGTTGGTCTGCCCTTAAAATAGAATAAACTCAAAAAATCAAAATACCTATGTATATTGTTTTTTTTTTGTTTTTGTTTTGTTTAAATTTTTTTTTGTTTTTGTTTTTGATTTTTTTTTCTTTAATTTTAGTAAGGCCAAAAAAATTAAAAAGATAATTTATTGATACTTACTTTAATGAGTAAGCCCAAAAAAATTAAAAAAATAATTTATTGATAGATTCAAACAATATTCCATATCTCTAGTAATTAAACTGAACTTTTCAACAAAGTTAAGTAAATATATATCTACATAAAATAAACAAAGACGAAACACTTTTACCGAACTTTATTTGAACAAATATTAGTCTCCCCCATAATCACATAGCGAAAGTGGTTACCTACTGAGTATCAAATTCATATAATTCGTTGTATAATTATAATGAAAATGATAATTCGGTTTATAACTATTGTTACATATTTTTTAGTCTGTCGGCGTATCTCTAGATATCATCCATCAGCAAATATTTGAAATTATCTGCTTACTGTACTCAACTTTCAGACTGGTAACTGTACAAGCACATATAGCATTTTGTACTTCTTATTGTGTACTTTATCTCTAAAAATTACCAAGGCTATGGACTTGGGATACTTATTAGGGTGAGAAATTGAGGAGTAGAAGATAAGAATTTTTATTAATGAATATGAAATAGTAGATAGTCCTAAATTATCATCTCCCCGTAAAATAGCACAGATGGTGGAGATGTTGGAAACAAAAATCAAATTCAACTAAACTTCTTTTTCTACCTACCTATGTTTAACTTTTTTAATATAGCCACCTTGCAATTCGCATTTCAGTGATAATTTCAAGCTCTAAAACCAATTATCGTTACTCAATCAAGGAACAATTCATTTCTTACGACAGACACAATTATGGGTTACACTGTATATATTTAAATAATTTCCTTTTTCTATCTTGCGCTATTTCATTCATGCCACTTTCGCTTTCTCTGTCGCTCTTTGTGGTCGCTGCACAATAATAATAATAATAATATGCCGAAAATATTCCTGTGGGAGTTGCTTTATAAAATTAATTAAAAAGTTTAAATATTTCGCTTTAAATCATTAAACTCTCGTGTGGCCAAAAAGTTTTTCTACTAAAAAACTGGTTACGTTGATCAATGTTGATGACTTTTAATGATTTGCTTTGGTTTTACTCCTTTGAGATGACTTGAATAAATTATGACGATATCAAACGACATGTTTAAATTGATTTGTCCAGTAAATACAGTAGTTACAGAGACATTTCGTTTATCGTGAATTGCGGAGATTACACCATAAAATGTAGTATATAAGATTTACAGGATGAATAGATCAAAAATCGATAATTTTGCTAATAGTTGCATTTGAGTTTATCTTAAGCGACTATTAATAATTAATATAACACAAAATAAGATTCTGATTGGTTAAATTATTTAAAAAAAATTAAGTCTGAAAGTTAGCAGTGAAAGAGTACAAAAGTCAGATTTTTTCGGAATTTAATTGAGTTGATTACGTAAATTGAATGGTTTCGTTTATTTGTGGCAATACTAATACAGGTACTAGTTTGGATAATCAGTATTCTTCTGTAACTTATTTCGAACACCCCCATTATATTTACAAGCACCCACTTTTAACTTTATTTTCAGCTGATGATCAACCAATGAAAAATTCATAAAAATAATAAAAATTTTACTTTGGTAAGTAGAGTAGATAATTTGTACAAATTTTTGAAAATTTGATCTCAAATATTTGATCAAATAATGTACGTCTTTGTCTATATTTCCTATCAAGTGGAAACTGATGGTAAATTGAACAAGGTATTTTCATAACATACAGTATGTTTACTAGTTCGGTTAATAAAAAATACAATACTACTCATATCTTTCTAAAATTGCAGAAATAGGATCATTTATGTATATAAAACCTTGTGTATTGAAACTCAGTCGCGAGAAAACAAACACATTGTTGCTTTATGCCTTTTCTAATCTTAAGTTTTTTTTTTTAATCCGCGGAAGTAGAAAGTTGAACAGTCTTAGTTAGAAGTCCAAATCAACTGATTTAATAGTTTCCATCTACCAAAATATTTGTTTGTGAAACAAAAAAAATTTAAAAAAAACAAGTCGTCAAGTGCAAGTTGTACTTACGCTAACAGTGTTCCGTACAGTAAGTTGTTTCAATGAAGCCATTTTTTGTAACGGAATATGAAAGTGGATGAAATATTTTTTCTAATGAATAAATTTTATTCCTAAAGTAAACCCTATTTTTCGATTCCAGAACGATCGTATCGTTACCTTGGTCTGTTTACGTTTACCAGAAACGAACAGTGATATTTACTGAATGATGTAAATGTATTGAGAGTCCCAGTTTTTTTTTTTTAATAATAAATTATTAGCAGTAATGTTTATTATAAAAATTGTATAGCAATATTAGATAGTTGATAGATAATATTTTTTGTTGGAATATTATTGTCAATTTCTTTGAATAGCTTGAATTTCTTTATTTAATGGACACCTAAAAAAATTTTACAAATATTAGACAATATTCAGATGCAGAGATTATAATATATTTTTCGTGTACAAATTTTTCAGCTATTCCTTACTTTTTCTTTAATTTCTAAAACTCACTGTATAAAAAAATTACCAAGATACCAGTTTAACATACTATTAATGTCATTAACTTTTCTTTTCATATACCAAGGAAGTTGTGCAAAGAAAAAAATTCTGATAATTTTTCCTCAATCTACAACCCATTTTCAATGTTCGTGAAATTTTCAGATTTTTCTGAATAATCCTTCTGGTAATAAAGGCCGGGGACAGCAATTTTTAAAATGTTTTTCTATTGTTTTTCATATATATATTACCGAATTCGGGCTGTAATAAGCTTTCATACCTTACTCGATACTTTTGGCAAAAAATTTAGTTTTTACTTTCCAGGTTATCCCCTAAAATTAACCCCCAAAATCGAAATTCAATTTCATATCTGGAATTAGGTCACTACACTCTATCTCTGTGCTAAGTTTCAAATTTTCGCGTCGAGTGGTTTCAGAAGAAATTGCCTGTGACACTCGGACAGACATCGAAGTTGATTACATAAGTGTTCCGTTTTGCCAATTTTGGTACGGAACACTAAAAAGAACAAGGACATAGGGGAAAGATGCATTTGTTTTCCTAAATTCCGTTATTTTAGTGAGCAAACTATATAAACAGTGGTGCTCAACCCACCGATTGCGAGGGGCCGAAAAAATTCTTTTGAACGAAATATCCCTACGGTTTATATTTTACAACATTTTGAAAATCACTTTAACATGTTCATTGCCAATCACGCGATATCGCGTGACAATTAATAAAAGAACCGATTTATTTAACATATTTAGCCTTCTGACAAAGTCTATATTTTTAGCTTAGCAATGAAAGTGTTAATATAAAAACTACTAACAAAGAATACCATTATAACAGTTCAAGATGATGTATAAATTAAATGATCGTCCTTAGTTTTCAGGTAAAAACCCACGTTTGTTGAACGCAGAATTAAATTACTCATTATCTATTTCAGTTTTCTATACATTTTCAATATTTTCACCCTGTATAATACCAATATATGGCAGTATTTTTCCAATTTAAACATAAAACCTTAAAGTCTTACTAGCATCTTTCCAATTCGGTGTTGGCGCGAGGAAAAATAAGCGAACATACACAAGGCGAATACATTTCCACATACGTGTGTGTATTTTACACCAAGAAATACAACGAACGATCCCATGCATATAGACGGGTGCGAGAAGAGAATTGGCACTAAGTTGATATAGACGGAAAAGCTGTTGACTTGATCTATATGAGATTGGCAATTCCCACGCCTCGTAGATTTCGTTGTTAGTAATTTCTTTTTACACCAAGAAGATGAGGAGGAAAAATGTACAAAAAGATACAAAAAAACGACAAAACTAGAGTAACGCTATTTATGTACGATATGGCAAAACGATGCGAATATGGCAAGCGCAAGCTCTCTCTCGGAACGGTGTCAGATAGACTAGCTCTGTGGTGATTCATTGACACAGACCCACGTATAAGAGTAAGAGCCAAGAATAAATTCACCTCCAAACTGCGCTAGAAAACGACAAAGAAAGAAATACAATTGCTTTGAAGAGCCTTTCTCTTATAATTTGTTCATTGATGGATAATCACTGCGCATTTTAAGGCAAAATTATTTGCGTCTGTGCATAAAGTTCTTCTCGACGAACGGTAGTCGAATGAACGAAACAAGCGAAGCATCTGACGAAAGTATAAACTTAAATCTTTTCGATAGAAGAAGCGCACGTGTCTATAATCTATATACACTTATTGTGAATTTCTTCTAACCATCTAGTGCAGTCGATAGTGGCAGCGCTAGCTCTGCCACTATTTGCTCTATTTTCACAATCACAATTCAATTTGATTATCCGTATGAATGAAAGATTTTAAAATAGACGACTCTACTATTTGTAGCGCAAATCTAAATCGTTGGCACATAACTGCACATATTATCATATTACCTATTCATTTATCAGAATTTTATTTGGTTAATTTACATTTGGTTTTATTGCCTATGGCAACAATCTTTGGCAATTGTTTGATTACTAATTTAAGTCGAACTCCATAGATGTGGAAGACGCCATATTTTTACGTTGCTATATAAGATCAGCTCCTTAAATTGAACTGAACATAGAATGATGAAACTAAAGTCCGGTTCTGATCACATCTCTATGCATTAAGAATTAAAGCCTAAAATAACAACTATACATTAGAACCTTGATTAGCCGCAAAAATTTGTACGATTAGCAAAAGTGTCCGCTTAACAGGGGCAGAGTAAATAATAGCATTAAATAATCTAGTATTCATAAATAATTTTTAAAACAAAATTCTTTTAAATTCAAATCAATTTAATGAACGAATTTTGGTACTTATACAAAAATATAACGTTTACAAATGCATCGTCACATTAGAATCATTATTAATAAGTTAAAACAAGAACAATTATACCTAACCCATATAGGTATACATACACAACACACGTACTCACGTCCGGTTAATGGAGGTAATAATGTATTAAATAATATGTATGTCTTCTATAAGATTGTGTCCGCGTTCGGTTAACAGAGAGTCCGCTTAAGGAGGGGGTAAGGTTAATTCGTACAAAAAAAGGCATGTTTTTGTTATTTTTTTGTGACGACACATTTAAGATCTCTTTATTAAAACCAATAGTACATTAAAGTATGACATTCCAAGAATATTGTATAAAATTTTCACGAAGAAATATTAAAAAATACAGTAATGGCAGCAATTATTCGAACGTGTCTCGGAATAAAGTAGAATTGCGGTGCCCCTCATAACTTGGTGCTGGATCATCCGAAATAAAAAAATGAAAGTTCATTCGGTAGATAATAGTTTTCCTCAGGTAACGCTGGGAGGGTTTCTCGAAATTGCAATTTGTCACCTTTTTGGAACACTTAGAAAAGATTTTGCGAAAAAAATCGGCTAATTTTGTTATTGCAAAATAAAAATTATTAACAAATTTAAAAAAACTCTCCTGCGTTACCTCGTAAATTATGTACAGAAATAGTGTTCAAAATTTCAAAAGGATCGGTACTGTAGTTTTGAAGTTATGAGGAGCACCGACGTTGAAAACGTGAGTTGTGGGGAAAATGCTCTAAAGTTTTGAACACTTAAAAATTCTTGTATAAAACTGATATAGAATACTTACTGCTAAACTAAATTTTGTACTCTACACTGACAAAATATACAGTGCAGGTATAAACACGTTTGTACTTGCATTGAAATTCCTATAATAGAACTGAGAGAGAGATATATATAGAGAGCGAAACGTCTGCCAGGTAACAAAAAAAATACTTATAACTTCGTCAATTTTGCTCCAATCAACTTGAAATTTTTAGACAATATTCTTGAGATATTATGCTTCCAGTTAAAAAAATAAAAAAAAGCAAAAAAAAATTATTTTAATACCTTACCCCGTCCTGAAGAGAGTGCTGAATGTATTGGTTTTAGTATAGCACACCACTATCATAAAAAATTTGTTCGACTATAGAAGGCGTGCGGTTAAGAAAAGTTTTTGTAATCAGAGGTTCTACTGTATTACCAAAAATGCAGTAAGTGGCATTCTTGTGCGAAAAATGGCAAAATTAGATTTTCCTTTTAAGAATATGTCCAATATAAAAATCATATTACCGATTTGAATGTGTTACATAGAAATTTTGGAAACAATCAAAGCAGTAATACCTATAATTGGACATTGTTTTAAACTAGTAACCGACCGAACCTTCGGTTTCGGCTAGTTTCGGCCAAAAATCAGCCGAAATTTCGACCTCACCGAAACTGAATGTTTGTGAATTTTCGTGCTTCATTCGCGCGAATTCGTGTCTCGTTGTCGTCAGGGTCGCCTACTTAGTCTGCCGTACGGATAAACATGTTATTAAAAAATATCGATACAATTACATATATATCGTATCGATATTTTCAAATAGTATCGATATAATCGACAGAAAAATATCAATATATTGATATTCCCAAAAAATAATAAATATCATTTTTCCCACAAAAGTTTAGCTGGCAGGCAAAAGAAAAGAAGAATGTTGGTTACTTACTTACTATTTTTTTTTTACCAAAAAATATCGGTTTTTATATTCAGATTTAAATATCGATACTTTGATATATCAAAAATTAACCCTTTGCACTCGAACCATTTTTTAGTATGGGTACTCAGCTACTCGACAGTAGTTTTAATAAAAAATTGTAATACATCAAAGATAAGTATTTTAAACAAAAGTAGTTTACTTACATATTTTATTTTTATTTGCATATTACAAACATTACATTTTAATATTAAATTTTATAATTTTCCTTAGTCTGATATTTAAAGTAGAGAATAGGATGGCGCCGGAGAGGCGCCTTTCGAGTGCAAAGGGTATTTATTGTGCCGCCGTGGCGGCGCCTATCGAGTGCAAAGGGTTAAAATTAAGATATTGACGACAAATACGATAAATACCGACGCATATATTGATATATCGATATTTCTGTAGTACTAACTTAATCATTGAGGAGAGAATCGACTAGAGAGAATGCTGTGCATTACAAATATATTAAGAAATTGAAGCAAAAATATTGCCTGATGTGATTACTTTAATGGCGGTCAAACCATTAATTTAATGTGAATTTAATGGTTTATCTAATATTTATAAACAAGTCTCCGTGGTTACAAGTTGGGTTTACTAAAATGGGGTCATGCTTCAAAATTTAATGGCTGTGGTATCTCTAGAAAACATATGTTAATAAGTTCGATTCAGTACTCAGTGAACTTAATACTATAGAAACAAAATTTATTTATCTAAATTTTTAGTTAATAAATATCTATTCTTCTTTTACATACCGTATTTTTTTTTTAATTTTATTTTACACAAATGGACTATATAACATGTAAAACATTATGTACTAGGTTTTTTAAAGCAATTTTAACATGTCTAAATAAGTTTCGGTTTCGGTTTCGGTTTCGGCCGAAACTGAGACCGAGGCCGAAATTTTGGTTTCGGCTGCAAATCCTGTTTCTGTCGAACACTAATTTAAACCAGACCCAAACATTGAAACAGTAACGAATTTTTTAGTTCAAAGAATTCAGTCTTTATTCGATTACTAATTTTAACTACGATTTAATCGAAATATTTTACCTTCTGATATTAGCAATAACCAAATAAAAATTTAATTTTTCAAGTTTTTATTATCTATTTAGTAAATATGTCCCCTTGAATTTTTGAGGTTTCTAAATCTCATATAGGTATACCTATATAAATTTTTGAACATATAATTCTCCCAAAAAATTGTTTTTATTAATTTTTGAGTGCTTCTGTATACTTTAAAACATTTCAATACTGAAACATTGAATTCACTCTACAGTCAAAATTGTTTCATATATTTATTTTTCGGTCGCTACCGTTTCCAAACAATATTTTTACCCACCTCCCTATTTTATCCGTGTACCTATCTATCTACGTAATAAAATTAACATAATAACACATTTTTGAGTGGATCATTAAAATACGCTCAATCATCATCAATACTCAATTAATTTGGTTTTAATCAAACAAAACTGCATTTTTAATAACCATTTACAAAAACATTACATATACAATAAGTGCTCCCGAGCTCAACATAAAAGGTATCTATCTATCTATTGGTACTCGAAATTCATATAAACTATACATGTCCATTGTGGAAAATAAAATTAAAAACGTTTTATGTTTTATTATTATGCTTGTGCCCCCTCCCCTTCCTCCTGCCCCTCTTCCCGCACTACCAATTCACTCCAATATTAATAATAATAACACTGATAATAATAATTGTCCTTTTGGATAATATGAATCCTATAAAGTGTTTTATTTTACAATTTATTATCCTCCAATGTGTACCTGAGTATAACACACACATATATACATAGGTGGTATCTTGGTACGCACATATCGCACCTGAACGCTTTATTGAGGGGAATAATTGAGTTTCTTAAAAACAGGTGCGCAATAGCGAAGCATTAATAGATTTTTCGGATATGTGATTTTTTAGTATTTAATATATATATATATATATATATATATATATATATATATATATATATATATATATATATATATATATATTGCTTCCTAATATGAAAGTGAGATATCTGAGAAATGTTTGTTTTGTTGTTTTGAGATAATTGCGGTTCAAATCTTGATAATACATTAGTTTAAGCCAGGGCTTCTTAAACTTTTTTCATGCATGACCCCGAATAAAGATAAATATACCTATAGGTAGGGGAGACCGGGGCTAGTATTAACGGGGGTAAGTATTAACAAGCCATTTTCCGCCAAATTACGGACGAAAAAATTAAGTACGTCTGGTTGGAGTCATCAGTAGATGACAACGGACACGTTGTGGCCAATCAGTCTTCGGTCGGTTGCCGCAAAACAAAGTTGTGAGTAAGTCGTAGATTTTATTAGGTAAAAGAACATTTTTAAGTCGACGGTTTTTTGATTTGAAGCATGATTGTATACCTAAAAGAGACTAAATTTATTTCAAACGGTAGAATATTCCATCTGGTATTGTATTTTGTTTAAATTTTACCGCATTATCTACGTATTTTTTTTTTTAATTTAAATTTGTAAAAAATTTACCTTCGGGGCAAGTATTAACAAAATGCATGGGGTAAGTATTAACATTTACTTCGTTTAAATTTTATGCAACAAAGACTAAGTTTTTAACTTCCCTACAAGGAGGTTATTGTATTCATTCCAATTTCAAAATCCAAATATCCTCATTTTCATGCTTCGAGGTTACCAAAATTTTTTTCGTGACATTGCCAAATATGTTTGCATATATGTGTGTGTGTGTACATATGTGAGTGTTAAATTTAAATGGTTTTAATTTTTATATCTTTTCTGCAGTGAAGCAAAGGAAGAGTTTTGCTTGATCTGAGTTATCATATATTTCAAGAATTATAATAATGTTAAATAAGACGAAGACTAATTTTTTAATAAGTAAATATTTTTTAATATAGAAGATATTAAACGATTGTGGTTGTCTATCGAGGACTGAAAATTTTCAAATTTTTGTTTCGTTATCAAGGTCAAAGTGACGTAATTTGCTACTTAATAAGGACTAACTATTGCCTCAGAAAAAAATTAAAATAATGATTAACTTTAACTAATTAAGTAAAGATAAATCTAAAATAAGAATTTTCTATGTAAAATTAATTCCTTTCTAATAATAAACACGTTAAATATGATACTATGTTTTATTTCCTATAAGTACATAAATACAAAATATCATAATCATATTAAAATTCTAATGTTAATACTTGCCCCAACATTGATAAAACTTGCCCCAAAAGTGGGGTAAGTATTAACAAACACATTTTTTAAGAAAATGGGTTTTTCCATAGAAAGTACAAGAGATATATAATTTTTTTTTATCGAAAATTATGGACAGATAGTTGATGCTTCATAACGTTTAAAAAAAAAGATCGCTAACTAGTTTAATTTCCGTTTAATATGTAAAAAAGTAAAATCTGTTAGTACGTGCCCCTGTCTCCCCTATACATATGAAAAAATATTTCGTTACGATCCCAAGATTTTGCTAAGGGACTCCAAATAGGGTCGGGACCCATAGTTAAAGAAGCTCTGATTTAAACGGTAACTTTGAAATTTGAAGTAATATTCTTCAACATAAGAAATCCTACAAACTTTCGAAAGAGTATTAAATTATCTATTACATTGTATTATAAGTGGCAATCGCCAAATTCCTAGATAATCCACTTTTATTCTAGGAAGGCGACAAGCAAAATGTCAAAATTTTAACAAATTTTAACATATAATTTATGAAATTTAAAAGTTTTTAAAGTCACTTTTCTATCAAGCAACTGCTTAATGAGGCAATCCTCAAAACACACCGAAAACCAATACTTAATAGAATAAATGCATAATTTCTGCTAACTTATTTTAAAGAGTTTTAAGTTATTGCCAATTTATTTACTGAAATAGTAACTACTATAATTGTCGAATTATAATAGTTTAGAATTACGTAAGAACGGATTTATTCTGCTACAAGGGGTCAAACTAATATGTCTACCAAACTGTGCCCGGTGTAACCAGCGAGTGACGTAACACAGCACACATACAACTAAAACACATGATGTATGCAAACGAATATACGAATGTGTTAGTATGATAGCTTGATGATGATGACTGTATGCAGTTCGCATACATAGAGGTACTATATGATGGCCACCGTATCTTACCACCAGTCAACAATTAAAAATAAATTTATTTATTCTAAGAAACAAATCCCTTTATTTTGAGAAATTTTTTATTCAATAGAATTTTTACACTGAAATACGACACACTTCATATTTTTTTCTGTTTAAATTTCACGAGTTGATTAAAAAACATGATATTTATTATGACGTGAACACCACGACGGACAGTAACAGACTAAATCAGTAGTGGTGTAAATTGTTACTTATTGCAACTTTCGGATTACACTTTTTTATATGTAGGCTTGATCTGTTTCATCTGTGTTCTGCTATATCTACTTACTTCATCATAGAATACAACTTAAATATCATCACTTTTTTGAAAAGTAGATTGCAATTTAAGGAGCTCCATTTTAGATACTAGGATATTGGTTACTTCTTTTAAATTTGGAATTCGTATATGATTTCAGATTGTATGCAACCGAGAACTCATGAAAATTTTTGATAAATTTAAAAAATATCGCTTTTACAAGTTTGGAATGGTTTTTTCTTTCTTTTTTTTTTTGCTTGCCTGGAGTTCGGAATGAGAAAAAGGTCAAGGCCTCTAAACCGTAGAAGTAGATTAATTCGATCCTGTGTGCGATAATTATATCCGATACGATAACCAAATTGACTTTCGGAATTACAACCACAGCCGAACTTAAAATTCAGGCCTTCGAATTCGATACTAGATTTAGATAGTCTAATTAAAGAATAAGGATTTTCCACAGAAATTTCCACAAATTTAAAATAAAAAATTTAATTTGTACCTCTTTCTCATAAAAATTGTTTTTTCTTCTTATTAGACCGGTTTCGATCACTTTTGTGATCCTCATTTTAGTGATCTTTTTGTGATCCTCTTTAATAGTTTTTCCGCTGAAATAAAGAAGTTATTAATTATGTACCTAAAATTAGGTAATAGCTGAATCAGTGTTGTGCAATTACCTAGGTGAATGGCCAAAGACTACATTTACACGTCGACAATGCGTAAACAATGTCGGCAATGTAGACAATGTCGACTATTCAGTAGAGAATGTCGGCAAAATATAATTTAACAAAGTGAATTAAAGTGTAAAATACATAATACATATCATTGTTGAAATAAATTGGGTAGTCCTTACATTCGGATAATTTGTAATAAGTCCAAATGATAATTTAAAAATACCTGGGCACCAAAAAATGAAAAACTTGATAAGCTCGATCTTTTCAAGAGTTATTGGAACCAAAAACTTGAACACAGGAGTTAAAAAGGTAACTGATTTGAAAGGTCTTTTTTTTTAAAAAGTAATTGTTAATCAAATTATTTTGATCAGATTGTGAAAATATGCACTTAGTATGCACAAAAAAGGAAAATATGCAAAATTTTAAAAATAGTCTGAAAATAATCAAAATGTTCTAAATAAAAATTAGCTCGTTTGGTTTTAATTGGCTTATAATATCGAAAACTAAATTTTAGAGTAAATATGCTCACAAATAAAGAAGTATGCAAATATTCATTTGTCCGACTTTAATGACCCATTGTAAAATAATAATATTCATTATTTACGTAGACATATTGTCTACGTAGACATTTCTTTCGTAGTCTACCTTATTATTTACGCGTAGACAATTCAAGTAGACTACATTACGTAATCTACGTGTACAACACAGAGCTGAATTTCCTATTCGGAAATTCGCAAAAGTTAAGGGTAGTTCTATTTTTAGTTTTTGATTATTCTCTTTCTCTGTTTATTTTATGCGCAACTTGGAAAGTAAGTTACTCTAGTCATAATAAACCTGGTTCGTTCAATTTTATTTCACCACTTACCACTCTGTTATTACCCCTCAGCCCCTTTCCCAATTGTTCATATGATATTAGTGTTACAAAATATATGAGTTTGAAAATGATTCCCCATTTCTATGCGCCAGCAATACCTACAAGTGTATTGTATACATGTGGATATGTAATATGTATCATATTGGTCTCTTGAGGACAAACCTATTATATCATTGTGTAATAAAGCTGTAATTGCTGTTAACAGAAATGGTTTTCAGTGATGGTTCGCTCAGCAGCGTATACCACCTAATGGTGGTATGATTGGTGAGCCACCATCATGGACGGGCCCATAGTTTATATTGTGAACTGTTTATGTATGTGTGGTAGGGTGTATAGTGTCATCAGCATTATATAAAAGCTCCTGTTACTTACCTGTACATAAACGTAGCAATACTTCTCTAGTTCCCTTGGCTGACTAAAACTTTCAACACTTTGTCCGTATCTCGATTCTCTCTCATACTAAATAGAATAGTAAGTGAAATGATAGAATACTAAGATGTTTGGATACAGGTAGTCGCAAAATTTGTTCAAAATTCACATACATTTGTGAGATTTTCGGATACAACGAATGTTCAAGTGCATACACGTCCAGCTTAATACATTATAGCACAGTATAAATAAAAGATTATTATCATAGGCAGTAGCGAAACGCAGTTTCTATCCTTTTTTGATATAAGTACAAACAATTACTTATGTGATTGTATGTGTTTGTACATGCGAGACTGAGAGTTGATAATGGTCATGTTAAATTATATGAACAACTAAAAGCAACTTTCTTCAAAATGAATTGAGCAAACGCGAAATTGAAGACAGTATTCAACACGAGAATTTAGATCGTCACGATCTATTAGCACCAACCACTGTCGAAATCGAAAATATTAACGAATTATTATAAAATATTAATAATTATTTAATATTTAACGTATTTTTACATAAGCATTCAAATTATAATAATACTTACAAATTTGCATCAAATGGCACTCAGGAAAAACATAAATTCAAATTTTGTTTTGAATGATTTAAACAAAATTTAGCAGCACAAGAGTTATCACCAGACATTTTAAGCCACCATAATAATTAAATACATATCAGAAATATCCTACAGATCACAAAACACACTAAAATTACAAGGAAATATCAAAAATAACTGATAACAAGCTTTAAATAAAAAAAATTTAATGACAATTAAAATTCCACTGCCATCGTTGTTAAAAATTTTAAAAAAGTCAGTGAAACTTAGACAAAATTAAATAATTTACATAATTATCAATTGTAAATTTTCACAAAATAATTTGACCTGCAAATTTATTTTTCTAAATTAAATTTACTTTAGTTTTGATATTTTTACTGTATTAGTATGCATAATGTTATGAATTATTTAGGTATATAACATGGATAACCCTTTGGAATTTTTGAATTCCAAATGACACTCTTACGTCATCTCGTTTCGTAACTGTTTGTGAAACAAACTATTATTTAAACTCTGATTATAGTCCGCGCATCTACGCAGTAAACGTAACTTCCTCGGGTATCGGCAATAATTTTAACACATTGACGCTAGGCTATACCCCGTCAGCCATTCGGGATAAAGCGTACACCATTAAGATACGTAAACAAACATGGCTCGTCCGGAAGTCATTACTACACTAAGAGTATATTATCCATGGTAGGGTGTCTGTCTGCGGTAGCGTCACACACATCTACCTATGTGATTACTATTCGCCATTGGCCTCTATGATTGTTTGGTTATGACACATATCTGTGTCACCGGACTGTATACATATAGTGTTAATTTCCGAGATATAAAATAAGATCTAATAAAGAATTAATAACAGAGTAGAATTGAATATGTGTGAATCCTTTGTTTGGAAATTGACTTGATCAGAAAAATTATAAAGTAAAAGAAATAAAACAGGTATTTACTTAAGGAAGAGAGGAGACCAAGTTGCCTAGAATAAATATTAATGGTAGGTAGCTCAAATTGTATAATTAATAATCATAATCTTAATAATATTATAAATGTGAAAGTTTGGATGTTTGTTGCTCAATCACGCCAAAATGGCTGAACCCAATTTGATAAAATTTTACGTACACACTCTTTATACACTGACTCAACACATAGACTAAATTTCATCCCGGATTCAAGTTCCTGAGGGATAAGAAAGAAATTATTTAAACACGCCCCAAAAAATTAAACTTAATTCGATGAAATTTGGTATACAGACACTATTTATCCTGAGTTAACACATAGGTAAGTCTTATCCAGATTAAAGGCTCCTGCGGGATGACTGAACCGAATTCGATGAAATTTTATATGGAGAGACTATTTACTATGGGCGCATGTAGCAAGGTTTTTTTTAATAAGACATAGAATAATTTTATCTCGATTAAAGGTTCCCAAAGGATAAAAAAAGAAATTACTTAATCCCGTCCAAATAATTAAACCTAATTCCATTAAATTTAGTACATAGACACGTTTAACCCTGAGTTAACGTATAGGCTAATTTTTTTCCTAATTTAAGGTTCCTGTGGAATGACTAAACCGAATTTGATGCAATTTAATATACAGTCACTATTTACTATGAACACATACAGTAACAATTTTAGTAACATATAGGATAGTTTTATTTAGATTGAGGGTTCCCGGGGGGGGGGGATACAAAAAAAATGGAAGGTGATCGAATTCAGTGCGGGCGAAGCCGCGGGTCAGAGCTAGTAATTATATAAAAATTTGTAAATATGATATATATAAATCAATTTAGTGTGTTTTCTGTTGATTGTAAAATTGAAACCAAAATTTATTAAACAGGCCTTCTTTACGGCACTAGTGTTTTTTGCTTTTCATTTGGCAACTAGTGCCATAAAGTAGGTATTGCTTTTCGTAATATATCTTAACAGTGCAGTGTAATAAAATTGGCTTCTATGATTCAGTCGTGTATAAATAGTATATTGTGCAATCGACAATCCCGGACGAGTTATTTCAGATACTTTTTTCTATTATTATTACTATTTTTGACATTTTTATTACTTTTTAAAATAATATTTTTGAGTGTTCGTTTTTTTTTCTGGATTAAATATTATATAAATTACTTTGTCGGTGGTTTCTATAGAAATAATTATGAAATATTTATTAAATGAAAAATCATGAAGCAGCTTTGCGTGTTTTGATTAAATTTTCCGTGTTTTATTATCAATTTGCGTACGGAAAGTTTAGTTTCCGCACGCAAAAAAGTATGTGGGAAGAGTACAGTGGGCAAACAGCTATTTTGCGTACAGAAGTGTGTGCGCCAAGTTAGTACTTCTCCCGCATGAGTAATAAAAAATTATTATTCAATAAATATTTAAATCTTTGACTGATTCATAAATTCTTGTCGACTACATTCATATTAAGTTTGAATTCTTTGGAATACCTTATCTACTAGTGTAAGAATGATATTTTGGAATAACAGGCTCTTAAAGTGCGTCTTACAATTAATTTATAAAATTGCACTGCTTGCTTAGATTATTAATTTTCTCTCATCAATTAAATTTAAATTTTTGTAATGTTACATTGTTACATCTGATTGATAATTTTTCAATCAGTGTGTAAATTTTAATTAGCTTGTTACTTTTTTGTAGTCAAAGTGACTCGGCTGCGGCCTGAATCTAGAACATTTTGATAATCAGTCAAATGCCTTCGCAACTAGACTAAGAATTCTCTGGTCAAACGCTAGTCCATTTTGGTAATCCATCAATCACATGTTTTTTACCCTTTTATTATGCGTGAATTAACATTAATTATGACATGCGTCATAAGTCAAGGGGTAACAGAGTGATAAAATTAATTTATCGCGAAGAAAATAAATACTCGTAATAACATGATATCCAGCCTGATGGAATGAAAATCATATTTTTAACTTGGTACCATGTGGAATTTTTTAGAAATTAATCAGAATTTTTATTAAAGTTTTATATTTGAAACTAAATTTATTATCTGAAACAATTTTTTAATTGTTTTCCAAAAATATCAGCTAATAAACTTTTTAATCAGCATATAAATAATAAATTCCTCATCTCGAAATATATCTAACGATGATTATAATTACATACTATTCATGATAATTTCACCAGAACCGTTCAATACATAAATTATTATAGTAAAAATTTATGTATCAAAAATCAATTAAGCAAATATTTTCACTTATTAATTCATATCATGAATAATATCTACATATAATATACATAGCTATGTATAGATATATTCGAGATATGTTCGAGATATTCGAAGTGGATAGCTAAGTGAGAAAATTTAATTATAATTTGCATAATTTACATTGGCTGTTGCTATATATAGTATTTATCGACACACACTTCCTCACGTTTTATAGTTTCAAATGAATATAATTGGTTCTTATTAATCTAAAGGTTTTCGAAATACAATTAGCTTGTTTGGAAAAGTTTTGCATCAGTTATTTGTTGTAATATTATGTCTACCATTGTCTTATTTTTTATATAATTAATTACCATTATCATAGGCATAACTAGGATTTATTCCTAGAAGAGGTTCGCCCCTCTTATTCAGTGGCAGTCGTAGGAAAATATTTCGAGGGAGGTGATGTTGCAGGAGGAAATTTTGGAGGGACAATTTTTGGAAGGAGGTTTTTCTTACTTTATAGAATATATTTGTCAATCCTTATTAAATATAATCAAACTTAGTCAGCAGTCAGTTTTAAATTAGCCAGTAAAAAATTAACTAAAACTCACTTTTTTGCCAGTTCTTCAAACAGACACACCCCAAACCCGGAACTGGATATTTTACCAAAATTTACCGAAATTTAAAAATTTTTCAATATTTTTATACGATGGTAAAGAGCGAAAAAATCACCTAGGATAGTTTTTTGAGCAATAATTATTCTATGTAAACTGATTTCGAGCAACATAAACAAATTTTGTGAAAAAAGGGCGTTTTTTGCTAAAATTTGCAAAAATTCAAATTTTTTTTTTTAGTTTTTTACATAATGCTAGTAAGTAAAAAAAGGGTTTGAAGTAGAAGGGATAGGGGTTTGAATCATTGTACCTACTACAAACTAGTTTTTCAGAAAAATTAATAAATGTGTTTACATAAAAACAAGTTTATTAATATAGAACTAATTTTTTTTGAAAAATTAGGCGCAACTTATATTAAAGAAATTTAAAAAAAAGAAAAATTGATAGAACATATAGTTAAATTTTTAATAATATATTTAGCATTTCATCATGTATTTGAATTTAGTTTCTTGTAGGAAAATGAGCAAATTGACAATTTTCTACTCAATTTCACAATCTGTGTAATTTATGTAAAGACTGGTGGTACCTAGATACTTGATAAAATTAATTCAATATTCAATTTGATGTTTTCCGTTTTGTCTCAAGATATGACCTATTAATTAATACTAATTTGTTTTATCAATACAAGTTACATATAGTCAGTTGTTTCATAGTCTTATTGGAATATTGATATAGATTTACAGTATCATCCAGCTAATTTTTATTGCAACAACAATCGACACTTGTCGGTAAAACATCTTAAGTAGCGATTTTCGCAAAACTAATCAAATTTATGATTTAAGAAAACCATATGTACATTTTAACGTCTAGTATTTTTAAATCAGGTTGACGAATAACTAACGATTTGATTCACTTTTAAGTTTCGGCTCACTTTGTCTTAAGGTATTGTTGAGAAGCGATTTTTTTACTTTTTATACTTTTCTCGCATTGTGTCAATATATGTATTGTGCAATAAAGATTGAAATCACAAATATGCAATTCTCACATAATCTAGGGTAAGTGCGGGAGAGATGCCGCAGTAGCCATAGTTCGTCAGTTCATTGATAGATAGCGCTATTAATAGATTATATGTTTAAAATATGTTACTTATTTAAGCTGTATATGGTAACATTCATGGTTATGTCATCAGTTTAATAATTATCCAACTTTTTATTATTGAAAAGTAAGTTCTTTAACATAATATTTTATCAAACGTTTAATTCATTAGAATTTAAGAATGTATATTTCATTGTTTTAATGAAAATGAGTTTTGTTATTAATTTAAGTATATTTTAAAAGTACTGTATAAAATTTTAGGTTGAAATTCCGCACTATGCTTGCTATAGCAACGTGCGGCATCTATCCCAACAAAAAGGAGAGATCCCGCACTTAAAGTTGATATAGATGCAACATCATAACACATGTTAAAAACATAGACTTATATACCTTAATTGTACGATTTTTTTTGGACTGTAAATTATGCCACATAAATATAAAAGATCCATTAATGGGTCAGAGAGAGCCCTCCTATTAGTGAAGATAACGAAAATAATGATGATTGCCTGTGTATTGAATGTTTTTAAAGATACTAAGAAACAAAAAAAAGTTGACTGGTTAAGATGTATAAAGTGCCAAAAATGGTTACATATAGCATGCATCATGCATGGAGATGTGTGTAAAATGCAAAATTTTTAATATGAACTATGCGGCGTCTCACCTTTTTTGATGCGGCATCTCTCCCATAGGTGTGGGAGAGATGCCGCATCAAAGAAGGTAAGGCGCTCCCATAGGTGTGGGAGCCCGCTTTGCAGGCTCTACGAGAATGTTAATTATGAATCCTTTATGACTGAAAATTTAAAATTATTTATAAATAATTTTAAAGAACAATGTTTACATTTATTGTGTATAAAATTTCAAATCAATTAAATGCATACTTAAAGAATTATCAAGTGTTTTCAAAATGTGCGGCATCTCTGCCGCATTCACCCTATAATAAACATAATTTATTGAAAAATTGGTCATTTTATCAAAAAGTAGCTCAAAATACCATTATAATTTGTTGAACAATTGCAAAAGAAGAAGTTGCGGAACGTAAGGTATATACTACTTCTAAGATGTCAGCAATCCTTTAATAATTTTGCTATACTTATATATGTATATGATCTTATTTGTGACTTACTGTATGTTTTTTAACATTGAATATTATTGAAATACACATCCGCATACCAACATTAAGAGAAATAATATCAGTTCAGTTACAAAACGAGAAACAATTTAAACTCTCCTGTACAACTTAAAACTTCGAGAACAAGTAGTATTTTCAGTAACAGTAAATAATCGAATCATCGAACTTGAATAGAACAATTTCTAAACATACATTCAACAAATATAACTATGTACTTGCAGAATTTCTATTATTATTTTAACGAAAAACAATTCATATATGTATATGTATACCAAAAAACATGGCAAACATTTCAGGTACAGTCCAGCATGTTTAAATCCGGGTCTGGGTAGAAAAATGAACTGACTAAAAATATATGTATTTCTCTAAAATGTAAATTAAGATTCCTCATTTTAAGTGGTCAAAAAATTTGTCAGTACCGCTACTACTCGTGGACAAAATAACCAACTCACAAAATAATTGTGCGCAAATCGAGACAAATCTTACTTTTCCTATAAGAAAGGAAAGGACCTATAACAATCAGACCAATTTTAACATTTGTGGTTTTCACCAAATCCTGACGTTTTGGAAAATGAAGTCACAGTGGATGAGGGTAATATTAAGTATAAACTTTCCCTCCTGGGGAGGACTGTGGGCAAAATTTCTAAAAATTTTATAATATTTAGTCTTTAATCACTTACTAATCCCCACCCTTATCTCTCAGCAGATGTCAAATAAAACAAAATGGAAAAGTTCTACAACTATGTTGTCGGCTTTTTTTAATAAAAAATTAGAAAATTCTATTGGATATTAATACAGAATCAGGTGTCGTTAAATATATATTTTAGGCTCCCAATTCACATAAAATCAGATACAAAAATTGACGTGAAAACATAAGTTATGATACCTGCGAGTTGAGATACATGCGGTACTAGTTTCAGTAGTACCGTACTGTTTCCTACGTATATACCAGGCATGGGTGGCTGCCTCTAATCCCAGGAGGAATTTTGGATAAATTTGTTTTTACCCTGCTTTTTGAATTGTATGTGTAATTAAAAAAAGTTACTCACTGTAGGTCAAAGGGAGGGGCTGCAGCCCCTACAGCCCCCCCCCCACCCTGGATCCGCCAATGATCCCAGGTGTTGACCTGATAATCGCACCCACTATGGTAATTATTTGTGGCAGCCCGAGTTGCATAACAACGCTAACTATACTATTCTACTTGTCATACCTTGTGAAGAAACTAGATTACTTAACACTAACTTTTCCAGATATTACAGTGTCTTCTATATATTTCCGGAAATTTAGCCTAAAACTTTTAATTTATATACTGAGAAATGTAAAACTGTGAGAGTGATTGTAGGTTCTGGCCAGAAAAATATTGTTCGAACTGAAACTTTTAAATTGTATTTGATCTAGTTCATAAAAATACGATTCTTCTTTTTTAAAATCGTTAGAACGTTATGATTTACAAGACCGAAAATGCTTATAATTTTTCAATTTGATATATCTACCTATTTTTCGAACGGTAACCCAAATTTAATGTTGACGAACTGTACTAACATGCATGTATCCTATGTATGTATACAACACATATAAGTTTTGATAATTACATTTAGATTATAGCGTAACACTACCAATTAATTATATTTGGGTCAGTAACAAACAAAAGGTTTGTTCGTTTATTAATACACCGTACTAGTAGGAATCAGGAAGGTAGGTTGGCGTTACTATTTTATTTCAATTCCGCACACTAGTTCGGCTGGTCCCAGTTTTGGTATATTCCGTGTTTTATTTCGTTACAGTTGGTACCACGGGGTATAATAGTTGTGATGTTGTAATTATTGTTTTTCACTTGTATGATTTTCATATAATAATTGTTTTCACAAATATAATTTTATAAATGTGGTCAAAATTTGAAAATGTTTTGAATGTTAAAATTTCGAAATGTTTGAATGAGAACTGATGATGACAGTTTGTAAAAAGTCATACTACATAGCCATCATTCAAGAAAAGCACAACTTGAGTAAAATTAAAAGTTATTATTTACAATAATTTGTATCCAGGCTAGTTCTTCTCAGTGCAAATTACCGCTAGAACAAAGAAAGTTATTTCATAGAAATAGTTGGAATAAAAATCGGTCTCTAAAAATGCAGTGTCAATTAATTAAATAGATTAATAAAGAAGCTTCCTTGCATATTTGTATTCTGTAAAAATATATACAAAATTCAACTAAATATTGACGTCATACAGTGGCGCAAGTTCTAATATTACACTTTATCTAGAAGATGCGCCGGACTCTTTTGTGCCAACCATAAACATTATAAAATTGTAAATCATAGCTGAAGTTTACACCGTGAAATCCAGATCGAGAAATGGTTTCTAAAGTCAATTGTATTTGTAATACTCAAAAATATTCAGGTTTGTAGGTATAAATAAGCTACTTGTGAGTTGTAATGTTTTTAGAGCACTGAAGTTTCATAAACTCAAAATTGTACCCCCTACAACAAAAGTCTAAAAAAAGTAAATTTAGCTGACGAAAAAAGAATAAAAATAAAAAAATGTACCTACCCCTGTCGCAAGATCCTGCTTAATATATCGAATTTTCAATAAGAAAAATATTTTTTTCTCGAAAACTCGCCTATATAGGATAATAGTTCGAAAAGTATCTTTTGTGATTTTTACTATGGTGTAAAAAAAATGTCGAAAAATATTTCACTTTTGGCAAAGAAACTTATTCTTTCGAGGTTTCGGACATCGGATGTGTTTGACTTTCGAAGAACTTATTCAAGGACTTGGGACTTCCAATGTTTCCACCAAATTTCGTAAAAATTAAATATTTCGTTCGAGAGTTATCGTGTAGACATAATATAATAGGTATGAATATCAGTTTCGGCTTTTAGTATGACATTACAATTATACTCGCATCTTCTATTGAAATTCAAAAAGTGAAAAACGGTGCAGACTTTATGTAAATCGTTTCTACATAAAAACAAATCCTTAAGAATTTTAACCATTTTTGTAATATATTATGCATTTTTGTACTACTGTAAAAAATTATTTTATATTTTTGTTCATGTTTAGAAAACAATATTTTGTTATTATTACTTTTTTTATAATTTATATCTTTTGTTCATTTTAGTGCTGCATTACATTTTCATATTAATAAAATTTTTTTTTAAAATCAATATCTAACATGTTACACTATATTATGTGATTATAGGTTATATGTAACTACGAGTTTTACGATACAAATCCGAAATTTGGTCAAAAATAAAATTACAGTTACAAAACGTGTATTGGCGATCGTGCTTTTGAGCACAATAGATTTTATATATTTTTTTACTTAAAGTAGCTTACAATTTCCGAACAAAATAAAATTCCTAATGTACTTAGCTACAATCCACATATTGTGAACTAATTATTAGAGTATAATTGGAGATTTATTGTGTGTTGTCAATGCAGTCAGGAGTACAGTCCCCAGAATGTGTGTGAATAGTCCTTAGATGTGTTTAAATCAGGGGTGGCGAACCCGCGGCCCGCGGGCCGCATGTGGCCCGCCTTGAACTTTTTTCGGCCCGCGAGATTCATCACACAAATATGTTTATTTTATAATGACCAAGGTAGTGAAAACCAATGTATTCAAGAAATACATACTATATGGAAACACATAATTTTATATGCGGTGCGCGGAGTTATAATGAGCTTCCAAAGTGGCCCGTAAGATCAATTGGATTGACCACCCCTGGTTTAAATAATACCGATGAAGGAGAAGAATAATAAACATTAATGGTAAAAGTAATACTTGTGTTATACATATCGTCGGGGATAGTGCTAATCCGCGTATATACCATAGGTAAAGAGTGCGTATCTACACTAGACCTGACCACATACGTGGGATCGCCACTTGACGGCAGTAGATCTGCGGTATTGTTATTGGGCGATTTCTTGCTCTCCGTTAGTCGAACAAAGTATCTATCAAAGAGGTAGCTGCTAATCAGGTTCCTGCGTTCACTGCCTGCGAATTTTTCAATTGGCTACATTTGTCAGATACGCGGAATTATCCAATGCTAGTTACGCGTATTTACACTATCCCCGACGATATGTAAATACTGGTTTAATTCTGAGAAATAAATTTTAAGAATTACTGGCTAAGTTCCCTGTAATACCTATATAAAATTTAAATCAAATTGAAAAAAAATACTTACATTACCTTTATCTGTACACTTAAATTCCATTTTCACTCAAAATATTCCTTCTAAGGTACCATCACAGTGTGATTTGTCGAAAAATAGACAAATTTTCGCGATTTTTTTTCGGATGGATAGGATGGGGGAATCGGGATGAATTTTTTTACGATTAATACCACTATATTTAATAATACAAAAATAATTGTTTTATTTATTTTATTTTTTATAATTGTTATAATTTTTTTAAAAAAGCGTCTTTAAAAAAGGGCGGAAATCGGTACACACGATTGCGGCCGCAGTTTTCATCCGAAAAGAAAATCAAATAGATTATCAATCTGTAGGTAAGCCGTTATGTACCAATAGGAGCTTTCTTTTTCTTGAAATTTAAAAAAATGGCGGTGGTTTGTATAAAAAGTACAAAGTTTTTTATAGTTTTTCGTGTGGAAAAAAAGGAAGATTTCAATAAAAAAATAGCTCCCATAGGTACATAGCGGCTTAACTACAGATTGATAATCTATTCGAATTTTTTTGGTCGGATGAAAAGTGCGGACGAAAAGTGTGTACCGATTTCCGCCCTTTTTTAAAAGACACTTTTTTCAAAAAATTATAATACCTAATTGTAAAAAATAAATAAAAATAAATAAAAACGTATTTTTGTATTGGTAAATAGTGGTATTAATCGTAAAAAAGAAATCATCTCCATTCCCCCATCCTATCTATAAGAAAAAAAATCGCGAAAGTTTGTCAATATTTCGACAAATCACACTGTGATGGTACCTTAACAAATAATTTTACGTTTGTCGGTGTGTATTCTCTTCTGTTTGCAATATTTCTCTTAACAAAAATATTATTCTTAATTTAAATTTTACTATTAGGAACAGAAAAGTTCCTTTTTGTGTAATTACCAGTTTAGCAGGTAGTCTATAGTTTGAAATTAAATTTTGATTATAACCAAACTATTCTCTGTAATTATTGAGTTTTCTCAACACGATTTCTGTGTTCAAAGATTAAAATTTTTTTTGTTGTTCTTTTCTCTGAAACAAAAAAATATTTTTTTTTTGTTTCAAAGCAAATATATTTATGATTCAGTAACTTTGTTTTTTGGTATTGCCACCTTAAAATTCTCTTACTAACAACTGTTATATTTTTTTTTTTTTATAAATTATAATTTTTGTTCTGATTTCGTACTTTTGTACTAGACCAATAACCAAATTGGACGCAGGTACTGGCCTGATAATATTTCGATAGATTAATAAAATTTTAATAGAATTAATTGTAGAATAGTTTTTTTGTTTTTATTTTTATTTACATTTTTTTCGGGGAATTTACGTTTATTTGCAAATGAATTTCGAAATTAATTTCTATTATTACATTAAAACAATAAACGAAAATAAATAACCAATTAATAAAAAAAAAAACATTGCCCTATATTTATATAAAATTGTATATTCGAGTTGCTGTTTACCTTTGCACATTACTTTGTCCTGTATCTGAAATAAAATGATTTCTCTTTTAGACCAAATCTTTAATTTTTCCCCCTTAAAATATCCTTTTGCCAACGCAGATCAAGTAGGTACATGAAGAAAAAAAGGAACAAAAGCAGGAACTAAAAAACATCCCAATAATAATAACCAGTAAAATAAATTCTATCTCCTTTCAGTTCTTTACGATTTGAACCGTATCTATGGGTACAGAGAATTGTTTTCTTTCTTTGCTATATTATTTTGTTGCTACCGTAGCATTCCGGTCCGTTCCGGCGGTATCTACGTATACGGTACCGTTCGGTATATGTATGTGTGGTATTTTGTTGTTGAGGTGAAGTCACGTACCTAACATTTAGCAACTGGAAAATAAGTTCACTGTATGTACATAAATACGTGATTTTGGTCCAAAAAGTTTCAATATAGCTTTGGCATTTTATATTGATGTAATAAAACTCTATCTGTCTTTATCTTAATTTATTTGTTCTTTTTGTTTTTTGTTTTTTTGGGTTAGGAACGGCAAGAAGCGCCTTTATAATTTTCAACTGCTACGAAATTTCGTTTAGGCAGACAGACAATTTTGATGGTAACCACTAACCAGACGGAAAAGCAATTTGTCAATTTTTTATTATGTCTTGTCGATAATCTCTGAATATTCTTAACCGACTTCAAAAAAAGGAGGAGGTTCTCAATTTGATTGTATTATTTTAGTCGGTTTTTTTTTTCTTTTTTTTTTTAGAGGGGAGAAGTGTTGCTTTCTATCTACGGTATACTTAAACCGATGAAAATGACTCTTTAAAACGATATCCTTTCGACGAGGTGCCACATAGAACTGGCCATAGACTTCAGGAGATACGTTACGAAATTCTTTAATGACGAAAAGACATTAAAGCTATGATGAAGAGTCCTTTAATAACGAGTCGTATAGCCGCTGCCAAAGCAATGAAAATTTTCTTTCAAACGATGGAAGCAGCCCGTTACTCGGTGCAGGAATACCGACATTATCCAAAACATGGCCAAATGGGAACGTGTGACGCTCGCCATTGGACATACCTTCAAATTTTTAATATTAGAAGGTATTCGTAGCATCGTGTAGAATCTGCGTAAGAAGATGTCTGAAATTTACGTCTTTAGATTAGAAACTTAGCTGAATTCCTGCACCGATTAATCTTGTTTCTTTCCAAAGTATCTATACTAATTATTCTATAGACTAACTGTATCAATGGACCCACAAACAGCCACATATGACCAAGATACGGCCGACGCTATTGTTATCAATGCAATAACGAGTGGTATCCGTAGTAGCGTTTTCAGATAATTATTGTCAAAATATAATATTGAGAACAAAATTTAACTTTTTTGAGAAAAAACTGGAAAACTTTGAAAGAAGAAAAGTTTTGTTTTTGAAATACATATACAAATTATATCTTGTTAAATATAGGCCTATTTGCTGAAAAATAGATATAATCTTATTTATTAGAACTGAAAATGACTTATTTCAAAAATAAAATTTTGTCACATTTAAAAGTTATTATTTAATTTCTACTATCCTTTTTCAATACCGTAAAACCGTCTAGACCCGGACACTTTTTTACATTTTTTGGTATAGTTTTATGTTTATACATGTTTTCTTCATAGATATCACCAATAAAAGTATTACCTTTAGAAAGAGCGTATATTATTTGTTATATCCCTGACCCATTTGTTTCATTATAAGTATAAAAATAAAGAAAATAAAAACCAATTAGTAAGTGTCCGGGTCTACACCCCAAATCAGTCTTGACCCGGACACTTACTTAAATAATGTAATAACATGCAAACTAACCTCTCCCGTCGGGTTTAGGACAGTGTTTTATATCGTCTGATGTCTTTGAACCTGTCAAAGACTTCAAAATATTTTGTGGAAAGGGAGAGGGGGCAATGCATAGTATACCTCTCGATAAAGTAAAGATACGATATGACACCAGAAGGAGGCATAAACCGCATAATTCTGGGGGCATAATTCTGGGGGGAATATTAACGTACGGACAATGGGAGTTACTACTGGTGCGAATCGCGGCCATAGTATAATAAACTGATGTGTCCGGGTCTAAACGAATATACATATATAGCATGTATTTTTTTATATGTACATCGAATGTAACTTCAAACATCATTAAATGATGCGCGATAAATTCTGAACACATACATGTCAGAACTAAAACAATATAAAAATTATGACGAAAATTACATGTCTAAGTTAGACACACATTTTATTTCTTTGAAAAACTGTAGGATAGTAATCCTGTAAAATGAGATAGTAAATGTTGAAATCCGTAGTTTTTATTGCTACAGAGTACAGCTGTTTAGAGGATGTTTTTCTTTCTCTAATGACCTCAAGAACAAATGTTTATTGTTGGAGGTTAATGTATAAATTATTTAATTTGAAGATTGGTGCAAAGTGTCCGAGTCTAGACCCCTGTCCGGGTCTAGACGGTTTTACGGCATAGTCTAGACCCCCTGTCCGAGTCTAGACGGTTTTACGGCATATCAGATAGTAGCTCTTGTGAGAGATAGCTATATTGCGAGTTTGTCTAAAACTCTAAAACATAAATTTATATGAATGAGTCATTTTCAGTTGTCGTTCTTTTCACTATAATACATTATGTTCTTTATAATATCTAACTACCCGTAATTGGTTTTACGATTTGTCTAGTAGTATAATATGATAATGTTCGTTAGTCTATAATCTATACAATATCAAGAATCAGAAATCGTAGTGAAAATATATCTTTTTTTAGCAATTAAACCTCTTTTTGTCCTACAGTTTTTAAATAACCTTGCTTAACCTAATTTTTGCGGCAAAAAATGTACTTATTTTACATTTGTAATTTTCAAATATAAAAAAATTTAATAATGTGCCGCATATGTGTATGTATTATGTACGTTGTTGTAATTTTTTTTTTTTTTTGTAAATTTTGTTGGTATGTTCGTTACAAAAACATTTCGCATTTTATGCTGACATACAAGATATTTATATACCTAATAATCATTTACTACGTATACAGATGCACATATATGTATATGTAAAAATTGTTTGTACACACAAAATGAATGAGTAATATGTACAAAATATTTAAATTTTCACGGTGCCCGGAATTTTTTGTTCTAACAACAAACCACTAAAAAGGAAACGTTGTTGTCATGCAATAAATAAATGATGGGACCGACGCAACGCAACGCAACGTCCACAGACATAAACTGAGTGAAATTTTTAACGACTAAAAAACAATAATATTCACGTTATTACTCGCACGTCTGTCCACGTCTACAACAAACCTAGGAGAAATTTTTTTTTTTTTTGAAACATTTAAGCATAATTAAAAACAGAAATAACAGTATAAAGTACATGCACACACACACAGGCTGGGCAATATAATTTTGAAGTAAATTTATTGGACGAAAATTCCAAAGAAATTTGAAATTTTTTTATGATTAACTATGACCGTACGTATCGTTTTATGAAATATTGTATAAAGCTAAGGTCACATTAGAAGCGAGTACGTACGACAAATCACTCGCGCGTACTTGTACGTACACGTCAGATTGAAACAAACAATGTAAATGAACGAAGTTGGTCACAATAGATACAAGTTACTCTCGGGCGAATTTACGTAGTCGTCAGTGTTAAAAATTGAAACAAAAGTTTTTTTTTGTTTGCGCGAGTCGTAACTGTAGAAGATAAAGAAGATAGGCAACTTAAAGTTATACAATTTATGAATATTATTTGAATTTTAACGGATATTTTTATTTATTAAAATTTTTGCAGTACCAAACTAGAATTTTATAAAACTTATTATTTGATAAATTAAGGATGTTATATTTAACCCTTTTAAACAAACCATATGGTAAAATTTTTTTGTCTTAAAATGCCGGACTTTTGAGTGCCAAGTGATAAGTAGAATAGATAAGGCTACAAAAAAAGAAAAAGAAAAAATCAAAGATCCCAACATTAAAAAAGTGAACCCTAGGGATTTACAAAAAATAAATTATAGTAACCTATGTTGATAAAATTGGTGCCGCGACTAAATAACTGTGGACAAAATAACCGCAACAAAACAACCGCGACAAAATAACCGTGGACAAAATAACCGAACGACAAAATAACCGTACGACAAAATAACCTTAGACAAAATAACTGTGGACAAAATAACCGAACGACAAAATAACTGTACGACAAAATAACCGAACAACAAAATAAACATCGTTAATTATTCTTTTGAGTTAGGGTACATACGGCTGTGATATGATTAAGATTTTTTTTCCTCCCAATATATAAAAGGTAGCTAAATTGCAATAGACCTTAGCTTAGATGTTGGTATTTAAACTATTGCATTTACAAGCAGAACGTTAATGGATGAAAACGGTTGGTTGGGAAACATTATTTTTAACTAGGTGGTGAGATTAGTTAAGGTTAGGTTAGTGTAGTTAGTTTAGACAATATACTTCGACTTTGGTATAAAAACTATTTAGGTTAAGGTTATTGGTGGTGAGGTTAGTTAAGGTTAGGTTAGTTAAGTTAGTTTTGACAATATACTTCGACTTTGATACAAAAACTAATTAGGTTAAGGTTATAGGTGGTGAGGTTAGTTAAGGTTAGTTTAGTTTAGTTAGTTTTGGCAAGAACTCCTATGCAAAATTTCATTCTTCTGAACCCAACGGTTTAGGCTATATGTTGTCTTTCAGCCAGTCAGTCAGTGTTAGAAATTTATTAAGTAGATGTGTATAGAAAAGTTAATAATTCAGGGAACCATTAGGGAATCAAAGAAAAAAGAGTACCATAACCGAGAAATTTGTAAACGATTTTGGTTAAAGGTTGTGGAACCATTAAAAGTTCCTTTATTCATACGAAAATATTGAAAAAACTTGTTTTCGTCTATTTTTAAATGCGGAAATAATTTCCTAAATTCACCCTCAGTAGATCTTATATTGTATAAATTCATAAATTCATTCGATTCGCTTTTTCATCAAATAATAATTAATTAAATTATTATCGAGAAAAAAATAATCTCTTAACAGATTCATTTTTAAAATAAATTTACGTTAGTATACGCTAACAGTGTGACCACTTTAGCTGACAACAATAGTCTCACGACTACATCATACAAATTAAGTCGTACGTACCCGCTTCCAATGTGACCTTAGCCCAATCCACACGTATTTCGACTTGACGGTATCACATGTTTGGAACACCGGTGTAACTACAAATCTTTCCAAAATATGGAATGGATGAAAAAAAGTTATCTTGGCCTTTGTAACACCTATTCATTAAATACGGCATATAATTAATGCTAATTAACAGAAATATACATATTATACAAATTTGTTTACACAATTTGGCATAAATTTATTGATATTAATGAATGATAATTGTGTAAATTTATTAATAACATTTATCATGATTTGATTACATTTTATCCGGAAAATAATTTACTGAGATTCTTTTATTAATTAACTTGGTTTACTTATTAATTTAACATTATTTTAAAAATTTCAGTGTTGTTAACACACGAGGTTGTTTGTTACATTTCGATAAATATGTAGTTAATCGTTTCATAATTCAACAAAGTACAAAATATTTCACAAATCGTTAAGTATTTTCGTTTGTTACGAGCATCTAATTTGACTGGATATTTCAGTTTTGAATTGATCAATTTAATTGTCGAACTTAACAGTCTAACAATTGAATTCCTAAGTATTTCAAATCATAGCGTCTTTTCAAAAATCTATAAAAGGGCTCCACGCCAACAGCTCGCTCTCAGTAGTTTGTCGTATGTGCTACGGGCACGTCTCTCTATTACATTTGCTTACAGTGCACAAGTCAATAAAAATATTGTTTAAAAAGCAAATCGTAAAATTGAAAATAAATTATAAAACGAAATAATGTAAAGAAATTAGTACTTAAAAGAAGTGAAATCATTTCCTAATGCATAATTGAAATCTACTTAAGTGAACAAAATTTAATTTGAGTTTGAAAATATATTCGTGAATTAATAAATTAATGTGTCAACATATTAATAAACAAAAATGTGAACTTATATAGTAAGGTTAATGTAAAGACTGTTATTTTATTGTAAAGTTTGAATAAGACTACGAACACTTATGGGAAAATGTTTCATTAAAAGGTTTTGATTTAAATTAGTGTTTTATTTCAATGTTTTTCTTCCTTCTTCATATTTTCGATGAACTATCATAGACGTGGCCTTTACCATCTTAGTGCGAGCATTCTACGACGATAACAACGCAATGAACTTGCGAATTAATTAGAAACTCATACAGAACACTAAACACCTCGCTTCCGTAAATGCCGTAACGATATGGGGATTCTTTATTCACCTTAACCTCCTCATACCCACCTTGTTTACGTCACACTTTAAACGTTTTCGTTAAAGGTGCTGATGAGCAGAAGAAAATTGATCGCTTTGGTTTTCCTCCTGTTTCTCCTAAATGGGACTAACAAGCAAAAAAAAAAACCGGAGCTGCCGAAACGCCTTTCCACCATGTCCCGGCAAAAAATCGCTGATTTCCCTAAGGGTGGCTTAATACCCTAAAAATGTGTGGAAGCCAAAAAAAAAGCATTTTTATTGATACATCTCTATGTAATACATATGAACAAAATTTTGTCAATTTTTAAATTTTTATGTACAAACTAGAAGGGTGAACCCCTTAAAAATGTGTGGATGCAAAAGATAATGTTATATTTATTACTAGAACTCTGGAAGGTAGGTATATATAAACCAAATTTCATTAATTTTGAGTTCCAACTTTAATAAGATGTTTCACCTCTTAAAATCGTTTTCGAGCAACAACTTTTTTTTTTGTTATTAAGTAATTAGCCTCTACATATTGCCGAAGCTTCAGATTTTTTGAATTTTCGACTTTTTGCGGTTTCCGTAGGAGAAGAAAATTTATGTGAAGTTATGAATTACTAAGTACTTCCTTACTGTGTTTAGATCTATTTGGTTTTGTGAGTCATATAACCAAATATCTCCTTTAAAATGTGATTATCTTGATTTTATGCTATCAAACATCATCCTGTAATTCTCATATTTTTTTGGAATATATTAAGTTTATTATAAAAACGCAATATATATATATATATATATATATATATATATATATATATATATATATATATACTTGTTTTTAAAAAAAAAATTTGTAATTATATTTTATTTCTTTTCACATTACCGTTCACATTATTTCCCATTTCATTCTATTACGTCTCTTCGACAGAGAAAAAATTCAAAAAAAAAAGAACTGTGTATACCTACATATATGTATATACAAGTCTAATTAATTTTAATTATGATATATTTTTTATTCTTTTATAATAATATGTATAATAATCCTAGGCATAATATCTCTTTTCTTCCTACACATACCAACATCCTGTTTTCTGTTCATTTTATGTAATTTTCTTTATAAAAAAAATTACGTAAAATTAAAAAAAAAAATATGTATAAAAATTTTCTCATAATGACTTTTTTATAAAGTGCACATCCAAAATGTAAATGAAAAATAGTGGCGGCAATGCAGGGAGGCAGATACGCTAGGTATGCATTTAATTTTTTGCTTCTGTTGCGATTCATTCGCAATGATGTGTATAGAGTCAAACCGTTGGGCATGTTGTATGTATGTTCTGTTTGTGTCTAGAAAAAAATGAAGTATTAACTGGATGCTATGTTTTTGTTGCCCCGTGTATGTGTGTGTAAATTGTATTCTGTTCTTAGGAATTTAGTTTCGCATATATGAAAAATAAAAATTAAAAATAAAAGAGCTAATTATCTGTGTTCAGAAAAAGCAGAATAATTACTATAGAAATGTTTTTGCAATTGTTTACATTGAAATTAGAATTATGTGAGGTCTTAATGAACGTTTTGCAGGGTTTTGCAATTCCGAGAATAAAATAAGTAATTTTCATTTCTTCATATTAAAGAGTAAAGTCCGAATTTAGTACTTTTAGTCTGACTTTTAAGCCAACCAGTTTCCGCAGTATACTTGATGTCATATAATTTCGCATAATTTAGATAATCTACTTATGTAATAAAATTTCTAACACTGACTGACTGAGAGACAACGCACAGTCTAAACCAGGAGAGGCCAACCCAAATTATCTTACGGGTCACTTTGAATGCGCATCATAAAATAATGGCCAGCTTCGCGGGCCGCATATAAAATTATGTGTTCCCATATTAGATATACATTGTTTTTCACTACCTTAGTCATTATAAAATAAATATATTTTGTATAAGTATAATGAAACTTGCGGGCCAAAAAAATTCAAGTCGGGCCGCGGGTAGGCCACCTCTGGTTTAAACCATTGGGTTTAGAAGAATGAAATTTTGGACAGGAGTTGTATCGTAGGTGAGTACTAAGAAAGGATTTTTGAAAATTCGTCCCCTCAGTGGGTGAAATACGGAATGAAAATTTGTATGGAAATTCGTCATTTTTGAAGTTAGAGATATATAAAAATATGTTACTATGGCTATTAAAATAAATAATATTTTAATAAATCTTCAACACTGACTGACATTCTGAGATGCTACCGGTAGTAAATCCCATCGGGTGAGTATACGGCTAGTATTTAAATAATTTTCTTTCTTATTTTTTTAGAATGAATACGTAAACTTAAATCAAATATTTGGGACATTTCACGTGAAGCGGACAACGAAAATAATGTCAGATTCCGAAATTGGTTCATAATTGGGTTAATTATACTTCTATATGCCCTGAATGTAAATACGAAATTTTTTTTTCTAGGAGGCCTAGTTGTCAAATTACGGGGTTCTAAAAAATTGACAAAAATTATAGACAAGGTTTTTTTCGAAAGCTGTTGGTGGTATTAATCAATGCTATGTTTTTATTTGTATATAACGTTTTATATAGAAAATTGATAGCTCTTTTTAACTACGGAATCAAATTCAAAATTTGAATTTTTTTTCGTGTGCAAAACCGGAAGTAAATATTTCAGATCAAAATTTATGTAAGTTCGACCATTTTTTTTTAAATTTTTTTATCACAAAATATAGCTTGTAGTTTAGGAGATAGATAATTTAAAGTACAAAGGTGGAGCACTAAACCCTATACTGGGCGCTTGTGAAATGCCCCATTTCTAAGAATACTGGTCAAACTATTTATGTTAACCAGTTTTTAACATTGATGCTGCGCTTTAACCAAAAATAGTATTTGAATTTTTTATTTTAAATTCTGCATCGATTAAAAAGAAAAGCCAGCCACTAGAACGCTCGGGGTCACTTTTTCAATTTATAAGAATCTTTTTAAGAGTAAGGGTGCGTCTTTTATTTACCTCACAAACTTCCTCTCAACAAGGAATATTCTTAACTTAAATCTTACTAGTAGCGAGAAGTATGTATAACATGTTTATCTTATGTTACTATTATGTTAAAATTTGCTTATGGTTGCTTACCATCGCATGAATTTCTCTATAATAATTAAAATAAACAAAATGAAAAATTACCAAAATCATCAGTTTGGTGAATAGGTTAAAATTAAATGTTTTGAGAAGAAAAGGTCTGACTAACTACTATAGGTGAAGGACTTAGGGTGTGTTTTTCATCATCCTCCTAAGCTGTTTCTTATCTTAAAGTTGCTCCTATCTTCTTCTTATACTATTTTGTTGTCTTTTAACTTGCTATTAAGTGTCAAATTTAATTTAATAGGAGGATAACTTAAGATAATTTAAGAATAGTATAAGTACCTTGGTTTAATGAGAGTGATAATTTATGTAACTCATGTGTATCAAGTCCCATAAGAATATTGTAGTTTTTGCACTTTTACCATGGAAAAAAGTTAAGGCAAACTTTTACAGCGATAAAAATGGTACAAAACATTTCATTGGTCATTTAATTGTAGGTAAACGACAACAAAATTTTACTGGCTTCAGAACCATAGTAGCAATATATTAAATTATCTACCTATAATATGAATTATACTAATTTACTTTATTCGTTAAAATATCTTACTGCATTACACTTGAGTTTTATATTTTTTCTGAATAAATTTGTGTTTTCTACAACTCAGATTTCTTGTCTAACAGCAATTTAACTCGAAGAATTGTCAACCCAAAAACGCTTCAGCTCCGCTGTCGCGTTTTTGTTAGTTGACAATTCTTCCCGTTAAAATGCTAGGCAACAAATTTTCGTTAGACAAACCCAAATTTATTCGAAAAATTACAAACCTCTCGTGTAATAATAAGTGAATAAAACCTACAATAAATAAACAAGTAAATAAATAAATAAATAAATAAATAGGAAACAAACCTATTGAAAACTAATTTTTGATAAGTAGGAGAAACCTGTACATAATCGTATACCGTAGTAAAACAGTATAGTAGGTCTATTTTTCTCATTAATTAAAATTTCCGGAACACAAGCCACTCAACAGCGTCCACTAATGAGAGCTATTTGTCAACAAACACTTGTAGCGACAAGCACGAATGTTTTCAAAATATTTCTTTTTCGTATTTTTCGGTAGACTTGATCTTATTTTTGTGAAAATTGAAGTAAAAATAGTTAAGTTTATGTGTACTATAAGCTAATCTCAAATCAGTTAGGTTAAAGTGTGTGTATTTACTCGTAATTTACAATATTTGTACCGGCGAAGCGTATTTGGAAAATATACCCGTATTCAGAGCTCAATGTATCTGAACTCGGGTATACATTCAATGTTTAAAAGCATAGTTCGATACTTGAAATTATACCCATTAAAAGCGCTGAGCTCGGGTATATTTTCAAACTCAATATTTAATAAGAATAGTATGAAAAACACTCACTTTCAATTTATTGGTAAACAAATGGTTCAATTAAGTAGTTAAGGAAAAACAGTACTGTGACGCCGCAAAAAATTGACAATTTTAGCGAATTTTTTTGCAAACGTGAGTGAATACCTATATGAGGGTCGAATTAAAAAGACTTTAATGAGTATCCATTTGTCTATATAAAATTTTATAGAATAATATTAAATATTTGCAAACTTAATAATGCAAATGCACTTAAAAAAAATTGCAAATTATACCAAGGATATTGCAATGATGAATCATTTCAAATTAAAAGAAGATAAAAAATTATTAAAGTACATAATTGTAGCTATCGTTATGGATAAGTATTTTTTTACATTTTTTTCATAAAATAGCAACGGATTCAAAAATTTTTCGTTTTGTTTTGTTTTGTCTTGTTTTCGTTGAATTTTGGTCTAAAATTTTCACAATATATTATCAATATGTTGTACTTTCGAATTAACCAAAAAAAAAAAAAAATTTTCAGTTTTTTCAATCCAAGTTACCAGACTACGACCTTAATTGCACCAAATATTTTTCAGCGGATTCGAATTCAAATAATTTGTCCATATTCATACGCTTTTGTAAAAAACCCTTCTAAATCTGTTTTATTAATCATTATTCAATTTTAAATAAATTTTGCACGTTTAACTCACACAACACCAAATTAAGAATTAAGATAAGAAGAAGCTAAAAATTATTTCAAAAAATTGTAACGGTTTTTTTTATTTGCAACAAAGTAAGTCTTGTATTAAATCATACGTGCATATTTTTTTTTAAGAAGATCGACTATAAATTACAGTTGAAATAAGTTTGAAAATATACCTTATTAGTAACTGTATAAGATTACACTAATTTATTGTCGCGTATATATTCAAATTCTCATAGTAGTATTCTTGTATTTGAAAATATACCCGATTTTGGCTCTGAAATGAGGTATATTTTAAAGAGTCATTTTGTTAGATTCTGTTTTGTAAATTATACCCGATCCTAGATCGGTCAGTGACGTCACAAGCTCTGACTTCGGGTATATTTCCAAAATACGCACCGGCGAAATCGATTTCCATATATAGAAGTGAGTTATATGTTTATACATTGGTCTCCGGGTCAAAACCGTACGGGGTAAAACCGGTCTATATACAATTTTGGCTTGGATGTATAAATATGAACCAAACTGATTTTTTATTATTAGTTGCAAAAAATATGCTACGTAATCATAAAAGAGCTACTACTAGTAAAAAATATTGGAATAATATGAGAAAAACCATTGAAACGGTATTTGACGGAACCATGAGGTACTTCAAAACTGCTGGAACATGTCAGGTATCAAAATCAACATTATACAAGATTGAGTCAACAGATTCAAACAAAAAAATGATTTGGGTTCTTCAACACGCAAAGGTTGAAGAGAATTTAAATCGATTTCTTCGGTGTCAAATATAGTATAAGGTTTTGTCCATGTGTCAGGGTAAAACCGTAATAAATAGTGATTTAAATTTTTTATGTTACTTTTGTTTAATATTGTGATTATCCAAAATATTTTGAGGCAATTATGTTCCTTATGAAATTGACCAATTATAAACGTTAGTTTCATACACTTATGTTTTAAAATGAATGATCTACAGCCCTAAATCCTTAGCTATACGGTTTTGACCCGGTCTTCCCTAGGTATAATCCGCTATATAAATTATCATTATGTAAAACATTACTAGCTTCTGATTTTTATTATCCGGTTTTCATTAGTTTCAGTTAGATACCAAGAATTTTAATAAGCCAATTAATTCGTTTAAATTTTCGGAATTAAAAGTAATAATTGAACACTAGAAAAATTGTTATGGATAATACAAAAATAATAAACTATATGCCAATAATACTATAAAACACTATAAATTAATAAATGAATATCATATTATGTACGTATACGTAATTGTATAATCGGAAAATTACTACAAAAAGAAACATAATAGAATACAAATTATTATATTTCAATGGAATAATTTAATTAAAGCACTTTTAACAGCAAATTTTGATCAATAGACAAAAGCTCTGGTTGACTATGATACACTAGAATAGTACCTATATAATGCAAATAGTATCTGGACATATAGTCTAGTCACTTGATTTGATGCCGTTTTTTTATGCATCACTGCAAATTTTTAGATAATATCTTAAGAATACCAGGATTTTAAAAAAATGAGAGCGTATGTAAAAAGATTACTCAACTAAACTCTACTCAACACTTATTCTTTCGAAATTTTCTCCGAAACTGAAAGAGATACAGAGCCTGACTTACATAAGGGCACTTGCCCCCCTCCCCCTACACACACAATAAGTGCCTCCACAAAATCTCTCAAAATAGAATTATTGTAATTTATAAAATAATTCTGCAGGAGGGTTCACGAGACCGTGACAGCGAACAAGTACCGTGAGACAAAATGGAAAAAAATTTTGAAGAGGGTTCAAGAGTACGCAATATTGTTTAGGAGTACACCTGAAAAACTCGAAAGGTCGGAAGATGGAACTCATTTAATTTTTATCGTATATTAACCAAGGACCACTACATGAAAAATGCGCCGGGGCCTTCACAGAGGTAAACCCGGCCCAGGAAAGATACAAAAAGAATCCCAATTAAATTTGTACAGGCAACGTTTTTACACCAAGAAGTCCTTTACTTTTAACCTCTCATACGACAGCCGTAATATTACGACGAAGGTATAAAAATGAAAATTTTTTTCATTATCTATTGTTACAGCAACATACACGTTCATTTGTGGGAGATTAATTGCTTGGGGGATTAATTTCCAATTTTTTCACGAACGTTCTAGTTTTATTTCAATTGTGGAGGTGCCTGTTTTGTGGAATCGCCTATACACATATTCGGCTCAAAGGATGGGTGATGTAGGTCGATATTAAATTATAGAGTAAGACAATTTTTTATTCTTCTAAAATTCTAAATTTTTAGAATATCATATTGAAAAAAATAAATTTCCCTTTATTTGGCCAGTGTATAACGTCTTTTCACTTTTGAATTCTTCAACAATATTTGATAATTACTTCAAAACCATCTGTACATGCTAAACAGTGATTGCACGGTAAAAATTTCATTTACATTACCTAATACTAAACAATATATTTTTAATATATATATATATATATATATATATATATATATATATATATATATATATATATATATATATATATATATATATATATATTAGGGTGGTCCTTAAAAAACTAATATTTAAAAAGTACTAGGGGCACCCGTTCGTTTTTTTCCACATTAGATTTTTAAAAAATGTTTTAGGCGTCGCTACCAAGTTTTGAATTTTCAGAATAATTGAAGATTTTCCAAGATTTCTATAAAATTTCATCATGTTGGTGAGCACCAAAGTGACATTGATTATGAATTAAATAATAAATTAGGACACTACATTAACTTTTAATTGCATATCACTCACTTATCGCTCATTAAATAGATGTACCCAGAGCCTGGATGACACTGCAAAGCGCATGTCTGCGGACATCTATTTAATGAACTATGAGTGAGTGATATGTAATTAAAAGTTAATGTAATGTCCTAATTTATTATTTAATTCATAATCAATGTCACTTTGGTGCTCACCAACTTGATGACTTGATGAAATTTTATAGAAATTTTGAAAAATCTTCGATTATTTTGAAAATTCAAAGCTTGGTAGCGACCCCTAAAACATTTTCTCAACCCTACCCCTAGTAATTATTATTAAATATTAGTAATTATTAAATATTAGTTTTTTAAGGACCACCCTAATATATATATATATATATATATATATATATATATATATATATATATATATATATATATATATATATATATATATATATATATATATATATATATATATATATATATATAGAATACATATTATATTATTGTCGTATCTGACTGTTCCAATTTGATTATATTACGTTAATTTTGAATATCTGTTTTTACCACATATACGTTTTAGTAATATTCGATACAATATGAAAAACTGGATTCAGACATATTGTGGTTCTACATAGATTGGACTGTAACATAAACACACACTGGATTTCATATATAATGGCCTCAGTTATAACAACTCTCTGATATGTACCTTGAGAATTTCCTATATCTACATACATATATATGAGAAAAATATAATACTACTGTAATAATTTCGGAAATAATAACCTACTAAAAAAGCCTTTTACAGATGTAGCGTCTCTCGACTGGAACATTTTTATATAGAATCCAGTAACGGAGTCCACAAAAGTGGATTTCATTTACGAGTCATACTAGCTGCCTTGTTGAAGCAACCAGTGGAGCCAACAAAGTAATTATTCGCACCGAAATTTCTATTTTACATGGCGTTCTAACCGAAGTAACTACAAAAGTAGTAATAAAATACTGTGTTTAAGTAAAAAAGTGAATTAACAGAAAAAATATCTTAAAACGAAATCATGCCGTAATGGAATAAAAATGGTAGGTAATATCTAATAGAATAAATAAAGGTAATAACAATAATAATGATGTGGGTGAGTCTGTTATAGACTCGTGTCTAAACGCAACGTATCAGTAAGGTTTAAAAAAAATTAACGGCAAATGTAACCTATGTGGCTAATATTTTGAGAATTCCGAGTGTGTCTCGGTTTTATGGTTATTTTTGAATGACGGCCTTTTTTCTTTGAAAGAAAAATGCACTAGATACGTTTAGCGACTAAATACTAGTATTCCTTCATCACCATTATAATGGAAATTCACTGTAGGTGCATATATGTATATACAGAACGAATACGTATACATTAACATTCATTGTTTCGACCAGATACTGTTGTCAGTAAATTCAAACGTACATTTTATATTAATTAGCAAACTGTTACGTGTTATAAACAGATTTTCTAGTTTGATACAAAAATAAAAACAAAAAAGTAAACAATTGAGGTACTAACATATTCTATTATCGAACATTTTTTTAATTAAATAATTGAGATATATGTTGAAAGTACAATGTTATTGTTGGAATAAAATGAATATTGGAAAAATGATACCAATTGTTCCCTTAACCCTTTATAGGAAGGTGGCAAATATTAATGCCACTACAAATAAAGATATAAAGATAATTTTCTTTCTTAATTTCGATCTAAAATAATCTTTATGGACTTATTTCATTACGTATGTAAACAGTGACCAATATGCATTCAACACTTTCATTCAAGTTAAAACTTGTGGCGTATAGTATTGTGGCAAGTATAATATTTGCCACCGACTATTTGTAATTTTTTTATAAAAAATATAATACATTTTAACAATGAATTGATTTTATTTAATTTTTAGTTGATAGAAATCATCAACAAAGTTCATTTACAATTAAGTGGTCAATATATTTCCTACCGTGCATGCACATAAAATTGTTTTCTTACGTTAGGTGGCATTATAATTGACCACTCGTTAGAGCCTTATTATAAGTAATTACAATTTTTTTAGTATTTTTTCCTAGCTCCATAGACTGATGTTAATTTAATTAAATTAAGTTTTCCTTAAAAATAAAAAATAAAATGTTATGTCCTATAAAGGGTTAAACTAGATGCATGTTTTTAAAATATACGTGATAACCAATATGTTTGTTATAGTCAAATTGTATTGGCATTGTTAAAACCCTTCAGAATTAACACAAAAAATATCGTAAGACGCAGGACGGAAAACGGAAGAAGTAAAGCGTAAGGAGTATCACTATCTAATGACCTTGGATGAATTTTCCTAAAATTTTCTGTATGAATGTTACTAAAATTTACTGAAAACACATCTGTTTTGGTTTTTTTTTAATCACACGGTGATAAAAAAAAGTCAAAATGGATGTTGTGTTCCAACAGCTTTTAGTGATATTCAGAAATACCTGCATTCTATGAGTGCTTAAATTAAAAATCAGAATCACCAGATGGCGACACCCCTTACGTCCTACGTCTTACGTCTTATGGCATGAAGTTCATTACTCTCATCTAAAATTATATGATGCTTTATAGGTTAAAAAATTAGGTATTAACAAAAATTTTATTTGAAAATTTCTATTCTAGCCAGGTATGTTGGTATAAAATTAATACATAATTCAAAAAAAAATTCAAGTTGATCAATTTTGAAGAAATTAAGAAATTCAAGTTAGCTTTGCTAAGAAAGATACATAAATCTTGACAACGGACAATTGATATCTGGATAACCTGGATCGTTTAAACAATTCTGGGCTAGTCGAATGAAACCAGTCTGTTTGTGCAAACTGGTTACTGGTTAAATGTTTTACACCAGGGTAGTCAAAACAGGTCCGTTAAGCATGCTAATTAAATCTGACTGAGGTTAAAATAAACCAATACCTATTCACAATACGGAGACGGGAGAGGACCCTTCATATTTTAATCTATCAATATTTCTCCTATTTTAACAAGAATAGTATTATCTTATTTTCAACAAGGAGTTTAATAACAAAATATTATTGACTTTATGGTTAGGAAAAGATAAGGGAAACCTTTTTGGACTCAGAAAAAGACTCATAAAATGAAGTTAATTTCCTTTTACCATTTTTAAGCCCCGTTTGTGAAATATTGACCTTCAAAATGAGGTCCTTTTGGCTTCCCCCGTAACATTTAAACTTCTGATTCAAAAAATCTGGAACAAAATTGCAGATACTAGCATTTGCTAAAAACACATAAATATTTCGGCTAAGTTGTATCGGTACTTCCGAAGATATAGGCGGCTACTTTTCCCAGATTGCCATATTACATCCCACTGAGAAAATTTGAGATACCGAATCCACTAATAGGCATTACAGTTTAAAAAAATTTTTCTAGTATTAAAAATGCATTATTTATTCAGATAAACGGTATAACAGTGATATATTGAAAAAAACTTTTTATTAAAATCTTTGAAAATAAAAAATCAATATACCCGCTTTAAAAAAATTTATATATCAAAAATTTAAATTAGTAATTAAATGTATTCATTGTATACGTACATATGTACCTCTAGCATGTACACATATATATTTTTTTTTCAATTTCACTCCTAACAGTGTTTTTAATGAGATATTGATTTTATATGTAAAACACGGAATAATCAACTCTCAGACTCGCCTACACACATACACTAAGTTATCAAAAATTTACAACCACTTCCATATATTCATAATAGCCATGCATTGTTTTCTCATTAGTTATATACTAAGAAATTAACTTAACTGTTATCTTGATTGCCTATGTGCTAACAATACTATTTTTTATAGTATATTTTCACAGTGAATTCAACTTTTGTCTGGTTGTAAATAATGATTAATATTGAAAATTAACCACAGCATCGTGTTTTAATTTTCTATTATTAGGTCACATGTTCGATAACGCTTACTGTAACTAATACATGTAATAACTGAGCTGTCATTATGGGTGATATTTTAGTGAAGCACTGTATATATGTAACCGGGGACTTCGATATTATAATATGCATATTTTACATATAATAAACAGCGACACATATATAGGTTGTACGTAAAACGGAATTTTATACCTCAGAAACACCCTAAAATTCAAAAGGGAAGTCTTATTGTCTTATGGTGCTGAAAATGTTTCTAAAATAAATTTCCATTTTCACACGCAAAATTTAAATCCAACAATCTAGGTAAAAGTGTTGCTATAAGTTTTTCATTCAAATTAAAAAACTATCGAAGGGACGACATATAGATATTGTCGGAAGTAATCTTATCGTCCCGTTTCCACCCACTTGCAATCCCAAAAAAAAATTGCCAAATCTCGTACATTTCGAACCTCGTCAGACGTATTAATTTTAATACCGTACCCAAATTGTTCCCACGTCTGCCCATTTTTAAGAAATGGATGTGTTTCCGACGAGGCTCATTTTTTCCTATCGAAACAACGTTTCTAGGGGAACGAAAGGTAATTATTTTTTTTTTCCTTTCATATTTCTATATAAAATTTTAATCTAATTAAACTGTTCAAAATTTCTCAGGTTGTACAATAGAACGAAATTCGAAATCCGTTCAAGTAGAAATAGCATCATTGACTTTTGACATTTTTTAAGTTTGTGTACCTACAAGATAAAAAAAATCTAATTAATTGATCAATTTCATTCGAAATTTTTAAATTAGGTAATGGTGTATTTCATAAGAATCTATTTATCATTATCTATTTTATATAATCATTGTCTATTTTATAAAAATCAAAACCAATTTATGGGGTATCAATTAGAAATACTTTTTTCCTCTTCAGAGAAAGTGAAATTTTTTTGTAAAAATCGTAATATTACTTTTTAGTGCCCATAAAATCTTTATTTTTAAACTTCTTTTTCATTTTTTTCTTTAGCAAAAAAATTATATTCGTTAATTTGGCACATAAAAGGCCTATTTTTAAGAATTTTTTCAGACGCTACAGATAACAAAAATTTAATTAATCAATCGTAACATTATAGTACAATATGTGAAAAACATTTAAAACAAAATACAAATAATTAAGCCAATGGCAGCAAATCTTTGGAGGCGCTTCGAAAAAAGTTGTCTGTCGGTGAACAATATAACTTATGAGTGGATTATCCGAAATAAAAAAAGATACGATATCATTAGATAACCGTTTTTCTAAAGTATCCCTGGGAGGAAATTTTTTTAGATTTTTTAATTTTGGGTGACACTTAGAAGTGGAAACACCGATTTTCGTCTAAAAAATGGACCTATTTGTTATTGTAAAATTTATAATTATGAAAAATAAAAAAAAAAAACTCCCAGGGATACCTGGTCATTTAAGTAAGGAAGCTGTATACAAAATTTCAAAACAATCGACCGAGTAGATTTTGATTTAAACTGTTTACCGGTTTCAAAAATTACAAGTGTTAGAAAATCCCTTTAAAGTTATTTGTATACTTGAAAATCCAATATTAAATATGAAAATTTTTTTCATACCTGCTTCACTGATTGTAGTATACACTAGTATACTTACAAAGACCCACCGATGAATAAAAAAAATTAGGGATTCCGAGAGCATAAAGTCACATAGCTGCTGGGAGGGATACAAAAACGTATCGGAGCAACAAACGCTCAAAGTTCTATATCTTAGTTAGTTTTACTCCGATTTGTTTCAAATTTTAACACAACAATCTTAAGGTGTTGTACGTTTTAACTATTAATAAATAATTATACTGATGAATAAATAATGTGGTACTGATATGCTTCAAATTTTGAAGACATAATCTCATTATTGTCTTTTAAAAAATTCCAAAAAGTTACGTTCTTTTAATACTCTAAAGTAGATACTAATAACTCTTTGTAGACAGTTTACCAAAAAATCTTATTTTACCCTTCGTTTTCATACAATTATACTCTTCATTCGGCTATTAGCCACGCCATGGCTACAAGCAGTTTTTGATTTTTATAAATAACTACAACCTTCTGCAATCGCCCACTTTCAGAGACCACGCTTTATATGCAAACCTACATTCATATACACTACAGTATTTGTAAGTATATTCGAATCAAAGTAGCATAGAAAAAAAAGTTTCAATTTTCTTCTTTTTTTCTTTCATTTATTGAGCGCGAAAAAATTTTACACGCAAACTTTTATATTGAAAATGTTTTATTTCAAACAGAAAACGAAATAGAGTGGGTGCCGCTAGGAGCTATATGAATTAATTTTATCAATTGTATTATTTTCCCTATTTGAATTTTTTTTCTTTCCATTCAATTTTACTTTATTTACTTTAAATTACTTTTCACTTGTTATTAAGATATTGATTCGATAGACGACAACATATATTCCTATGTACAGGCTTTGTACAGGTGAATTTATTATTGAATATTATGTTAAACATTGTGTGTGTGTGTGTGTGTGGGTGTTTTACAATGTGTGAAATAAAATTTCAAAAAATATAAACGTGTATTTTTAAATTAATGTTAACTTTTTTTGAGTTCTTAGTGGTCTTCCCTTTAATTTTGTGATATGAATCAATAAATAATTGAGTTCTTTATGCGCGAAATGTAGAGTAAGTAGTGTAAATATCGAAAACAGGCGGATCCAGAGGTGGGGTCGCGGGGGTCATGACTACCCCCCCCCCTGAGATGAAAGTATTTGAAGTGTTTGTCACATATTTTTGTGATTACTTTAAAACAATTTCAAAAAAATAAAAGTAAAAACAAACAAATTTTCAAATTTCAAACAAACATTTAGTGGTTTGTATTTCATAATTCAGATAGGTATGACTTAAATTTGTGTCTACTAGTTAATGTAATGTATACGTAGAAAACATGCATGAAGTAGTAGTCCTTAAAATTTAGGATGTGGCTATTTATACATACAGTATGTATACGCAATTGGCTATTTATACATACAGTATGTATACGCAATTGACTATTTATACATACAGTATGTATACGAAATTGGCTATTTATACATATATAGTATGTATATGAAATTGGCTGTTTATACATATGATAATTATGATATGTATGCTGAATTAGCTATTTAAACATGAAGTATGTATACGCAGTTGGCTACTTATGCATAATGACTGAATGCGTTATTATTACATTTAATATTTTTATAATAAGTTCACCATTATAATAATCTAATACCTCCGATTGAGCTGATTTTTATTGTTTTTACATAATCTATTTGGCTTAAGAAGTTATCCCCTAGACGGATTTTTGGCGACGCGGACCGGAAGTGTATTTTTCAACCCTTCGGATGTCTAAGTTTAGGGGTTACTAAAAGTTTTCCGTTACCGTAGTAACAAAAATTAAAAATATATTCTTATGGAACCTGGTGAGTAGCACAAAAAGGAAAGAATGACGTTTTTCGATATTTTGCTTAGTTTTCGTGATATTACGTGTCAAATTTGTAAAGCTTACTATATTGGATAGACAATTACGGTAAGTATAATATTAGAGCATTTATTGATAGAAGTAAGTGGAAAATGGACCGGACGGAATCATTGACACTTCATTTTCAGGCAAAGGGTAATTTTGAAGCGATTACACACCGAGGCCCATTTGTAAATAATTACCATTTTCCTAAGAATGAGGTTACATTGGTGATGTTCCGTTCATTTTTCACTTATTTCTGTGAATAAAAATAAAAATATTTTAATTAAATTCATAAAAATTGATAGTATGTATATGTGTATGGGTAAGTGTATGTGTATAATATACAATCAATTATCTCATTATAGTAAGTTTTAGAAATAAGACACGTATTATCTCGAAAACTAAACAGGGTATCGAAAAACTTTGTTGTTCTTTTTTGTTCCACTGATCAAATTCTATAAGAATCTGCTCTAGTTTTTAACACCATAATAACGAAAACCTTTTTTTAGTTGCGTCTGTATTCAAAGGAGTAAAAAATACACTTTCCATCAAAGTTTCTAAAAATTAATTTAGAAAATAATTTCTTATTGTTAAGTCAAAAAGAGTATATAAGAAAAACATTTAGTTAAGTCGGAGGTATCCGATAGTACATTTGCCTATTGATATCTCTTATACTAATTTTTGCTAATTTAGACCTCCAGATATACAACTTCCGGTTCGCGTCGCCAAAAATCCGTTTAGGGAATAACTTCTTAAGCTAAAAAGATTGTGCAAAATTCAATCAGTGGTACGCGAAAAATTAGTTATAATTTATTTTACTGTCATCAGTGTAAAAGTCCATTTTAATACGCGCACCACGAAATTTGTATGATAATTTTGGTACCCAAGGTGCACGTTATACCCCGCAAAATCCGGTAATTATGTATAAGTAGCCAACTGCGTATACATATTGCATGTTTAAACAGAATATTTCCTATACATACTGTATGTATAAATAGCCAATTTCGTATACATACTGTATGTATAAATAGCCAATTGCGTATACATACTGTATGTATAAATAGCCAATTGCGTATACATACTGTATGTATAAATAAGCACATCCTAAAATTTAAAGGAGATAATAATATATTATTTTTAAAAAAAAACATCCTACTGGACTTTACATATCGGAACATTGAAATTGGTCCTCATAATGTATCGGCAACTTTGTTATTTAATCAAATAAAGCATTTTTAAATTATACGAGTAATTTCATTTGTATAGTATAAACATTCATAATTGCCACTAATTTTCCAATATAGTAAATCTCTATATCTTATTTCAAGAAAAAATTGCCTTAGATTTCACATAAAAAAAAAATTCCATGCAGATTTGGAATAACGACTAAAGAGATAAAATCATAAAAATTGTACCTCCCCTGAGTTGAAGGCTAGATCCGTCCCTGAAGTCGAATAAGTTGGCCGAATACAATAGTGTGAATTTAAGTATTTTTATAAGATAGGTATTGTAAACACTTCTTTTATTTTCAAAGGCCATTTCTTTTTAGTTAGATATTTAATTTCTGGGTAGAAACAAATTCCATTTTAATAGGTTATGCCTTAATTGTAGTGGCGTATTTGGGTTTAGTGTCGCCAAGGGGTTTAGAGCAAAACACCTAATACATACCTGATCTTATTGTATTAAAATGACTATAACCTTGTAAATTTTATTTTAGCGACTAATTTTGAAATTCTATACTTTTAGAGAATGAAACAAAAAAATCGAATTCTAGATTAAAATATGGCCTTAAGTCAACCATTTCAAAATATACAGGGTGTAAAACAAATAACTCTCGTCCTTTTGTGGGGTGACTCATAGCACCCTGTAAACACTAAAACTGCATAAATTTTTTCGAAATTAACAGTTGCGTCACCCCTCAAAAGGATAAGAGTTATTTCCCTTACACCCTATATATATATATATATATATATATATATATATATATATATATATATATATATATATATATATATATATATATATATATATACAGGGAGTAAGGGAAATAACTCTTATCCTTTTGAGGGGTTACGCGATTGTTAATTCCGAAAAAATTCCTGCGGTTTTAGTGTCTACAGGGTGCTATGAGTCACCCCACAAAAGGACCAGAGTTATTTGTTTTACACTCTGTAGCTTAATTTAACTAGGGACGACCAACCTAAATTTTGGTAACGATATTCTTTTAAAGTAGCTTATCATAATCACAATTAATTAATTATACAGGGACATATAGGAGGTACTTAGATAATATCTTCTTGTCAAACCTCTCATCATCGTTGAAAACAAACTGACATATCGTGTCGTACATCACGCTCTAGTGTTCTACGTGTGCATTTTGATGATAATGAACAGTCTGAACTAGCTGGCTCGAGCTACCTTCTCACATAATAATATAAACGTCAATATGCAGTTAAGTCTTATACGAAGGTGTATTATTGTATTACAAATATATTCATGAAACTACCCTGATCTAGAGAGCTTCATTTAATGTTTATAGTTATGTATGAAGAAATATGATTCAATTTATGAGATAAATAGTGTTCTGTACATACTGTTCCATATATTTATGCAACATACCCATATAGTAATATATACATATAAATCATATAGTCCGTGAGCCCAACACATTTTCCAAGTGTAATTTGCATACACATCAAAATACTTAACACTTTAACAGCCGCTCACACAACATGTGTTTGATTACCTGAACAATAATTAGTGTGGTGCTAACACGAACAGTAGTTGACCGGTAACACATTCCCCATGTGGTAATTTCTTTAAACGTTACAGATGGATAATATTTTTTATTATTTTATTATTAATTGGTCTTCTGAAAAGGTTTTTATTTTGAAAACTGCAAATATAGAAAAGAACTAAAAATTGGATATGCTGTGACTCGACACAAGACTTAGTTTCAAATGCTATTTCTGTGAAAAGGCCGTTCACAAAAGACAAAGCGTGAAAGTATGTAAAAGAGTCTATAAATGTTCCGAGAGTATGTATTTAAAATTTAAAGTCAAGATTCAAAGTACAGAAAAAAAGTCATACCGATTTTGTATAGTCATGTTTTGAGGACGCTGCGTAAAACTGGAAGGCCAAATAAAGAAAAGCTAGGATAGGGAACCACAGAAGGAAGTATTTGAGATTTCTTATGAATTACTATACGGTCCTGAATTGGCTGATTGGCTGTTAGTATGTTTATCAATAAATGTTTTATAAAATATAAGTAAAATTAAAAAAAATCTTTAAATGTGTTTTGCTCAAGATCAAATTTTTTAAATTTGCACAAATCTTGCGCAAATCAAAAACTTTTATCCAATTTTTAAGCTCTAAAAATAAATTTTTCATTTAAATTTTCTTTCAACTTCACTCACTAATACACCTTAACTGTTAGAACAAAGTTCTTATATTATATACACCTTTTTCGTTACAAATATTAAATCTTGATGCATATAGAGACCATACATAAGATATGAATTGGACTCCCGGACTATAAATGTACAATTTATATTATTCATTTATGTGTATTATGAAGGAGTATAATAATATGTACATAATAAATAAATAGATTTAAACAATAATTACTGTTCAAAATATTGATTTGATGGAAATGTTTGCATAAAATCGTCGTACGTTATCACTCATTGCATGTACTTCAGTATCGACGTAAATGGAAATTTATAATGTGTGGACAAAGATTACCACGAAGTTTAGTATAAAGCTGGTAATGATCATTCAAAAATCACTATCACAATATTTTTAATTGTTTTTTCCCTTAATTACTACGAAATTTCTTGTAGATCAATTCAACATTTTAGCCAAAACAATTAGTGAGACGTTAGCAAAATCCAACAATTTAAAAAAAAATTTGATAAATTGTAAAAAATTTTAAAAACAATTGTTAGAATTTTTTTATCAAAAGATTATAAAACGTGAATTGCTGTTTAAATACCATTACGGTCAAATGAAACCTAACTAATCACACCACATCCTAGTACATCAACAATTTCATATAACGTAAAAACCCCTATACCGGAACACTATTTTTAGGTATGTAATTAAACTGGCTTATAAAAATTGACAAATAAATTAAACACCCATTATTTTTTCTTAATAACTAAGCATGAAAGGAAGTTTTCTTAATCCAATGAATATGTTTTTAAAAAAATACAACACAAAAATTTTTATTAATTAATGTTTTTCTTTTACAAAATGTCGACATCTATATCCAAAGGACTATTAATGATACTAGAAGTTGGAAACCGATATACAAACAGACGTGTAATATGAGTAATATGACACATAGAGTGACATCTAGACGTCGAAGTAGGAAACATAAACGTTTAAGTATCACACGTAAAAGAAGGCTCAATATACCGTATTTGACAAAAACTATATATATATATATATATATATATATATATATATATATATATATATATATATATATATATATATATATATATATATATATACAGCGTGAGTTTTTCGACAGTTACCATTTTATAGCTCTTATGGTTTTCGAGTTATGATATAAATTTCTAGTTTTTTAAATGGAAACGTATGTTTATAAGTTTTTCAAAAATTTGTTTATGATTCAAAACTACCAGTAACACTCAAATTTTCATTGTTTAATCTCATATTTTTGAGCAATTACGTTTTAGAAATGGCACTTTTAAATTTCGTACTCAAGTGCTTGCAAACGATTAGGATTTTACGTAATTTAAAAAGATATTAGCTGAATATGGCCGCCATTTTATCAATGTAGTAACGAAAAATTAAACGATTATTACATTTTCCATCGGAAATTAAAATTACTAAATAGATTAATTTATCGTATAAAAAGGATATCTAAATACAATAAGGAAATAAAATTTCAGCTTTAATTCATTGAAAAATAAAAAAATTACTTTTCTGGAATATCACTGTTTGACAGATACATCGGCGTCTAAACAAATTTTTCAGCAAGTGTTTTTAAAACAAATGAAAAGTTTTTTGTAAAACAACTTCTCCTTTTTAATTTGGTTTGTAATAAAAAGAAAATGCCATCGAATTTCAAATATTTTTACACTACCTGAGTACATTTATGAATAATATTTTCGTTCCCAATTAACCTCACTTTGTTACTATTAAGAAACGCCAATGTCATTTTGGTTTATATTTAGTATGTACATTTATTTCACCTGCCACCTGTCGTCCTACAAATAAATAAAAAATAAATATATTTTTCAGTAAATTAATGAAATACTTCAAATTATTTTTAAATTCAGTTACTTTAAATACTAATCTTTTAAAATAATTTGATTTTATTATGTAAAAATGTTAAAAACTTGAAATGTTAAAAACTATAATCCAAAAACTACCACTTGTATTACAGAGAATGATACTAAATAAGGTTATTTTCTTGGATGTTATAGAAATGTTAGCCGTCAAAAGCTCTGTCGGTTGAAAAGCCTCAAATACATATGCATATTTCTATCGCCTAATTGCTAAATTAAAGAAAAATTCAAAACATAAACTTGGGTAAACAAAATTTTTTTCTTCATTTATATTTTTAATTGATGCATTAGATCAGTTTTATTGAAAAATTAACATATAGTCTCATTTAAAAATCTATAAGTTTGTATCATAATTCAATAACCATAAGAACTATAAAGCTCCTGACTATAACAGTCGGTTGCCCCCGTCGATATCTACTACTCTTATTTGAACAATTTTTCGATTAAATCACCGGTTTGGCTGTAATCAAAATGGTAAGTCTCGAAAAACTCACGCTGTATACTGGGTATCCCGGCCGGATGTATACATACGATTTACATGTTAATTTTTAACATTGGATTGCGATAAGGAAAAAGTTATATCACAAGAGTGCTTTGAATAAACATATTCCTATTTTTGGTAATTTTCTTTTATAAAATAATTTTTTTCTACCAAATTATCTGCACTATTTCTTCCACAGAATATTTTTCTGGTATTTTTATTATTTTAATATTTTATTTTCAAGAAAATAAAAAAAAAACCATTTTTAATTTACAGCAGATGACACAAATATTTATTATGTAAAAATGTGAATTGCTTGAAAATTGCGACATTCATTTCTTTATTTTACTGCATTATTATTTTAAAAGCTATAGTAACAGTACTTATAATATTAAATTATAGTATTATTAGTTTGTTTAAAGCACTCTTGTGACATAACTTTTTCCTGATGGGAATCCAATGTTAAAAATTAACATGTAAATCGTATGTATACATCCAAATGGGACACTTGATATATATAATATGCATTTCTTTAATTAAGGAAGGAAACATTAAATGCGAGGTGAATTTACAATGCATTGAAAAATAATCATTCTACTAATAATAATTTTTGTTATCAGAGGTTTCTTTCAAAAATAACTTCATTAATAATGTCAAAGCTGTTCGGACATATGATCGCGTTCCGGTATGAGAGCTTTTACGTTAAACTGTATTAGCTATGTTAAAATAATGTACAAGTTGGGCGTTTTGTCAGTATAAATTATGACCGTTATGGTGTTAATGACCAAGCACTTTCACTCACCTCACTACCTTCTTTAAAATTAAAACAATTACCATTAATGGTGTCACCACTCCTAGAAATAAAATGAGTCAATTCAAATGGGTTAAAACAATTTTGGCTTAATCTGTATCTCATTTTCAGAATTCATAAATCTTTTTAGAGTTTTCTGAGAGATTCTTTTGATTGAAGGATGAGGAGGACAGTTTTTAAGAGTTTTTTTTAAAAGATAAACATTATATATTATGTTGTTAAGTTCGTGTTTCAATAATTTTTCCCTCTGATATCCAAAACGATGTCCTTGAATAAAAAATTAACCCCCAAAATCTTTTTTCGGTCCTCGGATTCGTAATCAGCCCCCCCCTCCCAACAAAAACTTCTAAAGCCCATACTCGAGGTGAAATAACAACTTTATAATTCCTTTATGATAGCTACTTTTGGGACGCTTTGGGAACGTTCAAGCTCCCTTAACTTTCTCAGTTTCGGAAATAATGCTGACGAATGTTCCTGGGAGTCTAGGGTAGATGTGAAAAAAAAAAAGTTTTCAAATCAATGCTGTTCCACCACTTCTCCATATTTTACACTCTTTTCCGGCTTATTTACTGGACTATATATACTCAATTTGATGAAAATTCCAGTTTGCAATTTAACTGCAAATGGGAAATATGGTTTCTATTATTATTATTATTATTTGAAACGACTAGAGAACAGATAAATGGCTTTTATATGTTTATACAAGAAAGCTCGATTATATAATAAAAGTAATAAAACACGCCTAACGTAGTTTTGTGGCTCGTAGTGTATCAAATGGATTAAAGATGAACTGAAGGATAGATTTCACTTGAAACAAGAATGGAAGAATTTTAATATAACCAGCCTCACATATACAATCTCAGGAGCGTGTGGATGCAATGACAGGTTTATTTAGTAATGTCTTGCCTGTACCATAATAATATGGTGGAGGCATCACTCTTACGTCATATTTTGGCGACGCTGGTAAGACCGTATGAGATAGTTTGTATCTGTAATCTGTGGTTAAGCTTCATTTACGAATTATTGAACTTCAAATATTAAGCGTTTCTTTAAGAACTAAAGAGAGCCTGAATATCGCGTAAATAACCTTCAGATAAGTAGTGTAATATTTACATATGTGTAAATATAACAGTGTCGAATATCTATCTATACATATAAGAAAACTGTCCAATGAGACTGTTTCTGTACATGAAATATTTTTTGAAAATTGTACTAGTAGTGTAAATAATTATCAATATAGATATCAAAACTAGTACGGTGCAGTTAGACCCAAACCTCAACATCCAAAGTAACAGTTTCCTCCAACTCCAAATTGTTCTATACAGTCCACATATTGTTTGGTAAAAAGTTACACCATTTTGAGCGTCGAGTTTTGGGGGGAGGAGGGTAGAAGTAGGCAAATTAACGGTTTTCGTCAGTTTTTTTTTTAATATTTCGAAAACTAGGCAGTTTAACGCAGAAAGTGCCTATACAAAAATAATATACATTAAATTGCGAATAAAAATACTCCTATGCATAATCTTGCTGAAATGAAGAGTTCCAGAGTCCCAGAGGGTGTAAAAGTAGCAATTTTCAGTATTTTTAAATTTTTTGGAAAAAATATGACACATTATCACTAAGGAAACTAATTTTTCGTATACAGGATTGTGTTTTGTAAAAGGAAATTGCGATTAGTCCTCTTCAAACATAGCACCCTCTTCTTCTAAATATTCGTCTATGATGGTCGTATCTCTGTTATCACATCCTAGCCGTGAGCAGTTACTGCCTATGCTTGAGCAGTTTAGACCACTCTTTCTGCATTCGCAGTTACCGACGCATTCGTCTTTGCAAGCGCACACTATGAGGGAAAGTAATTCCTCGGGAGCTGCAGGATGTGCTGTTGTGATTGGTCTCAGGTGATTGTCAGTCTTGCTACTTTTACACCTACCGTAACTCTGGAGCTGTTCACTTTAGCAAGATTATGCACAGAACCATTTTCGTTCGCAATTTAATATAGATTATTTTTGTACATGTAATTTTTTACGCTAAACCCCATAGTTTCCGAAATATTTAAAAAAAATGTTAATTTGCCTACTTCTACCCCCTCCCCCAAAACCCGACGCTCAAAATGGTGTAACTTTTTGCCAAACAATATGTGGACTGTATAGAACAATTTGGAGTTGAAGTGAAACTGTTACTTTGGGTGTTGAGGTTAGGCCGTTTTTCTGAATAACTGCACCGTACTAAAAAACGATTTTTAAAATTTTTGTCTGTCTGTCTGTCGGTCTGTTCACGCATCACGCAGAATGGACGGATTTTAATTAAATTTGGTGTGATCATAACTTATTACCTTGGTCAACATCTGAGATACTTGTTATTATGAGAAAATGTTTTATTTCCTCGAAAAAATATTTTAAGCATGTGCATGCATTACGCCGAACTATTGTTCGATGCAAATGTTTTATAAATACTATACTTATACTCATTGATTTTATGCGCGAACGATGTCGCGAGTACAGTTAGTATTTATTTATTTTTATAGAAATTCCTAAAAAAATACAGGTACTTTGCTTTAATTTTTTTATGCCTATAGTGGTGAAAATCTCTAGGGACTCTGGTTTAATCATACTCCAATACACACTTGGCGAATTTTATATTTAATAGCAGACATATTCAAATATATTATATGCAATTATATATTAATTATACATTATTACATTATTATGTGACTGTCCGCAAACATATAATAAACTTATACGTATATAGCTTGTGTTGCTTGAAATAATGTATCACTATTGGTTACAATGTCGGTGCTAATTTAGAATGTTTTGATATAATTATAACCAATAACAAACAGAATATATCTGTCTAAATTAATATAATATATGCACGCTAAATTATTTAGATATTAATATAATATGGAATTACAGGATGGAACCGTTATAAATTACTAGAAAAACTTTGGGCGGGGTTTTATCCCCTGGAATATTCATGTTTTATTAATTAATTGATACAATAGATAAATGTAGCTATTGATTAGAAAGCATGTATTTTAATGACGAATGGAATTCATACGTTTCCAACCGATCTTAATGCGGCCAATACACGGTTCAACTTGTTGTACAACTTGATTGAGTTGTACAACATGTTGAATCGTGTGTGGGGCAGTTGGTCAACTATTTTGATGGTTGCATAAACGGTTGAAGTAAAATCAAAATATTTTGATTTTACGTGGGCGAAGCAAATGGTCTATGAACATGTTGTACTGTGTGTGGGGTAGTTGAACAACAAAACCGGTACATATATGGTGTAAAGGGTGTAAATCAGAAAAATATTTACAGCGGTAACAATTGGAAAGTTAAAATATTTGATTTTGTTTGTCATTTCCAATAGCTTGCGGTGATACCGCACTTGAAAATTTTAAATCTTCAAAAGAATTTCCCGTTGCAAGAAACCTTAATGTAATTTCCAAGCGTGTTTTTGCAGAAATTGCATCACGCATAAACGTATCTTCTTTGTTTATTAAAGGTGTTATTTATACTAAAATATCATTAATAATTTCTTCGTTCATTCGCATATAATTTTTATAATCGGTTCACACTCACTAATTTTTTTAATAGTTTTTCATTAGAAAATTTTTCTCCCAACCACTCTTTGCTCCATTTTCTTTTTTTTCATTTACACACGCTTTCTTCACTACTTTCTGCAATTACTGCCAAGGCAAGAATTTTATCTTTAATTTTAACGAAATTCTCTTTTTCAAAAATTGTGAATAACAGAAGTTGGACAACAAGTTGAATGAATAGTTTAATAGTGTATGGCAAACAGTTGTAGTTCAACTTGTAGTACAACTAGGTAGTACAACAAGTTGAACCGTGTATCGGCCGCATAATGTTTCGATTACCACAAAGGCTAGATTAAACAGACTAGTTCGGAAATCAAGGGGGAAGAGACATTAGTTTGTTGTATTCCACTTCAGGAAAGCCTGAATTTATTCTTTTCTCCCTCCACAAAGTATTATGACACTTCCACGAATTTTATTCCAATTCATCACTTATATTTTTATTTCCTTTGTCATTTTTCTTATTTGAAATGTCCCTAGAAATAAATCGATAAATATCATTAGATTGCTGATAATAATTTTTGCCTTTTTACATTACTGGCCTATATTCAAATTCGTACTGCTCTAAAAAATATACTGTTTTAACCTAAAATACAGTATTCTTTTCTTAGATTTTAACGAAACTTCTCTAGATATTTGTTTAATCCAATACCAATAATACGAGACCTTACCGAAAAAAAAATTGACCACCCCAATTTTGAGAAAAACGATTTCAAAGTTTTGTAATTTTTACACGGACTTTTATGGGAAAATTCAATTTTTTTTTTTTTAAATAAAAACGTGTCAAAGGAATTTGATAAAAATTTAATAGGTATGTTATAAAGTACAAAGTTACAAACCATATTTAATAAGAAATAAAAATTATTCACTAAGCCGTTTTTGAAATATAATTTAAAAACATCATTTTACAATGTTTTTACAACGCTTTTTCAACAATTATTTTATATTGCTACAATATAAGCGCGCGGAAATTCACAAAACCAAGTGGTATACAAATATAATAACTGAAGAATATTAATACATTACTTAATTTTTGATAAAAGAACATTTTTTTGCTGAGATACACTATTGTACCTGACTATCTCAGAGCAACTACGTTAATGTAATTGACCCTTTGAGACTATACCAGGGAAAATTGATACCAAGCATTTGGTTACAAAACAATGTAAATGGTTTGATTCTAACAAAAAATATGTATTCGACGAATGAAAAATCCCAACTGAGCAAATCAGACAAAAATAAAAAAAATACTTTGATACTAAACAATTGATATCAGCAGAGTTGACCCAAAGGCCCGGTCACCACACTAGCTACCGCGTTTTTGAAGGTCACGCACTACTGATTGTTTTTATAAAACCAAAAACTTCAATGTCCTTTGAAAGACGACATTATTAATTTATTTAATTAAATCAAAATTTGCCGTGGAGTTTTATGTTTCAGAATCACAATTTTACAAATATATATATCACAATATTTATACTCTATTTCAAATACAATGATTTGTATTGATCACGAGTCGAAGTTAAAACATTAAATAATTCTTTTATTCAAAACATATCGATTTTTTAACTTTTTCTAAAAACAAACTACAATTTTAAAATTTACGTAAGTGCAATAATGAAAGAGATAAAGCTAAGAAAATGGATATTATTTAAATTCATAAGTGATGAAGCATGATTAAATTTAACTGAAATGGACCATATTTAAAAATATGTAATTTATTTGAACTAGGGGGGGGGGCAAAACGGGATACTTAAAAAACCTTTATAACTTTAAGGACTGAAATATGCTGAATCTTATTATTTTCAGTCGTAATTAAAGTAAAATAATTAAATTTCGAGCTGTCGTAAGAAAAAAATTTTTTTTACGGGCAAAATCGGGTACTCCTGAATAATGTAAGATTATAAATATATTCATAAGAAAACGAAGCTACTAAATAATAATATTTTTGTAGGAGTAATTTACGTAAAACGAATCACCATTTATATTAGTAGTGGATGCAGAGGCGGAAAATAATTATTTTTTTAATAATTCTTACTACATAAAGTTATATTATCAATATTTTTTGTAAATATTGATATATTATAATATATTTATATTATAATATTATATTTATTTGGTTTCCAATATTATCAAATTTGAAAATACAAAAATTTTTACCAAATTTTTGGGGTACTCCATTTTGCCCCCCCTCCCGTGTATCCAGATTTTGCTACTCTTCTGTAATCTTTATTAACTTGAGAAATAAAAATATCACCACTGTATCTACAGAAAGATTTTCTTCAAGACTAAAGATAATAAAATATTACTTCGGACCTACCGTTAGTCAAGATGGATTTATTTCTTCAGTAATTTTATCTATCTTTTTATATCAAAAGTAGCAAGATCATAGCATTTCTATACAAAAAATAGTAATATTACAGTGGTTTTACGTCAAAAGTAGTAAGATTACAGTGGTTCTGTACCAAAAGTAGTAAGGTTACAGCGATTCTATACCAAAACATTTACGAAAACAAAGTAAAAATAACAAATGAATATTTATTATTTATATATTTCGTTCAAATAAGTAGTTTATTTTAAAGTGAAAATTTTTACATATCGAAAACATATGTCGGTAACTTTGTTGAACAAACATAGTCCCTACCATTTGTTTCCAATTGCCAAATTGTTTCTAATAACTTTGCACCGGGCCCCGCTTCTAGCTACGCTGACTCTGGTTATCGGATAACAGTAATATTAATATCTAAATGGAAATGTTTCCTATTATGTTAAGTGTGAGAATCATTCGTATATTAAGATACGTAAGTAAGTAAAATAAAATATGTATAAATATATTTCAGATACAATTGATCGACAAGCGATCTTATATTCGAAACAAATCAATCTTCCATTCTTTTTTAAAAACAAACTGCAAATTTAAAATATACGTAATTGCAATAATGAAAGAGTTAAGCTAAAAAAGAATGTTTCAATATATTTGCATAGGAGACACCAAAAACGATTTTGTCGATTCTTATTTTTACCCTTTACACATTTAAATCTAGTGTTATCAGTTTTCAGTTATTTAAAACAGACTGAATGGCCGATTGCACCAGCATTATTAATCGGCCGTTAAGATGTTAATCCATGATTAACTTTAACTGTAGTTAAAATGTCTGATTATCTGTTGCTCCAAGATTAATTTTTGTTAACTGATGCTTAAATGGTCCGTTAAGTTAATGGATGAATATTGGACAATTAAATATTTAATCAGCGTTTAGTGCATATTTTGATGCTAGTTTCCATAGTATAGCTAATATTCATATTTATTTCCTACTATTGAAATATGCTTTTGTACAATTTCAATTAAAATTATCTTTTCTTTTTCTGTAAAATTTTGGTATCTGATTCATTTTTCCATTTTTAAATTGAAAAGTATCTTCGCAATCGTCAAATTACAGTTTTAAAATGTCTTACGTAAACATAAATTATATATTTTCTAATATTATATAAATCAAGTAGGCGTTACCTATTTTCAAAATATGCAAATTTAAATTTTTTTAACCATGTGATATTATCAACTTACTGGCATTTACTTCTCTTGTGTCTCATTTCATGTCCTATAAAAACAAATCAGACACCGTTGCTAGTCAAAATTGACCGTTAACGTACATTAGTTAACCATGGGTATATTTTAAATGGTGCAACAGACAAATCGGGGTTAGTTAATCTCTGATTTACTAATGGCCATTAAGTTCTGAATAAATTAATTTTGGTGCAATCGGCCATGATTATTTTATTAATACCTCTTATTATAATTAAAAAGTAAATTGTAATATTTTTAAAAATAAATGACTTTGTTTATTGCCATTTTAAAATTTAATTAGCTGTATCGATTTTTATTCGAATCTTTTTCTTCGTTTCATAAAATTTCGCAACAACCAAAAAATTTGAAAGATTATGGTCTACATTGTCGTTTTTATTCCTTTTAATTTTTTGAATATTTACGAAGTAAATAGCCGACATTTTCCGGCGATAGAGTTTTTATTTTTAAATTTTATGTTACGTTTTTATTTAAATCTTTTAAAACTTACAGTGTTACATTAAAATTGTCAAATCAGTCATTTATTCATTAATTAATATTCTGTTTATTTCTTACAGTTCAGATTTTTAAAAATTTTAGTAGATGATGTAATAGTGTAAATACATTTATGATAAATTTATAAATATGTATTTATAATAAAAATTTGTGTGTGTTTCGAATTGAATAATAAGAATTTTGTGTTTCAGTGAATTTTTTTTAGTTTTGTAACATAATCTTGTACAATTATTAATGATTAATAAAAATTTATGTAAATAGGTGTGTATAATTTTTTTAAAATTTTGAATTGTCCGCTTGTCAAATTATATTTTCTAATTGGTTATTGTAAAACAATAACATCAGCAGAAACACTTTTAGTATATTTTATCCATAGAAATTATGGTTATTATATACCTAAGACAAAAGTTTTCTTAAAGTTGTAGCACGGGGTTTCCTTAAATGCCTAAGTAACGAGTAAGTATCGGATATTTTTCGGATCAAACAGCATTTGTGTTTTATATATGCAGGTATATCGCACTTTATGTGATTAATGTGAATAAAAACGTATAGATAAAACATATATATATATATATATATATATATATATATATATATATATATATATATATATATATATATGTATATATACAACTCACACATATTATCTGTCTATCTGCCTGCATATACAAAACACCACGTTTGATCCGAAAAATGTCCGATACCTAGTAATGAGTCATGCGTAAATTTAAATGAAACCGAGAATATCATTAAATTTTTTTAACGGCTAACAATCACAAAAAATATTGTATACGCAATCAACTGGTAAATTATTTTATTAGTCTTATATAAAATATTACAATATCTTCCCGTGATTGCTACCTAAATAGTTCTTTTTTAGAAAACATTAATAACAAAACTTTTCTTAAGAATTATATTTTTATAAGTAACAATAATTCAATAACATTATTTTCTTATAAAATATTAATATTATTGAATCCCAAAATATTAACTTAAGCTCGCATAAATAGGGAAGGAAAACCAAGTAAACCACCCACATAGCTAATTCTACGTAGTAGTAAGCGAAAAATGTTTGCTGATGAAATCTACCCGATACTTAAATGAACATTTGATATTTAAAATACAAGAGAAACTTTTATTAAAACAATCCTGATTCTCCAGAGAGACAAAGCACGTATTACTCGTATTATACTGCTGATCTTTATAATATATTTACGGTTGTGGTAGCTTGTAGGCAGGTGCTATTCCAACAGTCTACACATCAAAGAACAACAAGGCAACGCCCCTTCGCACTCGTATACTCATCTGTAATTTTATAAATTTATTATTATAATCTTTATTTCAATACTTAATGTAAATCCTCCAGAGAAGAGGAATAGAAAGTTTTACTTATATGAAACATATTCAAACACACTAGAGAGGAGATGAATATAGAATAATTGATTTGTAACAATTTTGAATAATTATTTTCAAATTGGAAGAACTCCCCTTGCTCTAAGTGACATGGTAATTAACTTGTGCTACTGGGACCTACTACAAGCACGAGCGCAGAAAATACTTTGTGTCTGAATAATTTAGAGCGTTCAATTATAAAGCTGAAGAATAACAAAATAAGAAAATTCTTACTAAAATGAAAACATACTGGCAAAATGTTTTGGTATTTATGAGAAAATTTTTTGCTCGACAAAAAAACGTATTCAAATTTTTCCGCATCATTAAAAGGGAATGTCGAGTGGGATAAAACTGAGCTTTTTTAACACCATGTGCTTTTTGATTTTAATTAAAATTCTGTTGCCATCAAAGTTGACAGTAAGTCTTGTGCAGTCTATTGAGAAGAAACAGTGCCTCAAAGCATCGTCCGCTACTGGAATACTAGATGAATGCAATTGCTTGTGATAGAACTTTACTGTATGTGCATAGAAATAAAGCGAAGTTAGCGATCGCAATACTCAGATCAATCTATTTATTTAAAAATTCCAAATTTTTATGTGAAGTAAAAGTATATTACATTTAAATAGAAGGAAAACTATCTTTAAAGTTGGCTGAGGTAATAATATTCTTTATGCTATGTAGGTTAAGCTACTTATAGGCAAAGTATGGTACTCAGTTACTACTTTTTAAAATGTTCCTTTTCTAATATTTGTTCCGCACGAGAAATAGAATTTCTTTGGAGGCACACAGGTTAATTACACGTCACACTCTGTCACTTTTAAAACTAAAAATTTTTCATCGAAAGCATGCGGATACAAAAGAATTTACTTTATAATTTTATAAGATTATCACATTACTATAAAGTTTTGTTGATCCGTAAATCAAGTACCTACTAAAATTTGCACCCCCTTAATATAATTGGAATTTCATATTATAAAATTGTAAAAAAAATGCATGCATTAATTAAATACCTATATATTACTATAAATATTTTTTCTTGTGATGCTTTCATTATACTACCGATTCTTTCATTAGGTAGGTTCCATAACTTAGGCTACTAATTATAAAACGTCGGTTTGGTGTGAAAATTCATTAAGTAACATTTTTAAGTTTCCGAGATAAATGAAAATGAAAAATTGTTAATTATATTTGCTTGTCCAAAATGTTTAAGCAACAGATCTGTTTTGTTTAAGTTGTTAAAACCGCTAGAGATAAGAGAACAAAAATTTTAAATGAGATTTATTAAAAAAAATTTCAAAGGTGTCTTATAAACTTTGTTTTTCGTACTTAATGAATTTTTGTACATAATAAAAATACTGCAACTGAATATATAATGACAATTTATTTAAATGAAAATCATATTCACTTATAAATTAACAAAAAAAAATATAACCCTAGTTATTGATCTGAATATAACATTATAACAAATTTTTGTAAAATAAACGTTTTAGAATTTTATATAAGCAAACTCAGCATTAAAAAAAATATTAGAGGCACTACTTTTTATATAGACCAAAATTACAAGAGCTAATCTTCAACTTCGCCATCAGTACTATCCTGTACTGCAGGATCCATTACTTTCTCTATATAACAGAAGCACTCGATTTTATATCTTGGCGATTTGTGACTCGTAGTAGCTTTTTTCGAATTTTAGAACACCAAGGAGTCTGAAATACCTACAAATAATCTAAAATGATTATATTTTACTAGATTTTGTACTTAATTAGACTTTCTCTTGCCCTCTTAGATCAGTTTCCAATAACGTGGACACTGCTCTCGGTTTGTAATAATTTATCCATTTAAGAACATTCAGTTTTAATCTTTCAAATTAACAATATTACTGTTAAAACGATGTTTTAACAATTCAAAAATAATTAAACTGTACGAATATAACAAAGTAAGCCGAACGCATCAATTTAATACTTAACACTATTTATATACCTAGTATAACAAAACTTTAGATAAAATAATATGAGAAAACGAAATTATAAAAAAAAACAAATTATAACTTGTTTGTTATTTTGCCTGGAAAATGGGTTTTATATCTCATATTTTTAATATTTGTTGTAGTATTTTGTAATGAAAAAAGTCAGTAAGTGACTTAATGATTTTTAGTTCTATAATAAAATGATAAATATCAAATAACGACTATTTGCAAACGCAAAATGAGGAAATCTAGTGGTCGTATCATTTACATCGAGTATTACCACTCAAAAGAGAAGGTAAAAGTCAGCTGAAAAATATAAAAAACTCATTTTTGAAAATTTTTTTTCACTTAATGAGGTTTTGCACCAAACCGACGAATTAAGTATGTAAAGAAATAAACCAGAGAATGTTTCGATTGTAACTACTGCAAACTCATGCGGCCAAGTTCTGTAACCCATATTTAATCTAAAGTGTATTTTTAAATATAAAATATAAAAATACAATTGTGTCAAAAAAATTCCCACTGGCAATGCTTTCCTCTCGTTACACACAATTTTTCAAATTTAATAACAAATTTCAATGATATAGATAAATTATGAATCACATTATAAATTCAAAATTTAATCAGTATTTTCAAATTATATTTTTAGTTCACTTGATCAAAATTACATAATTGCAATTTTATTTTCACTTCCAAACAAAAACAAAACAAGGCACAATCACAATCAACAAAGAAAAAAAAGAAAACAAAAAAAGAAAAAAATTGATTTGATTTATTAAAAAGAGAAACAACAAGGGAAGAGTTAATTAAAAATATCCCGTGAACCATAAAATTTCGTCCAATTTAATTAACAAATATGTGATAATTAATTGGATTCTGATATTATCGACTGATATAGTATATATATATATATATATATATATATATATATATATATATATATATATATATATATATATATATATATATATATATATGTATATACGAAAGGAGAAATTAACAACACAGCGAAAACCGAACATCGTTTTCAATACATAGAAAGTGTTGTCTATTTTTAGTCGTCATCTAATGAAAAACGTCTTCTCACTGCATTGCTCAAATTATGCTTAGGGCATATTAAAATATTATAATCATTGGAAAATAAATATCTTTTTTTTTTGTTAATTTTAAATAGTTCGTTGCATATTGCTCACGTAAAGAAACTTTCAAATTTTTAACAAAGAAATTCATTATTATCACTACTAACTAATTGAATAATTTTTTTGAATTTTTGGTGTAGAAAAAAATTTATTTTAAAAAACTTCTACTGCTCTTTAGTTGATATGGAAAAATTTCTAAAAATTTCTCTTGTTATTTTGATATACTTAATTTCTCTTGTTATACTTAACACATTCAGTCCCACGGCTTCAGCATCCGAAAATAATCAAAACAACTGCAGAGGCCGATCGCGATCAATAATTAATTGATTACGCATTATGTATGGTTGCGATGTTACCACACCGATGTGTATACACTCAACTCACACAAACACCAACACACACTACTCTCTTGGTTTCTATAAAAAATTTTAAAATAAGCAATATAAAAATTAATAAAAGTATTTGTTTTTGTTTTTTTTTTTTTTAATTTTACCAGTTTATCTAAACTTTCTGTAATTATCTAATTTATTTGAATGTGTTTAAATGTCAAATATTATGTATGTACATATCACATATATGTACATGTTGAATCATTTTATGTATTTCTTTATATAAAGTTTCTTTAAAAATTGCTCGGGCCTCATAGTCTTAATTTTATTTTCAAATAAAGTTATATTATGCAATTTTTCAACTTAATTTTTCCTTTTTTTTCAGTGGAAATTCAAGATTAGCTCAGCGTCTTGAAGATAGATTACTCTTAAATATAAAATTGAAGGATGCGTACCTCATTGTGCATCCAAAAACAACGAATATTTTGGATTTTTTTTAAATATATCATATAGTTCAAGAGAAACAAATTAACTAATAATCTTAATAGTAACCAAAGAATGTCTCAGGATTCTCAACACAATTATTGAATAATAAAACTGTTTTCAAAATTTACTTTGTGAATTATTTTTTCCGCTTGGAAAACCGAAAAAAACCACTTGTGTGTTTGTGAAACGTATTTAAATGAATAAATTAGTTTTATCTAAAATATTGTTAGATTCGATTCAAACAGATTATGTACCTATGTCTAGCTCATTCATATAGAAATTTCAAACAATCAAAAGTTCTCGATATGAAACTGTGTACTGCAATTTCCAAAATTGCCACGGGCATTTCCAACAACAGATTTCATGTCTCAAATAACTTACCATTCGCCGAGACCGCATTACAAGCTTCATCGTTAAACAATGCAATTGTATCGAACAAGTAAACTGATAGGTGGAATTGTAGTCATACATGTACTTGTCTAATGTTTGTGCATAGATATTTTATGTTATTTGTATGCATTAACGCTATAGTAAGTATTTTGCCGACAGCATCAGCTCTTTTAATTTTTCCATTTAAAACAAGTAGAAAATTCTCAGAATAACTAGCGTGCAACTAACAGAGTTGCGGAAAAGCCTCATCAAAAATCATCATTTACGGGTGGATACACTTACGATACCTTATGCAAAATACAATGACATTTAAAACCGTGCTTCTTTCTATTTATACTTTATGATGTTTGTTAATAGAAAACAGTGAGTAGCTAGCGTTAATGAGAAATAATTATGAGTAGACGCAGGATTCTAATATTGTTATTACAGCGACCATCAGGTCCTTTCCTTATCATTATCAAATGCATCTTTTCTGTTGCCACGAAAGCTTTTTAAGTTTAAATTTTTATTTCTCTAGATTATTTGGAAACTATAACAAGTATTTAGAAAATAATTTTACATACTAAAATCTCAGAGTAAAGTTGTCTATAATGCCCTTTTTACAAGTAAAGTTCTCGATTTTGATGAAATTTGAATACGGTGTAGAACACTAAAAAATAAGCAACTGGCATTATTTTTATCTGCGTTTATCTGCGGAAAGATGGTCTGAAGAGGTAAAAGCGCCCTTCAAGAATGGGAGAAATTATAGCAAAAGTTTAAATTGACGGTATGGTTCTTTTTTAAAAAGTTATCTATCAAAATACAATTTGTTCAAATTACATCAACAGAAGTGGTTGGGGGCTCAAGTTTGGTGGTAAATTTTGCGAAAAGAGGGTAAAAAATAAAATATATTAAACTCTACGTAAAAAAAATCTAATCGATCTGTTTTTGATCAATTTTCTAATCTTAAGTTTAAGGATAGTTAAACTAGAGGGTGACTGTGTCGACTAGAGATGTCGATTTTAAATCGATTAATCGAAAATCGATTAATCGAAGCTTAAAAAATCGATTCTTTTTTCGATTTTTTTCATTTGAATCGATTCATGAATCGATTATTAAAAGTAAGAGATCGATAACCGATTTTTTCCAAAAATAACTTCATTTTAATAGTAATTCTACAAAGAAACATGAGTTAAAATGAAACACCAAAAACTCTATTGTTAATTGTCACTTTTTAGTTTTTACTCGTTATATCAGCGAACCCCTCCTATGGCTCTATATAAGGCAGACTATTAATACAAAAGGAAGGAAGAGACCACCTATCTGTGCAAACGACGATCCCTTTCCCACAAAACCGACTTATTTAGAAAACATTTCTTTGTCAATTTGTTTGAAATTTTTGAATAAACTTGATTCAATTCGTGGTATTCGTCCTACATATTCAATTGCCTTATTTTTTATAATTATAATTGAAAACTTAACTCATTCATCGCCTTTACAAATATAATGTAAGGCGTTTTTACACGATATTACCGACATTACCTATGTACTATCAAGTAAGTCCCTTAAACAAAAATTATTAGCTAATTTTATTAAACTTTTCAAAATTTCGATTTTTTAGATCGATCTCAGAGAATCAATTTTTTTTAGTCGATTTTTTTTTTTGAATCGATTTTTTTGATTTCGATTTAAATCGATCCAAAAATCGATCTTTTTTTTGGAGAATCGACATGTCTAGACTGTCGACATAATCGTACTATCTGAGTAATTCAAAAACTTCTCCATGGAAAATAGTTTAAAATAATTAGAATAACATAAGAATGAGATTTTCGAATTAACAATTCAGTTTGAGTAACATAGGGGGGAGGGGAGAGCCTCCTCTTAAATTACGTAGGAATTAGTTTTCATACAGTCATCTGTACTATTAACACACTGAGAGTGAGTAATAATGTCTCAATAAATGCTTCGCTAGTGTGAAGTTTGTTTGCTTCGGGCCTTTACGGGTCCTCTAGTAGCCAATTTCACACGGGAGATTAAACGTCCCACTTTAGTCCCATAGTGCAGAATATTTTATTTATAATTAGGTTGTATATGTGTATGGGGTGCCATAAAGTAACAGTCATATCTATGGTATGGAACACAGTTTTTGTGGCCACCCGTTGATGTAAGTTAAAAGCTTACTATACAAATGCAAATTTTTAAAACAGCACCAAAGTACACTCTGATTATTCTATAGTTGCCAACACTCAATATTCCATCATCCATCAGACAAATACCAGTGCAAATAGTTAAAACCTAATTTTGAATTACAATTTATGTAAACAAAATCCCGTGTCTAATAACAATTTGCCTCGTTTCGTTTGGTTTTGTGTGCAATATTCGCCGTATCAGTCAGCGGCACCTACTTACTTAGCAACGCAACAGTGCAATCTACATACAGTGACTGTATAAATACCTATTGCAGTACCGCAACAACATTGAAAACAAGACGCAATTGAATTGTAAATATGTATGATGAAAACTGAAAAAAAAAACAACTAGCGATAGAGTCTATTTGTATATGCATACTAGCTCCATCCAGCTCCAATATAGATACCCATATATATTACCCAGAGCTTGCATCGAACCAGCAAGCGAATGATAGTTTAGTTATAACGCTGCAGTGGCAGGTACAACGTTTATAATATTCACTTATTCATTAGCGTTATAGATAGTGGAGTCGGTTCGTATAGCATAAGTACTGTTACCTACAGTACTCGACAAAATTCTAACGTGTGTCTAGGTAAAAAAGAAGCTGAGGTGCTTATGATATATCAACATTATAACATTTCAAACTTTCAAATTGATCCCGAGTTACCTCACACATCAATTTCGGTAACCATTACTATACAATAGCGTTACCAAAATCGATGCATATCACCCCAGTTGTGACGCATTTAAACAATAGAAAAAAACAACTTTTAAATTATTTCAGTTTCTGTTGCTAAAATGAAAGTCAGAACAAAAAAAAATCGCCCCCAAAATATGATTATATACATTTTTTTTTAAATTTTTAGGATTTTTAACAGATATCGCTATTTTGCAGGACAAGCTTTGTTACTTTTCACCACAGTAAAACTGTTTGTTTTAAAGCTAGCTTTCGAGTATCACGCCATTTGCAATACAAATGAATAATTTTATTTTGTGTAACACTTTTGTAATATAGGGTTTACCGGGAAATATTATGTATACTAAATGGCTATCAATGGGATCATATCTATAGAAAACAAGTACAACCCTAATAGGTTGAGGGTTCCAGTCTCACGGCCAGCTATGCTCGTGAAGGTTTTCTGCGATTTTTGTTCGCAATTCTACAAACGCATGCTAGAAAAACAATTTGGAGAGGCAGGTCTATTCACACTGTCAACTTCCCATTGGTTGCCCTTAAAACTAGAGACTATTAGAGTGTCTACACAATCAATAAAATAAGGAATAAGAAATAAGAAATAATGAATAAGAAGCATGCCATCTAGTGACGTTGAGTGGAACTTTAACGTAACTGCTCGTAGATATAAATATGTAGGTACTTTTGTACGTCAAAATTCGTGACTTTTTTCACTTTACTGACAAAAAAAGTCATCACGAACGTTATTTTTTCATGAATTTTGATGCACAAATATACCTAAATACATATACCTATGGGCAGTTACGTTAAAGTTCCATTCAACGTCACTAGATGGTATACTTCTTATTCCTTATTTCTTATTTCTTATTCTTTATTTCATTGATTGTGTATGACCTATTACACATTTAGAATTATTTTAATTCAGGGGACTCCTCCCCTGGAGCCCCGATAGAGGCTTTGTCCCTTGCACCACAGGGAGAAGGAGCTTCGCTCTCTGCACCTAATCACAAAAACAAACCACTAATCCGAATTTGCTGAAAACTTTATCCGGTCTTCATTTTTTAATTACGAATCTCGAGATATGCAAGGCGAAAAAAATTTACGAACCAACTAGCTAACGAACGAAAGAACTAACGATCGCACACACAGACATCACGCTAAAAACGATGGATTCGAATTCTAGTGACTTTGAAACGTGGAGATATATTCAAATTAGCGATTCGCAAAATCGGATCCATTACAATAACTTGCAAAGGGAAGTTAATTATAAGTCATTTTTAACAATTTGTCTAAATTTACAAATTCTCTGATAAAAATCGGATATTAAAGGTTACCAACTTAAAATATCAATATCAAAACAGCACAATCTTTTGCTGAAATTCTTTTAACGCCTTTAGCGGCTTATGTAAAACTAACCAAATAAAATTATCTTTGAAAATACTTAATTTAATTGCATAATTATATGGTGTACCCATTCGATAATTTTTGCTTTGGTAACGCTTTTACGATAGCAGATGACAGCATCTTACAGTTACCAACACGAGATATGTTCAGGTCGGGAGAGTTATTCAAGTTGTATAATTCATATCACGAGCTATGCTCGGGATAGCCGCTAAAGGGGTTAAAAAATAATTTTTGTAATATTTGTAACTTTTTGTAATGTACGGTATCTAGAGATACTCGAATGAATATACTTACCACACCGCTCGCTATCTTATGAATGTATACTTTGTTTGCTGCGTTTGGTTTGGGCGCTATGTTTCACTCATTCGTTCATTTCGCTTGCTTGCCTTTTCTTTTGTGTATGATTATTATTTCTTTACCTACCTACCTCTATGTAGGTAGGTACAGTTGGTACCTTCTCTCACTTACTCAGTGTTAAATTATTCATGTGAAAATTAATTTATACATTAAACACTTTTATACAATTTACGGGAGTAGGTACAGACAGAGCTCGTTCGCTAACTTGGGTATTTGCATTGTAACACACGCTACATTGAATACCATCGCGCCGCGCCGTTACTTATAGTTTAAAGTACCTACACCCCTCTATTCTTTTTGGCAAGTGATGATATTCAGTTTCTTTCCGTGTAGTTATTTTAATGGTACGATATTTAAAATTTTCGTATGGAGAAATAGTACAACGGATGTCGGTTGGTTGGTTTGTTTTAATAATGATGACAGCGGTTTTGTCATTTTGAGCAGTAGGTACCGTCAGTTGGGGCGAATCTGGACAGTAGCCGCGAATCTAGACAGAGCGGCTTCTCGATATTTCTTTGTCAGTGTTATGACCGTACAAGGTCATAGATCAATTTATGCTACTGAATTTTGTCAGTTATGAGTTCGTCATTAAAGAAAAGCGGTGAACGTGACATCTTTGTATTTTGTTATTTTACAGGCGCATTGTTTATAATTTTTAAAAAAATAACGCGCGTTTTGAAATCTTATAAAGAAACTACTGTACAAAAAAACAGTTATATATATATATATATATATATATATATATATATATATATATATATATATATATATATATATAAGGTAGGGATTGGCAACAAAATGTTTGGCGTTTTTTTTGACAATGAAAGCTGTATTGTGCTTAATTTTTTTTTATAAATTGATTAACAAAAAATTGTCTATAGGTGAGGCGAATTCATACACCATGGTGCGTCAATATAAAAAGAAAGTGGGTATAAACTACATAAACTGTAGTCTAGATAACATAAAATGGGCTCTTTCCGACAGAGGCGCAACAACGGGGGAGGTCCAAGGGGTCCGGACCCCTAAAATTACCTGGAAATTTTCCTTCAATTTATTTTATTTATATTAAAAACTAAAATTTTTAGTGGTTTACTAATGTTTTTTATTTGAAAATCATTACGCCCTATACATATGAAGTTGTTGCGCCCCTGCTTTCCGATATTAAAAGTAAAAGAAAATCGCTCAGACAAGCTGCTGAATATTTCCCTGTTCCCAAATCGATCTTGCATGATAGACTCGAAGGCAAATCGAAATAAAATTCAATTAAATCCAAAATGTTTTATTCCACCCATTAAAAGTCATTCGCTGATGCAGTTATTTATCGTAGCGAATTTCCAGATTGGAAATTCAGCTATTTTTATCTTTTTATGTCCAATTTTACCCATATGCATGACTGAATGTGATTTATATTGCAAATAAAGCACTGTCCAGATTCGCCCCACACATAGGGACGAATCTAGACACTATATAACCAAAAACAAAATGTTGCAGTACAAATTTTTTTATTTTTATTACTACCCTATATGCTCGTGATATTAAAGCATTTTAATTATTTTTTTTAGAATTTTTTAGATAAACTCTAAACAATTTATTGCCAAAAAACTGCAAAAATCGTCCAGATTCGCTCCAACTGACGGTACTTACCTAATAATTTATGTTTACTTGTTTTTAGGTGGATACACTTTATAGAACAAAATTAATTAAAAGAATTAGATAATATGCAATTCTAGACCATATTATGGTCTTAGTTTTATAAAGTTTAGATATTCATATAGATTGCAGGAGAAAAAGGACTATAATCCTTTAGCGTACTACGGTCCGAAGGTCTACAAGCCCCTTAGATTAACAGACTTAATGAATTGTAATAATGCTTTCGAAAGCACTATGCACATATACACATACATGTACTTTCCCCAAAATGGGACTTCCAATTCGTAGATGGACTAGTCTTCTGTATACGAGGGCTCCACATTCACATACCGTACATAATGATGTGTCTGATTTCTACTGTTTTGCCAATGACACACCCGAAAAGAAATTTAAGAAAATTATATGTTGCTTCAAATAGAGCCAAAAATATGTAAAAAATTTCGGTGATTGAATTTGAATTTTTTTTGGGGGGAGGGGAGGTGCAGATAATTTTTCCTGAGATGCACTGTAGAAGTATCTGAAACATATAAGCCAAATCCGTCCAGCCATTCAAAAGTTGTGAGACTTAGTAAATTCCAATCTTATATCCAGAGTGGTCCAAAATTATGTACCGTAAATGCTAGAGCTGATGGTATGTTCAAAATTAATGGTACCTTTTCATGTATACTTTTTTCCAAAACTCAATAATAAGGGAGATACAAACTTGTAAAGGGGTGAAGTGAAAACCATTCTTTCTTAAATATTTTCCAAACACTTTTGAATAATTGAGATTGAGATTTTAGAGGTACGTATTTTGCGTTAGGAAGATTAAATTTTTGTTAACACTTATTCAGCGACTTAAGATCAAACAGTGGTTTTGGGTGGTAGGTGTGAGTTATCACGTCTATTCTTTTTTAATTTCCAGTTATTTAAACAAAATTGTTAATAATATGATTCCTTAGATAATCTCACGCAAAAAAGGTATACTTTTAAATTTCAATATACCGTTTTCGAGTATTGTAAAGTAGAAGTAGGTATCTATTTCCAAATTGTGCCCTAATCATAAGTGATAAATTAATTGGTACTGTAAATTTAATTACCCTGATGTTCAGACGCACTCCTAAAATATGAATCCGTTATTCAAAAGCGCCTAAAAAATAAAAAATAAAAAATAAGTCAGTTTCGTTCCACCCCTCTACATTGTACGCCTCTACTTTATCTCCCTGATTACATTGAGGTTTGGAAAAAAGTATAGATGAAAAGGTACCATTATTTTTGAACGTACTAGCAACTTCAGCAATTACGGTACATAATTTTGGACCACTCTGTATATACCTCACAGTTAAATAAATATAAGAGCAAAAAAAAGAGAAGAATATAAAAATTTCTTTTATTTAATAAAAACAGATACATTTTTAAGTTGTTCTAAATTGAAGATGAATATATAGAGTCTTTGTCAGACTGCCTTTTTTTTATTTTATGCATTCTTTGTAAATTTTGATATGTAAAGAGCTATTTTTGTATATGAGCTAGTATTTGTCGCGCTACGCTTACAGTAAAATGTGTTTATATAAAGGTGTTAGAAAATTTGTAGACCATGAAATTATCAAAGTTTCACCTCATTGGATACAGACAACCATGAAATAAAATAAATATTTCCCTTACTGACAGTCAAATCACAAATTTTCAAATTTTAACACAAAAACTTTCTTCAATCTTTTCGAATAAACTTTAGTAGATGGTATTTTTGTTAGCAAAAATAAATGGGTTCTTTCTTAAACAAAGTTAAAGGCAAAAAACATTTCTATACGATTAGGTACTTAAGAAAGGCAATATATGTACACATTAACTCACTAATTTAACTTTCCATGTATGTATGCGTATATTTCTACGTGTTTGTATGTGCCCCATAAACATACGTAAAAGGTCAAAAACGTCTTTATTATTATCAACAAAAACACAACAGCAGTATCAGGATAACGAACTGGTTGGTTGGTTGGTTGGGTGGTTGATGCAGGCTAACAACAAAACACGGCGCGGCATAGCGGCATAGTGGCATAGTAGCACGGAAGAGGAGATTGTAAATCTTTAGTGTAAGTAATAATAAGGACGTTTAAAGTAAATGTTAACATCATAAAACAAACTTAACAACACAAAGACTAAAGAACATCAGTTAAGTTAAAAAGATATGACTTTTTCATATATTCATCTATTTAATTGGTAAAGCTAATTACGCAACAATTTAATTAGAATCAAATGGCGGTGGCACATAGACTTTTATTCAACCCTTAAAGTGATTTGGTGCTTGAACTGCATCTTAGATTTTGTCCCACCATACGAATATAGCATCTTAAGTTTTGTCTTATTATTAACGCTTTCGGTACCAGTGTTGTTCTCGAACAACATCAACGTACACAATACACAGAAATTATACAAATTCGACTTTTCCTCTTTAGCCCAGACGTTTTTGGCAATAACATAGAAATAAGTTTCATATTATACCAGTACGATGGTGAAAGATGTTTCCAGAGGCGTAGGGAGCATAATTGGCGCCCGGTGCGTGACACTTTATTTGCGCCCCCTTAACTTCTAAAATCTTAAAAATTTTAGGTAATGAAACGGTGTATTTAAAATTTCGGAAAAAATTATTTTTCGTAAACTTGTATTTTAAATTTTTCCCTAAAAGTTGCCTTAAGGACCTTTTTTTGCTCACCAGTGCTTTGTTTGTATATCTATATATTTAAAGTCATAACTTGGAAGTAATTTTGTAATTTCCCTACACTTTCACGTAACAAAATTCTAATGACAAACACAAAAAAAATTTAAAATAATAGCGCCCCTCCTATTAGCATTTGACGCTCCTCTTATTAGTTTTTGGCGCCCCTCTCAAAGTGGTGCCCGGGTCATGATAGTACCACTTGCTCCCCCTTCGCTACGCCACTGGATGTTTCTTAAATGTCTGACAATAAGAACAGGCTGCTTTGGTGGGAAGGTTAGACCGTAAGGACCCGATGTTGTATCTAAACAACAATTTATGATGAATTATTTAATTAATTATAAATTAATCAGAGACCTTATTTGTGTTAAGAATAGACAATATATTATATTGAAAAAATCAAAAAATTATTTTTTAAATATTGTTTTCATAATTTGAGTTAACTTCATGTTTGAAACAAGAGTAACTTTAAGAAAAGCATAGGTTGAATTACTTCTTAACTTTCCTTAATCCGCTGTATAATGAAATCCGTTGTTAAAGAAACCAATAGACATTATTTATCGTTCCAAGCGGTCAAATAATTGCAAAAAATTAAAATTCAAAGTATTTTGTTTTCTTTAATAACAAGAAATACTAGGAGTCAGTTCTATGCATCCAGCGTTAACATATATTTTACGTTTACGTATGCAGAGTAAGTATCATTAGCCTGATTGTATTAAAAATTATATTAGTGGATCATGGTCCAACTCCCTACAATTCTAAAAACTTGAGTTAAATGGGAACCGTACAGACTAGTGGTAGGTAAGATGTTGATATTTAAGGGTATTTCACGATAGAATGGTTATTATTAGTATTGCTTCGATTGTGATGAAATCCGTAGTGGGCCGTCTAAGAACCGCACAATTCCTAAAAATTTGATTAAAAATGATCGATTTCGCCACTTGGTGGGACCTGTGGGCACACAGACAGATAGGCAGATAAATCAACAAATACGAAATCAAAATTTTTCAAGGAGCTCTAAAACATACAAAATTTGCATGAAAATTTTTTTTTTGAAGGGAAAAAACTTTCATATTTTTGTAAAGTGATCACAATACTTCCCCTATTTTAGTAGTCTCGGAAACAAAAAGTTATCAAATTCTTGATGATTTTCTAGTATGTGACGACTTTGGACCTTACCAAGGGGGAAATTTCACCCAACATCTATGCCGCGCTAACATTGATTTTGAATGATATCCAACCACATATTATAAATTCTGTAAGAGTCAACATAAGCTTTATCCCAACACTAATACAAATCTTTTCGACTAATGACTAGCTTTATTTATTGTAAAAGAAATTTGAAAACAAAAAGAAAAGTGAAGTTAATGTATTTTTTATTATAGCAAAGCGCAAGTTCTTGAGATACTCCTTCCAAAACTATTCCATAATTTTATGTACAATTTTAGTACCTGAAATAATTTACATAGTACTATCATATATTTATGTATTATGTATACTATATTTCAGTTTCAATTGATCATCAAGCGATCTTATATTCGAAACAAATCAATCTTTCATTCTTTTCTAAAAACAAACTGCAGATTTAAAATGTACGCAATTGAAATAATGAAAGAGATAAAACTAAGAAAGAATGTTCCAATGTATTTGTATAGGAGACGTCCGGAGACGTCAAAAACGTTTGTCGATTCTTATTTTTAACTTTTACACATTTGAAACTACTGTTGCCAATTTTCAACTTTTTAAAAAAGATGGATTTTTTTATTAATACCTCTTCTAATTAAAATTAAAAATTAAATTGCCATTATTTTTAAAAATAAATGACTTTATTAATTGTAACAATTTATTTAGCTGTATCGTTTTTTATTCGAACTTTTTTCTTCGTTTCGTTAAATTTGGCAACAATCAAAAAATTCAAAGAGATTATTTACATTGTCTCATTTAATTGTTTGAATATTTACGAAAGAATGGCTAGCAAAAGTGTCTTTATTTTTAAAATTCGTGTTGTTTTTATTTAGGAATATCTTTCAAAAACTTACAATTTTGCATTAAAATTGTCAAATAAGTAATCTATTCATTAGTTAATATTCTGCTTATTTCTTACTGTTCAGATTATTAAAAATTTTAATAAATGTTGTATTAGATAATAGTGTAAATAGATACATTTATGATTTTGTACGTTTATGGTAAAATTTTGTGTATTTTTCGAACTGATTAATAAGAATTTTGTGTTTCAGTGAATTTTTTTAGTTTTGTAACATAATCCTGTATAATTATTAGTGATTAATAAAAATTTATGTTTTCGATTATTGTCGCTTTGTTTGTGTAACATAACCTCATATCAGTAAATTTTGTATTGCTTTACTTAAAATAAATTTAAAATGAAAAATTTGTTTTGTTTTATTTAATTCTTAATTTGTCGAATATTTAGCTTTTTTGTTTTAAGTATTTTAAAACAGTAGATCTTCAAAAATAATTCAAAATTAAATTGAACTCAGTAGTGATAAGAAAAAGATGATATCATTAATTTTTTTTATTGTTCGTAGACATACAAGGTAGAAAAAGCCACATCAAACGGCATCTACGTAGCCAGAAACATAAAAATGCTCAGAAGATTTTGGCTTTAATTAAGCTTTTTATTTCAGTCCTGTTTTTGTTAATGTTTCATTTTTTATCAAGGAAAAACTCTGTGACTAATTATAAGTAGGTAACTATATTTAGTATATTTGAATGTAAAGAAATACGTTTGAACTAAGTTTTATAATTAATTATTATTTTAAATAGGTCTGTATAATTTTTAAAAATTTTGAATCGTCCGCTTTTCAAATTCTATTTTCTAATTTCTTATTGTAAAACAATAACATCGTTAGAAACACTTTTAGTATATTTTATTAATAGAAATTATGTTATTACCTAAGACAAACGTTTTCTTAAAGTTGTAGCACGGGAATTCCTTAAATTCCTAAGTAATGAGATGAGTTTAAATTTAACTGAAAGCGAGAATAGAAGCTTTAATAAAAAAAATTGTTTAATTGTTAATTGATTTAACACTTTTATACACTGTAAACATTTTAAATCAAAATTCAAATGCTTTCATGATTTTTGAATAGTAAAAAAAAAAAAACAAGTAGATATTGATTTGGAACCAAAAAATTTAATATTAGTTTTAGTTAGTTTTTCATCAACTTTTTCTAATTAGGTCAAATACGATATTTTACTAATTTATGATTGGTTCAATTTGCTGGCTTAAGTGAACTGCGATTTTTCAATAGGTGCCAATTTTATTAGGTTCTCTAAATATCCAATCACAGATGTTATAGAAAAATAGTACAAATGGTTATAAGTATCAAGAAAAGTTCAACCAAATCAAATAAATATTATACAGAAAGAAAATTCATATAAAAATTACTGTGCTCAGCACTACAATCGACGTGTAAAAGGCGAACATATTCAATTTTGTACGGTAAAAATATAAAAATTATAATTAATAATAGAAAATTTAAAGGATAGAATGTTCTTTCCGTAATATTAACTCCGTAAAATTTGTAAAGCAGCACAGTAAAAAGTTCCAATGCCGACAGAAAAATATTTTTTAATTTTTCGTACAAAAATTACCATGCTGTCTTAAAATAGAAGAAAAGTAGAAAAGAAGAAAAGAAGAAAAGAAGAAAAGAAGAAAAGAAGAAAAGAAGAAAAGAAGAAAAGAAGCTAATAGTAGAAAGAAAGAAAGAGAAGGTATCAACGCTGTCACATAGCGACGCAAGCTGCAGAAGGTATCAGCACAATCATATATGAAGGTCACATAGCCAGACTGGTGGTGTTGCAAGTAGCTGGTCACTGCTAGTGTAGTGTTGTGTGGTGTCGAAGCAGTGTTCATTAGAATGTCTTACAGGACGGATGGTCATCGTTTAATTCATCATTTTGTTACTTCACTATCTTCAGTATTGGAATATATTGTTTTACAGGTACAGCCCAAGCAACATAAGGTTGCGGGTCAGATGCGCAAATGAAAGAGTACGACAACAAGAATTAAACTATAACATATATGCATAAGAGTGTGATAGTTGTGTTAGCACATTAAATTTTACCATGCTATAATATATTTTTTACTTTGGTCATCGATCGCGCGCGCATTATAAGAGAGCATGGTAATTTTTCTGAAATTTTATCTACAAAAATTATATGATTTTTCTCTCCGTGTATATTCCTTTAACATTCATACGGACGCAATTATCTTAATTAATGAAATTAACATTAAACACAAAGAATCAAAAATCCACCGCTAAATAATGCTCGACTCAATGTCGCATACACATATAGCGTACGTACACCTTCTTATCACACAATTTGTAACAATTTGATAAGCTTATTGATTAATGGAAAATTTCCATTCCACAACGAAACACGTACATGGCGGGCTGTTGCTCTTGTTCTAAACTTCTTTTCAACTCACGACACTTTTGTTGGCTACACACACACATATAATCCTTCCTTATTTAGCGTCAAGATATATTATGTACCATGCCATCCATGTATATATACTCTTTAAAACAAAATAAATTGAATGACACATTAGAGACAACACCGTGGAGACAAGTAGAGACAAAAAGAGACGAGAAGCAAGTAGTAGTTTAATTTATCACATTACATGGCATCAGGGCTGTATTTTAGGCGAGTCTATAGGCACGTGCCTACTGTGCTAAATTTTAAGGGACGAAAAGTTGAGTTTTGCGAAGTATTGCTTCCATTTTGAAAACAAATTTTAATAGTTTTTAGAAATTTGATTCAAAGTATGCGAAGGACTCAAAGGAAATTTTTAACATTTTGTCTAGTATTGCCCTAACGTTTAAAGAATCAAGTAAACGGAGTCGATGAAGTCTTGTGGAGTAAAAAGGAATACAGCTGAATCTTTTTTATATGGTATTTTTGTGTGCGATTTTTTTATGCGGTTTATCGAAAAATGCCAATTAAAGTGGATAAAGTGAATACAAAGCAATAGAAAGTAAGAAATTGATACACTAGTTTACGATAATTTATCGATGAAATTACATATTGATTGTTTTTAAGCATTTAGTCAGTATACTAAATAAAAATATGTTATAGTATAGTCATTTGGTTCAAATAAAAGTTACTCCGCAAAAACGCGTATTTAGTAACACTTTGCGGCGCTCGTACGCTGAAACTATTGATTTTACGAAAAAAATTGTTAAGACATAAATTGTAGGAAAATTTCTCTAGTTTAATTTTGTAGATAAATATTTTACTCTTAAAATGACTCGGAAAGGAGATATCGTCAAAAAATTGCTTTTCGACGCCATTTTTCCAATATGGCGGCGCGAGCGGCAAAGATACGAGGTGGAAAAATGGAAATTTGAAAAGAGCACCTCAAAATCTATAAAATCACCCATTTTCAAAACTCTCGGAAAACTTTCCAGGTAAAACTATCAGATGACTACTATTATTGCATCATTAAGTTTTTTACAGACGTATTTATCGTCATCTTTGTAATATTATAAAAATGAAATAAAATGTTCCCATGTCTAAATTAATGCTTTACCTTGTTTAGAAAAACAACTTCTAAAGAAACCGTGAGGTTTTAGCGTCTAAGTTATGTATATTTTATGCGGTCCCGATAAAAAAAACTTTTTGAGTATTTTTTGTGCGATTTTTTTATGCAGATGTATAAAAAGAGTATTCTTTCAAAACATGATATTTATAATTATTATTAAAGATAAACATTTATAGGCAACATCATAACCAGGTTATTTACTTATTGGTTGAAAACTATTCCTTAAAATAAGCTAACAAAAACTGTTTTGAATCGAAAAGCTTGATTGAAATTTCCTGCGATGACTTTCAGCTTATATACAAAGAACCGGCAGAACCCCTGTGATCACGTTGGCATATCTCTCTCTCCTAAGAGATCCAATATAAGTCAACTAAACCGCGTGGTTTTATAAGAATCCTACAAACAAATAATTTATGTATTTTACTATTGAAAGCGATTTTTGAAAAATAAAAGAGTTTTAAGATGAAATTCTCCTATAATATAAAACGCTTATGGGCGCTGAAATCATAAATGCGTCCCTGCATCGTATCAAGATAATCACATATTTTAAGAACTAATGAAAGAGTCAAATTAGCCGGAAAGTATATATATATATATATATATATATATATATATATATATATATATATATATATATATATATATATATATATACAGTACGGGGTAGTATATGGTACAGTGACAAAAAATTCGTCAAGTGCGTGTTTGACACGCACTAAGTAATGTTCCTCACAATCAGTGGTCATAACTAAAACTTCTTAACCCTAGAACCATACGTACACGTCAAAACGACGTACGAACTTCTCTACCTGCTCCAATACTACGACTTGTTGTTACTTGTTTGCTGTAAGATTTCTGTTATCTAACTTATTTGTTATTATAACACACCACATATATTTATTTTGTTTATAGTCATTGTCGTTCTGTTTGTATTGAAATAGTGTCCGTCAAAAAGACGTCGATTTCGTTTCATTTACTCGAATACGCCATTTATGTAACCATTCCTGTATTCGACGCAAGCTAGATTGTAACTTTTGTGATGCAACATTTGGATCTTCATCAGTAGCTAGGATAGCAGTATCATCAGCAAATGTTGCAGTAGTATTTTCTTCATCAACCGGCAGATCTGCAGTACATATAAGATAAAGAATAGGCCCTAGAACACTACCTTGTGGTACACCGGAACGGACTGGAAACATTTCTGATATTTCACTCTGAAACTTTACATGAAAGTAACGATTTGACAAATAAGATTTCAGTATTAAGTAGAATGATTCAGGAATATTTTTCCTTAATTTATACAATAAGCCAGTATGCCACACTTTGTCAAATGCTTGACTCACGTCGAGAAAAGCTGCTGTACAATATTTTTTTTCTTGAAAAGAGCGGTTGATCGTATTGACTATACGATGAACTTGTTCGACGGTTGAATGTTTTGCGCGAAAACCAAACTGATGATCTGGAATAATTTTAAGGTCATCGAGGACTCGATGCAGTCTTCTGAGAAATAACTTTTCGAACATTTTGGATAAAACGGGGAGTAAACTGATTGGTCTGTACGACGTCACCTCATTTACTGGCTTCCCCGGCTTTTGTATTAAGATGATTTGAGCTAATTTCCAAACAGCAGGGAAATATTTTAGCCTTAAAATGGCATTAAAAATTAACATTAATGACATTTGTGACAGTTAACATTAATGACAGTTAAAACCGTTAAAATATATTTCTCGTAGGTATATGTACGATATGTACCAGCGGTACCAGCCGAGATAAATACAAATCGATTGTAGATCGTATATGTACATCATGGAAAAGTAGGCTTGTACATATTATCCATATTATTATTGATTAGTATGTACGGCAGTATGTACAATATGTACGAAATGTACCGTATGTACATTATTCTGTGGTATGTACATTGTATATGTATACATGCGTATATGTATGGCTAGCTAGAAAAACAAAATCGAACAGATCGGATGGAACATAACGTTTTTTTTTCTTTGTTTTCTTGTTTTGAGTTGCAAACGCTAGTACTATAGCTAAACACGCTTCTTCCATAATAATAACAATTCCAAAATTTAATTAATTTAAAAATTCCGAAAAATTAAATTTGACAGTTTGTTTTAAAATACAGAAGAAAATAATGATAGTGTACGGTATCATAAAAATACTGAAGTAATAAAAATAATGATTCATTATTTTTATCAGTAAATACTGACAGTATTACTGATCGTGTAAAGGCAGCCTAAGACGTTTTGTGACGGTTTTTTTTCCAGAAAATTGATTACCTAGTTAAGTTATAACAATTTTTCTAGGTTTTTTTTCGTTATTTTATGATCTTGATAGTAAAGTCTGATCCCAGTATGCTTATATAATTTACTGAAATAAATCAATGTTTTTAAGTCCATGTACTTACCGGATTTTTTTTTGAAAAATATAATAGTTTGTAAAAAGAATTTGGCTAATTATTATTTCAATATCTTAAATATATGATTTACATTATAACATATATATTATAATAAAACGAAGATCTTTTTATTCATTTTTAGATATTTTTGAGATCATAAAATATTTTTATTTATTTATTAAAAAATGAAATAGTATTTCGATTTATTACATGTTCATGAACACAATATACAGTAAATAAACATAAGACGAATGACACTATGTTACAGTAATTTCCCGCTAAAGCATGCAAATTTCCCGCTAAAATATTCATTAATTTAAATGTATTCTCCCAGATGGCGGTAATTGTGACAGTCTTGTCATAACTATATCGGTCACAAAACCGTTTTGTGACGGTCAAAAGTGGGTAAAATTACTCGTCACGAGACCAGTGCACATCTCTAAATATGGCCCTATTTTTGATAGGATTCTATATGTATATAATTTTTTCTATGAATTATGTGGACTGTTCGGCAATTATCACAAATACGTAAAGATGGCTCTCTGTGTATTAAAATAAGTTATTAGACAAGTTTTCTATGAATTATGTGGACTGGTCGGTAATTATCACAAATACGTAAAGATGGCTCTCTGTGTATTAAAATAAGTTATTAGACAAAGATAACAATTTTTAGAATCTGTTCCATTATTAATAATTTTAAGAAAAAACAGCGAAAGAAAGAGATAAATATATACACGCTTCTATAAAATAGAAATAGAAAGAGAAATTTTTTTTTTTTATTGCAATTTTGTGTACAATCAAGTAAACTTGATTGTGCATTGTGTAATGGTCCGGTTGTTGACGTGGTTAAAACGTTGCCTAACTGTTTGTACGACGATGTGGATTTAACGTTATTAGAATAATTTTCCAATTGATTGTCCCTGATAATTGATTTCCAAAGGTCGTAGGTGAAATAATTCGAGCCGATTTAGTTTAAAATGTTTATTTGTTAAATTCAATTGTTGTTAATTCGGACCGTTACAGAAAAATTTACACTTTTATTACAATTATTTTATATAAATTCGATTTAATTATGTATTTCGATATTTATTTTATTATAATTTATTATAATTTATTTTTATTTGAATGTTATATATTTTTTATATTTTTCAACAATTAATAAATTTCCCAAACGGGATTTGTTACAAAAATTACATCTTTTTTTCTTAATGTCTAGATTCCAATTTTTATCAAAAAACCCCCCGTTGTACTTTTTTTTCATCAATTTTACTTAATTTTAAAACAAAATGGCTTCCTCTCTTTCATTGGTTGATTAGAAATCGTCACATCGTAAGCCCCGCCTACAATGTCTTATGATGTAGCTAGTTCACTAAAATTTAGCCAGGTGGCGATTTACATCTTTAGTTTTACATTTTCAAGTACTAAAATTTGCCACTAGGTGTCACCAGCCATATTACTTAATGGTTACATAATGCCCCGACCAAGTTCTGACTTAAGTTCGTGAAAGACGAATCTTAAGACAGAACTGATAGGAAAAGAACAGACAAAACAAAATGTAGGTACTCGATATTTCCAAAATTTTTTTTTTTTTTTTTTTTTTATGCTTCTAAAATTATTACCGAAAAAGATACATTCAAAATTTTTCTTTAGTTCAAATTGGAAATCTCGGTCCTTTACAAATAAACATTTTTCTCAAACTTAGCATTTAATTACAATAATAACACAATGAAGTATACTTTTCAATATTACAGAGTATGTGACAAAGATGGACTTAATCCACGAACGAGTGCTGGCAATGCTTATCGCTAATATGTTAGAAAATTTTCATAGACTAAAAACCGGGTTACATTTTAAATTTCAGATATCCCCGTCAACGATGGACTGTTATCATCCAGATCCACTGGAGTTGACATATAGTTTTCCAAGGTCACGATACGATCAGTGACTGACTTGGCGTTCGGGGATTATCACTACGTTCAGTTATTCACCCTAATAAATGTAAGTTGAAGTCTTCTACAATTTTAATTCCGCTTTGCTGACCAACACTCGTTCCTGGTAGCATCCCTCTACCAACTCTTGTTTTTTTTTTTTTTATGTGTTAAAATAATATTTATTTCTTATTCAATATAAATCATTTAATTTTCCAAAGAAATTTATTACACAGTTTAATGATGATAAGTTCATTCAAAATTAAAATAATAAAATACGCATACATGTATAAATATTAATAATATACATAGAATCACGTACATTATATGAAATAATTTTATTAAGTATTTATTTAAAAGTTGAAACACTTGTTTCATAAACAAATTTTAATCATTCTGGTATCGTTATATACCATAAAGACATTAATCGACAATAAGAGCAAAATTATAAAAGTTTTATTCAAAAAGAAAATTTTAAATTTTCCTTTACAAATCGAAAATTACCTTTAGTTAAATTCATTAATATTGATTTATATTTAGATTGTTATATTTGGAACAAATTCATTTAATTTATTACATATGCGTATAATGTCGATAATGTATGTATGGTATGTCCCATGAGCCACACTTCAGCATCGTAAAACGACAAACTTTCAAAAAAAATTTTTTAATCAATCCAATTTTCTCAACCAAAGAAATTTCATTTACCCAATAATTGGTGTCTCATTATTCATTGAAATATCCACCTTTGAGTTTAAAAACTGGATTTACTAATAATATAAAATTTATGTCATGAAAGACTATTATCCCAATCATGAAAAACCAATAAATCCTGCAATCTAATTTATACTTTATTTATCAAAATTTATTCAAATTTAAGGAAATGTTACAATAATTATAGTTTGTCATATTTGCAGCCAAAATGTAAAACGTCCGTAGAAAATGTTACATACTGCACATACCTCACTTGAATATCAGCACACATATATTGATTTCTTTTAACTTGAGTAGATATTGCTATTAAATGTTTTGAATCGTTTTTCCCTTTACGTTTAAAATTTTATATATAATTATAATTGAAATATACAGAAATATATCAGAATTTGTTACATAAAATCATTTTATTGTTCCAAAACTGAAAACCTCTTTTATTTTTATTAAGAACATTTTGTTAACAGATAGATAATTCTAAACAAATATGATCACCTTTATGTGTCCTGTAATATCATGGTTCAGTATAAAGCTGGTTTTGAGATTCAAACTATAAATTTTTATTCAAAACTTAAAATTATTAATACAAATTATCTTTTGCGTAGTTTTATATTATGTTAATAATAAAATTGTTTATCATTAAATCCTTATTCTAATTAAAATTTGACTCTAACAACAGGGATAAAGCAAAAAAAAATTTTTTGTACGAAGTGATTTTTCCTTCATATCACGACGCACGATGGTTATAAAACCGTTAAAAACCCCAAAATTTATCCCCTGTGAAATCTACTTGGTTGGATCTGCCGGACGGCCAATGTAACGACAGATACCTGAAAAATTTATAACACTGAAACTACAAATTAATCCCCCCCATATTTATTAATATATTGTTAAACCGGGCTAAAGCGAGCTGTCACCAGACCTGATTGGTACAGTTGACTTGGATTCGGAATTGTGGATAATAATGCTCGCCCCCCATAATCCAGAAATCATCAATAAGTTTTTTTTTATTTTTGTTAGCTACTCCTACTACGAGCTTCAGTAGAGTTTCATAGCGGCCGTCATCTAAGAGAACCGTACTGAAGTCAATTTTATTTTCATTTTGAAAATAATTATGTTATAAAATATATGTAAATTCTTATTAACTAGATTGGATTGACTCTAACAACGGAGATATTCAAAATGTTGTGTACAGAAAAAGCTCCTGAGGCTTATTATTTCTGTACGGCGACAGGATAATGCGTCCGCTACAGATCGCAGTCTCATGTCATAAATCCCAAAAAAAAAAATATCTCCTATGAAATCTACTTGGTTGGACCTGCCGGGCGGTAAAATTAACGGCAGGTGCCTGCAAAATTTTAAACGGAAACTACAAAATTTTAACCCCCCCAAATATTCATGTTTAGTTAAATCAGGACAAAACGGACTACCTCCAAACCATAAGGGTATTGTAGGCTTAGTTCGAATAAATGGAATATACTGTCCGCCTCCCATCATTCAGAAAATCGTATCAGTTAAATATTTTGTTTAAAAAAAAACTTTCTTAACACCGGATTCGGTCAAAGTCAGCCAATAACCGCCAATTAACGGAACATTGACCGATCCCTCATTCAAACCAAAAAAAAAATTTTTTAGTTTAATCCCCTTTTATATTTATAGTGTATTTTATTATGTATATAACTCATAATATACTTATGTTCACAATGCAATTCAAATCAATTGATAACTTTCCAAAATTATTTTAGAAAATTTAATTGTTTCCGTCATAGATTTGATAAAAATCATATTTCGGGCAACTGATAGAAAGGAAAAGGAAGGAAGATAAATATGCAATCATAGCATGAATTTAATTATTATTAAGTTAAGATAAAAAAATTTTGTACATCAACAAATGTAATCATTCTATGTTTCATAAAATCATGTATGATTATTTCGTAGCCATCAAATAATACGTATATTCTTTAATATAAATAATATGAGCACGAAAACAAGTATATGCTTGTTTTATTATCATTGGTAGTACTATCCCGTGTGAATGCTATTTCTGTTTCAAATTTATATATTCTTCAAGAAGTGAGATAGGTATATCACGCGCTTTCCGAAATACATATGCCTTGATATAAATTGATTATATCGTATTCACTCTTGTTTCATCCTTTCAGTTATTACAGTAGCCTTGAATAAAGATTTAAAATTATTTTTTCTTAGAATTGTTTTTATAAATAACATACCGAAAAAGTTTTAAATTTTATACTTATATATTTTATTTCCCATGAAACGATAATGATTTGTATGTATTATTTACCAAATTTATTTCATAGTATGACATTTCTAAATGGTTCACATGCTCAAAAGAAAAATAAATTTTTTCATTTTAAGAATAATTTTGATATTATTTCCCTGAAATAGCATTTTTTGAAAAATATAACAATAGCTTAATAAATCAGGTATTCTACTTTGCATTATCTCTTGATAAAATTATAGTTTTCTGTACTTAGAAATAAATGACAATCTACCTTATTAATTGTATATCGATTTTCAAGCATAATAGTTTTACATCGATGGCATTCAGGTTCTCGTCAATTTATAAATCACCCAACAGTTCAATACAACGACAGAGAATAAAATCGTAATTCATCAGCTTCTTTCAATAATATAATAATATAAATCTCATTAATCGCCTTTTATGGCACTCATCATACAAAATACCCTTAATATCTTCAAAAACATTTCATTTTCATTAAACTTTCCATACAAAATAATAACTTTTCTCATTCGCTTAATAAACATTGGGCTATATTTATTACTATTTTCTTAATCACACTTAATAATTAAACCTGAATGTAATCGTTTGAATCAACTGATACTCCAAAATTATTTTATTACTAATTTATTTGCGTCAATGTAGAATACCGTCTTTGTCAAAATTAGATAAAGAAAGAATTTATTTATTCATTAAAGAAATTTATTTATTTTAGACATTATTTGTTAATTCATATTTTTTATGGGTTTGCTTACATCAGGGTAAAATTTGTATTAATTGAGGTCAGGAGGATAAGAATTTTATTTATTTATTTGATGAAATAAACTTATTTATTTTAAATATTATATGCCTGTTAGCCATTCTTAGAAACATCAAAACCACTTGACAAACTAAATTGCTACTGCAATAATATGTATTTTGTAATTGAAATAAATATCGTATGTTAAATAAATATAACGTGATTCATATTGACTTGATGATTAAAATTTTAAATTTTAATAAAACAATTTTAATAATATTAATTCTTTGTTTTTAATATTTTTCATTTTTTGTTATTAGTAATTTATTTAATTTCCTGTTACTTTGATATGTTGCTTCGTGTTTTAAACAAACTAATGGGTATAAGTAAAAAATTTCTATATTATCACCTTCCATTGTATAATATAAAATTTTGATTTCCAAATACTTTGTTCAATCATAAATGCTTTTAATATTTCTATAACACAAATAATAAAGAATGTATTTTTCTGATAGTACCATTTTTATATAAAAATTTTATTCGTGGAAAAGAAAATTTATCAGGTCGCCAAAATTAATTTTTATTCAATAAACGGACCAAAAGGAATAATTTACCGCAGGAAAAGGTGGATTAATCATAAACCACCCAAATAATACGTCAGGAGGCCCCTTGATGTCACTATTCGGTGAATATTTACTAACTAATCTGAGCGTATTTATATGAACACTGCAATTAGGGCTGATATTGGTATAAGAGGTTTGAATATCCATATTATTCGATTGCACAGCACATTTGATGCAATCATTCATTGTGTTACTTGATAGTTCAGTATTTATTTCAATTTTTTCAACTTTAAATTCATCATTTAGAGTGCCGAAAATATCTTGATGTATTAGACCGATTCTGTAATGTTTAGGAATTTTATTTTTGATAGGTACACTTACAGTTTTACCGGAAATCTTGTTATTTATATTTATCGATTCTGAAAAGTTATTATAGTTACGTAGACTGACAAGTTTCTGGTTTGTATTAGATTGGTTATTAGTTCCAATTGGGGATATAGGATTAATTTTCGATTCACTATTACAAGAAGAACATATAGTTTTTTTATTAATTTCTGGCTCAACCAAAATTTCAACATCATTTTTCGTAGTAATGACTTCTTTATTGAATACAGGGGAATTTATCTCCCTGGCTAAAACGGGTGGTATTTCGGAAATGGTCGGTATAATTGGAGACTCAACTATTTTGGCTTTGATACTGTCTATTTTATTATTAGTATTTTTAAAGGTATCGTTACTGATTACGTTACTACTATATGTGAAGAAATATTGTTATTGTTAATTTGATTATAATTATTTTGATAAAAACTGCAGTTACCCTTATTATTACTCAAATTTTGGTTACTATTTAATATGGTTCTTGGTGGGTTTAATATATCAAATTTAACATTATTTATCCTACCCCCAATATGATTTACATTGTTATAAGTACCGTTACTGGGACCACGTGGTTGTTGATTGTTTCTGTTAGAATTATTGTTATTTGCATAGTTGTTAGTATAACGACGGTTGCCAGTAAAATTTCGATTATTGTTTGTAAAATTTCTATTATTATTGGTAAAATGTCGAGAATTTTGAAGATTTCCATAATTGTAATTATTTTGATATCTAGTATTACTTGTACCAATATTATCAGAAAAACGAACAGATCGGCTATTTGAGTTAAAGTTAGGATTATAAGTGGTATTATTATTATTACTACCAAGAGTCTGTCCCGTATTTGTATTGTTACGAGTATTATTGTTTGTGCTAGCATTTGAATTTCTATTACTGAAATCCCCATATGAGTTATTGTTACTATTCGAAAAACGATTATTATTAAAATTTGAGAAACTATTAGTACCATATGAGCGAGTAAAATAATTGTCAAAATCTCTTAACGAGCTTTCTAATTCCTGTATTGTTTTACAATTTATTAAGAAACGGTTTATTTCAAATGGAAAGTGATTTATTATAATTTTAATAAAATTATCAGTATCGACTTTTTGATTTAAATGCTTAACCAACTTATGCCAATATGTTAAATGTGATAAATATGACCCTTTTCTAACAGTTTGATGATTTTTATTTGTGTAAAAATCAATAAGTATTTTATTTTGAATTTCTTGACTCCAGAAAGAATTTAAGAACCAAGATTTGAATAAAGCAAAACTATTGATATCGTTTTCATAAAGAGAAAATATATTTTTTATATTAGAATTCAATTTACTACACGCAAACCTAATTTTTTCTTGTTCCGAAAATTCGTTAACTGAAAAATATTATTCAAGAGATTCCACGAATTCAATAGGGTGAAGCTCTTGTAACTTATTATTAAAAGTTCCAACGCTAATCGTTTCATTTCTAAGAAATGACAAACTGCCCAATGATATATTTTGTAAACTAGCGTTACCCCTATTATTGTTTAATAAAGAAACGCTATTTTCCAATACCTCGACTTTATTATTAATTGTTAATAAATTCTCCTGCTGTGAATTAAATTTTTTATCAAGATCTTCAATTTTGGAATCAATCAAATTTTTAGTTTCAACTTTAATTTTCTTTATCCTATCATCTATTGTTTTATGATTTTCATTACAATTATTTTTCATAGAATCTATTTTATTATCTATTGTCTTATGATCCTTATTACAATTACTTTCCACAGAATTTATTTTTTGTTCAAATTCATATTTTGTGTTAGCAATATCATTTTCAAATTTATTTATAAAATGATCAAGCCTAGCGTTATTATCGTCTAACTTTTTATTTGTATTATCAATTTTGTCAGTTTGCAAATCAATTTTATTTGATAATTGTTTGTTTTGTGAATCGATTTTATTGATTTTGTTAGATAATTCTTTACTTTGTGAATCGATTTTGTCATTACATAAATCGATCTTTTTATTATTCATTTGCAAACTATTGTAAAGCATTGCAAACATACCTTTGATGTCATCATAAGTGCTTGGTACCGGATCCCTTGAGGATTGAGGCATCTCGATGCTGCTGCTCGCCGTTTCTACACCAGAGTCACTGGATAGTTGTTCACCACTCTGAAGCTGGACTGGTTCTCCTGATGGTTCCATGTTCTCACGAACAGCATTGCTTCTTGGGGTTGATGCGTACATTTCTCCGGATGAAAATAGGACACTGGAGACGCCGATGCTGTTTTCCTCCATGGTAAAATTGGTGGTATCCATTTCGGTTGATTTGCTCGAATTGTTTCGCAGAATGCCACTCTGTAATGGTCCGGTTGTTGACGTGGTTAAAACGTTGCCTAACTGTTTGTACGACGATGTGGATTTAACGTTATTAGAATAATTTTCCAATTGATTGTCCCTGATAATTGATTTCCAAAGGTCGTAGGTGAAATAATTCGAGCCGATTTAGTTTAAAATGTTTATTTGTTAAATTCAATTGTTGTTAATTCGGACCGTTACAGAAAAATTTACACTTTTATTACAATTATTTTATATAAATTCGATTTAATTATGTATTTCGATATTTATTTTATTATAATTTATTATAATTTATTTTTATTTGAATGTTATATATTTTTTATATTTTTCAACAATTAATAAATTTCCCAAACGGGATTTGTTACAAAAATTACATCTTTTTTTCTTAATGTCTAGATTCCAATTTTTATCAAAAAACCCCCCGTTGTACTTTTTTTTCATCAATTTTACTTAATTTTAAAACAAAATGGCTTCCTCTCTTTCATTGGTTGATTAGAAATCGTCACATCGTAAGCCCCGCCTACAATGTCTTATGATGTAGCTAGTTCACTAAAATTTAGCCAGGTGGCGATTTATATCTTTAGTTTTACATTTTCAAGTACTAAAATTTGCCACTAGGTGTCACCAGCCATATTACTTAATGGTTACAATTGGCGCATTGGCCACCAAACCATAGAATTCACAGGTACATGAAATACATACAATACATAGTCCTCTTGCGTATATTCAATATATGAATGTAAAACTCTATTATTATTTACCATTTGTTCTCTGATTTATTCTGTGATTTACCACTTCTCTCAAATTTTCGGTTACTCACCAATCTTATAATGTTCCGAACTTCCACGAAGGTCGTTCGGAACATAAAAAGGAAAACAAATTTTTGAATGACAAACAACATGGATGGATGGAAATTGGTAATTAATGAGAGATGAAATTATTTTCATATAAAATTTTCATTTGGTTTTGTTTAATTATTTATTTTTTTTAATGTTTTTTCCTCTCCATTTTTTAAAAAAAAGAATTCTCTGAAATGGTGATCTTTATTGTTAGTATTTAATTATGATCCATTTATAAATTTGTGGCTATTTTTAGTACCATATTCTCCAGTTTGCTTCTACTCTTCCAGAAATAATTAAACCGGCTGGTGATAAAGCTTATGAGTTCTTAACGTATAGAGCAGTAGTTCTCAAAGTGGTCAATATCGATCCGTCGGGGTCGATAACGACCTCCAAGAGGTCCACGGCAGGGAAAAAAATTTGGGGCTCGGTGAGATGTAAATGGGCGTCTATAGTATCAGAATAAAACGTACAACGACTTACGTTGACTTGGTGGTTGTAACATTGGGTCTCAACCTAGATTGAGAACGTATAGTGAGTTACGTTAAGGGGGCCCCTAGTGTGACATTTTTTAAAAATCGAAAATTTTTTTTGCATGTTTCGATAGTCAAAGTCTTTAAAAATAACATACTACAATTTCAAGTGCATATCTCAAATTGTTTTTGAGTTACAGCCATCTGAAGAGCGGATTCTGATTTTCATTGTTAACTTTGCGGTATTGAGAATTGTATGAAAGTTGATAGTTCAGGAGTTTCTGGACGTGGCTGCCAGTCACATGTTATGGAGCACCTAGATCCTGGCACATTTAAACGATTCATCTAGTCTTACTATGACCGTTATAGTGAATACATCGTAAATAATTTTAATAAAAATTCTGTGATTAAAACCAAAAGATAAGGCAAAAAAACTACGTATTTCAAATTTGCTGCAGTTGTAACTCGAAGACAAATCATCCGATCGATTTGATTCTTATTTCAACTTCTTTTATAGGTATATGTTTCTCCGTACCATGAACCTCCAGTTTTCCGATCGAATAAAAAATGTAATTTTGGCAGGCCAAACATCATCAAATTTTCAAGCAAAATTTGAATTGTTTTTTATAAAACTCCGCCATTTTGTTAAATTTTAATTTTTTTTCCGATTGAGGTTCAAGGTACCTACGAGCAATACCTTCTAGTTTAATAAACTATTTGTTTTTTTTTTTTATTTCCAGCACTGTGAAGGTCGCTATGACTGCAGCAGTTGAGGAACTTTTTTTTCGTAGTCTTGGGAGATTGCGAACAACTCGCTGAATTTTAAATTTTTCGGTCCAAAAATTTTATTGTGTATTTATTATGTATCCATAAATATATCCTTAAAATATTAAAACATTCCATGTAGTAGTTTTCTTTAATAAAATTCCCAAAAATTCACTTTTTTCAGCCGGTCACACTAGTGGTCCCCCTTGACTTACTTTGGAGGTAGAGATCAAAAAAAATAAAGGTCAGAACTGGATTTTTACATATTAGATTGTATGTAAAAACCAAGATGATGACTCGTGTTTTCTGGACTCTACTCGCATTGGGAGACGTTAAAAGTTACGTTGATTTCCTTCATAGCTACTTCGGCAAATTAGTCAGTGGAGAGAAAAAACAATGTTTATCGACATGTTATTTTGGGGAATATAAGTATTTTCGACTGTCTTATAGGGGCTCTATCTAAAATCTAAAACCATGCCAAGGAGTCGATAGAAAAGTTTGAGAACCACTAGTATATAATTTAAAAAAAAATTAAATTTTCTTTAGGGACTGCAGTTACTCTACGTACGCCTACGGCCTTAAGAGTAATTAACCATACCTACTTTTTTCTTAAAGGATTTAAAAAAAAATTACTGAACTACTTTAGTTTGCCTATGATTACTTCCAACAGTACTCATTTACAGGCAAAGTATTTTTCAAACGAATTTCCAATTTTGGTGAAGCTTGATATATGTAGAAGCCAAAATACAAGCAGAAATAACAAAACATTTTCTTATCGACTATTATCAGTCGACTATCTTATCAACTAGGGGAAGGTCGCCCAAAGCGGGTACCCCTCTTAAAGCGGGTAAGCGCTTGTATATCGTTGTATCGAATGTTTTTGTCAGGTCGTGTGTATACCGAGATTAACCGAATATCAACCAATATCAATCAGCTGCACTTGAACGCTTGTGTCGTTTAATGTCCTACTCAAGCTTCATCAAATTTTTTTGTTGGTTTTGTTAAAAATTTTGACGATAAATATTTTGTGTCTAATCACAAACCTTTCTATTTGTAATCTTTTTGGTATTAACATATTATGTTAACATCATTTGACTTTTAATGTAGAAAAAGGTAGACATGTATCGGCTTTCATTTTGAAATTATTCTAAGTTAACAAAATTAAGTCTTTTTGGGCAAAGCGGGTATGGGCAAAGCGGGTAGACAAAATAGAAGCATCTTAATGGAAAAAAGTGTTGGAAAGGGAAAAAAAAATAAAAAATCTTCTTTTTACGACGGAATGAGGGAAAAAGCTTAAAAAAATATTTCTGCCTTGTTTGGGGTGATTTTGATGTGGAACCACCTGAAGTAATATACTCCAATATGGAGGTTGTAAAGAAAGTTACAGTTAATTGTTATAAATTTATAATTTTTGTCTTTTTTAAATTTTTTTTACTTAATTATTATTACTGTTAAGTTCTATATGATTAAGAAAGTTTATATTATAAAATAATAACAGTATTTAAGAAAATAATGTACTTACCCGCTTTGCCCAAATGGGGTTACCCGCTTTAGGATACCTATACGGGCAAAGCGGGTTTTTGCAGAGGTTTTGTATTTTCTTTATTAAAAATAAATATCGTATAAGTATTTCTTAAGCGAAGTTTCATTTTAAAGTTCGATAACTATTCTATCTGATAATATAAAAAAGATCTGCTTATCGAGGTCAGAAGTCACTTTTTTGGGCGTTTAATCTTAGCTTACCCGCTTTGGGCGACCTTCCCCTACAGCCAATTGTGTGAAAGACCTATTGAAAAGATGAAATCAAAATGAAACGGGAAAACAGAAAAATCAATTAAAAAGGTAAAGTAATCGGAGGCATCAGATATTTCTCTTCAACTTGTTACAAATGTTTTACATACAAATTATATATTTTTAGAACGTACTCTTTAAGATTTTTCGTTTGGTAGCACAGCAGGCGACAGATTATCTCCACCATATTTATTTTATGCTGACATCATATAGCCTATGTTACTCGTGGAATTCAGACGCATTGATTGAGATGTCATTTATTAACATCCAATGACTAGTTTGGGAATTATAGGGAAACATAGACACGGACGTATATACATACATATATACCAGCTAAACACATTACCCTTCTTTTGGGAAATTTTCCCATAAACTGGCACACATATAAAACCAGTGTGACGGCTGATAACGGATGAGTTAAGGTGCTCTTAAAACTGACTCTTAAAAAAAAATCAATTATCCAAATAAATGCAGTTAATTTTAATTGACCCTTTATGTTGTGTCAATTTTCTCAACGCTCTTCACTAACGTCTTTTTTTAAAATATTTTATTTCATTTTCAACAATTTAAAATCTCATCAGTACAATAAATAAATCTTTACGTTACGTTCGTCCGTAGCGAAGACGAAAGCGAGGATGTCGAAGAGAGTTATTTAGTGCATAAGACATGTACAAAGATAGCTATAGGTATAACCTACATCTTCATTCCAAGTGGTAGGTAGGTACAATGCTATCCGCCATGCCAATAATACACAAACAGTTACTGAATCAATTGTTGAAAAATCTCTTCGCAAACTATTTCTTATTAGGTTCAGTGTATCGACTGAAAATTGTCGATGTGTTGGAGTATGTGTTACAATAGAAACCAATACTACGCTACAAATAAATGATTGTTGTATCTGTATGTATGTATGTATGTTATTGTGTAAAAGGAGTAAGTCTAGATTAAGAACAGATAGCTCTAGCTACATGAGATTTATTACTAATCCAATTATATGCTACAAGATAATAATATATTGGCTGTTGCATTATCATCCTAGCTTCCCCCGCCCTCCCCTATATATCGATTTATAACAATCAACTGTTATAAAGAAATGGTGTACATTATGATCTGTGTAAGAATATAGTTGTAAAAACAATACTTAAGACGCGATGCAGCAGAAATCAACTAAATTCAGTCCATGAAAGGTTTTACGGAAAATGGAAAAGGCTAATCATAGAGCTTTTTTTGGATAGCGAGAAACATTTTACAAGTGGAAAACTCAAGAAAAAAAATAAAATTGAATCTTCACTGGATTGTAGATAATATTTTATTGTTTTAATGAAAATGAGTTTTGTTATTAATTTAGGTATATTTTAAAAGTACTGTATAAAATTTTAGGTTGGAATTTCACACTATGCTTGCTATAGCAACATGCGGCATCTAACCCAACAAAAAGGAGAGATGCCGCACTTAAAGTTGGTATAGATGCCGCATCATATTACATGTTAAAAAAATAGACTTATATACCTTAATTATGCAATTTTTTTTTTTTGGACTGTCAATTATGCCACGTGAATATAAAAAATCCATTAATGAATCAGAAAGAGCCCTCATATTAGTGAAGATAACGAAAATAATGATGATGGCCTGTGTATTGAATGTTTTGAAAAGTACTCAGAAACAAAAAAAAAGTTGACTGATTAAGATGTATAAAGTGCCAAACATGGTTACATATGGCATGCATCATGTATGGAGATGTGTGTAAAATGCAAAATTTTTAATATGAACTATGCGGTGTTTCACCTTCTTTGATACGGCATCTTTCCCATAGGTGTGGGAGAGACGCCGCTTTGCAGGCTCTACAAATATGTTAATTATGAATCCTTTATGACTCAAAATTTAAACTTATTTATAGATAATTTTAAAGAACAATGTTTACATTTATTGTGTACTAAATTTCAAATCAACTAAATGCATACTTTTAGAATTATCAAGTTTTTTCAAAATGTGCGGCATCTCTCCCGCATTCACCCTATATAGAAATAAGAATATTTCCGTAACTATCTTATAATTTTCAAATTATCGTCATAAATTTTATAGTAGGAGGTTTATTTTTCTGATTTGCTCAAAACTAATATCTATAAATCAAAACTTTAAAAATTGTGATACTAAAAAACGAAAACTAATTTAAAACAGTAAAATCATAAATCAAGAACAGCTTTTTTGTAATAATTAGTTCACAACCAACAAAAAAAACCTCCTTTCTCATTCCTCGATTAAAAAAATTATCTGTCAATAAATTAAGTGATGACAAACTGCACCTAATTTTAAAATTTTTTATTGAACCAAAAGATTGCAAACAAAATTTCATTTAAAAAAAATTCTTATTAAGAGTAAGTATGTCATTTTTCTTCACTGAGACGCCAAACAATAAAAAAAAAATATCAAAAAAGAAAATGAAAGAACGATGGAAAAAAGATTGTTGTAAATTGATGTTTTTCACGACGGAGAAAGTTTTTCAAAGATGAAATTTTCCACTTCAATAGTCAATTGATTAAAATAAAATAATAATCAGCGATGGATGATCAAAGATGGATGATAATTTCAATTTTTCACTGAAAAAATTTTGTAATAAAACAATCAGAGTAAATTAAGAAAAAAAAAATAAATTTGTAAAAAGTTAATTGTAAATATAAAGATAACTTTTTTCATAATATTATAAAAATATAAATAGGGGAAGTTTGAATATTTTTTGTACCAACATACAGAAAGATATAGAAGAGCAAACAATTTTTTTTATAAAATTTACTTTAAACTCTTCTAAAGTTTTTTATCACCAAAGGCCAGTATCCTTTATATACACATTTTCACATATTTCTCCTACTGAAAATTAACAGTAGGAATGGACATCGATATAAAAATATTTAATAAATGTGTTTTTTCTTTTGACTACCTTTTTTTATACGGTGCAACCCACTTTTCTCTAACAATATTAAAAAAAAGGTATTACAAACTCGAAAAAGACACAATGTTTAATGACTCCAGGGTATATGTTACGACAAAAATAACTTTCTATTTTAGAATTGTTCCGGAATCCTTCCCTTCGTTGCACACAATCGTGAATAGAGAATTTTTATTTACAATTCCAGTTTAAAATTCTGGATACACCTGTCATAAAGATATTTCAAGGTGATTACCTATGTATCGAAAATTTTATTTACAAACTTTTTGTTTTTGAGAATTCCTACAAAAAGTGTCTAGACGAAGATGAAGATTCATTTGTGTTCTAGTATTGAATAGAGTACACATTTGTTAGGGCTCCGAAGCATTACTTCGGATCCCTATTAGTTAGCTTGAGTGACCTTTTGTTTTTGTCTTATCCCCTTTTTTTTAACACTGATATGTTTTTGGACAAACGTGCAGTTGAAAAAATGACTAACGCTTAAAATTAGTATCTATAAAATTGGTATTAAAAGAATTAGAATCATAAGTAAAAGAATTTTCTCCGGTGTACGGATAAACATTAAATCATGGATATGTTTTATAATCTAAGAGATACACATAGAGACAACAACGAATATTAGTTAATTATCTGGTTTACGCACTTACAATCATCTGTAGGTACCCCAGCCAAAACAATATCGACATTTTAATTACGATTTATACGGGAACAGAAACTTCACCAACAACAATTCACCGACTAGAAAATTCATCGCCTTGCAATTCGTCGAAAGGAAAATTCATCGACACTATAATTATGATTTCTGATTACACTAGAAAATATTATATAGTGTTCATAAAATTACGGATCATACCTTGCTTATAGATTTTCACTGATCACGGATCATAAAAACAAAATTGATGGTCCGATTTTAATGATTTTTGCTTTTAAATGTTCGATAATGCGAAAGATGAGTTAAAAAATACTAGAACTGGATACCAATATTTGAAAGGTTAGGCAACTTTCCGCTGAATTTGGAAAATTTGGAAATTAGATGTGAAAGCACCATCCAAACCTCATTTTCGAGCAAAGACTAACTATTTACAATTACATTTCATTTATAAATTACCTTTTGCCTGAAAATCCATTTCAATAATGTTCCCCCGTCCACTTATTTCTACTTTCTAATTTTTTTAAATTTAACAAAAAGTTTGCCAGCTTTTTCAATAGTGGTATTTTTTTTAACTCACCCCCCACAATGTCGAATATTTAATTAAAATCGGACAGTCAGTTACGTTTTTTAGCTAAAAAAAGATGGTCCCAATTTTGAATAAATAAGGTAAGAGCACCAATAGCCGTCAAGTTTTAGTATAATAATAAATACTAAATTATTAAGCAAGCATATATTTTTTGTGTTTCCTGTTACACGTTCTGGAAAGTATGCTCAACCTTATTCCATTTAGGTATGATAGCATTCAGTTAGCATTAAATATAATAACGACTCATTTGAAAGTTAGTGTTTGTAAAATTTGCATATATTCGATAAAACTCTTAAGTTTTAGCTAAGGTAAGCACTAATTTAATTTTATTGTAATTTTGGTTTAACGAATAACTAGTTATATTTTTTTGTTTTTTGAGGTTCATTTAGAATTAAATTTTGTTAAAAAATAGTTTTTAGACCCCAAAACTTAACAGAAATTTATTATTTTTGATGGGTGCTACTGATACATAAAATACAGGAATTTTCCAGTAACCCTCATAGTGACGGTTATTGGGGTAACAAATTGTAAGTATTTTGAAAAAGGATAAATATTCTAATATATTTTTTACACTAAAATTTTAAAATCTGGATTACATTCACAACAATACGATAAAACTACTGACCAGTACCCGTCATTATTTTCTGTTACAATTAAATTTTAGCAGTCCTTGTAAATTAATGTCGGATACTGGTACCCTATAGTAATGGTTTTTGGTACCGTCTTTTTGTAGGTAAATTTCAATATAAAATACAGTAATGGATATTAAATAAATGCTTCTGATATGCTATTTGTTAAAAAAAATATCGATTTCTATCGTAGTCAAACAATTTCATATAGTTATCACAGATAATTTTCAGACCCCATTATCAGATAAATTAAAAGAAAAGTAGCCCATATTATGCAAAAACTGCCTCCACAATTATTTTAACCAACAAAGAAGATGAGAACATAGTAAAGTTGATGATACATTTGAATGAAACTGTAATCCTTGACTGCTAGACAGTAGCCAACTACTAATCCAAAACTTGAGAAAATCCATTTACTCATGGTCGACCTGGACGACCTAGAAGATGGTTCTTGTCTTTTTGCAATAAACATCCGGAGTTATCGAAGCGATTATCTCAAAATTTAAGAAAATCAAGGGCTTCGGTAGCGTAAAATATAAAAAACTGGGTTAAGGAAATTGAAGAATAATTTAAGAAAGAAGAATTTATAGAAATTTTGAAAGATACAGAGCGTCTGATGGAATTATGATGGATCAGTATCTTTTTGAGCCCGATTAATAACCATGTAATTGTATAGAAAGGACAAAAATCAGTACATAATATTATTAATTCCAATGAAAAAGAATGTACAAAAACAGCATTTATGGATATATTATGGATAATGCTTCAAATGAACTAGAATCACGGATAGTTACTAAAGTTAAAGAGAATTCTAAAAGAATCAGTTCAGTGTCAATCCAAGCAATATATCTGCAGGAATTGTAGAAAGGAAATAACAGAATCAAATAATTTTTTTCAATAAAGCTTTGTCCTTAAGTATATATTTTAATTATATTTAGCTAAGTTGTTCAAGATTAATCATATTCTAAAGAATGACGGATACTGAGTCTTTCCTCTGACGGATACTGGAACATCGCTAATTTTTTATTAACGGGTACTGGTACACCACACTTTATTTTATTTTTATTTTTATTAATATATTTATTATAAAAATATTCAAATAAATTAAAATATTCCAGAAAGATCATAAAATTCTCTTTCGTTTTAGCTTTACTGTTGGTTATTTCGTATAATTATGAACGAAAAAATTTAATGTAAAGTCCTGCTCATGTCTTAACATGACAGCTACTGGTGCTCTTACCGTCCAAAAGTGAGGAATTGATGCTTAAAATATGATCCTTGATTTTATGAACACTATATAAATTATGATCAGAAATCATAACCGTAGAGTCGGCGAAATTTTCTTTCGATGAATTTCTAGGCGGTGAATTGCTGTTGGTGAATTTTTTGGACATCATTTAACTATGTGGAATTAAATGACATCAAGTATACTCTGAATATATCCAACAAACTAAACCATACATTTTAATTGTTAGTCTTGATCTAATTTTTTGAATTTACTATTTTAAATCTGTAGTTCATTACCTAACAACATTACCAAGTGTGCAACATTATATATAGTGCAACGTTTATAACTACTGTAGTCTATGGTAGTTTTCAATTATCCGTACTTAGATTATACCAAATTGTAGAAGACTTCATTAATGTTCTTTATTTTAATGATATTAATCATTAGTTAAACATTTTCATATAAATTTTTACTTGTGTCGATGTGTTCCTGACACCTAAACAAAGCCTCAGCTTATTCAATCAACGACCATAATATATCAAATACGAAGCATATACAAATTTTGAAGCTGTACTGTAACCAGATATATGTACTTTGTAAGAAAACAAAAAAAAACTTCTAGGATAATTTTTAGGGTAAACGAATTCATGAAACTTTTTTAAACTTCATGAAGGTAATTTAATTTCAAAATGTCTTGGCAAGAAATGTAATTTTAACTATACAATGTATATTATGTATGAATGAAGTTTAATTTTTATTAAATTTCGGGATCAACAAAAAAAGATTTTACTGTAAAATTACACATAATTAAATGTTTCAGGCAAAAAAGAAAAATGAAGTAAATAAATAAATAACATATAAGAAAATCTTTCATGGTAACGAAACCAACAAGGGCTTCCTTCACTTTTTCAAGAATTTAAAAATGATATAATTCGATCATATCATCAATAGGTACTAGTTTTCTAATTTCGTAATATTGTGACGAGATACGAGTCAAATTCTGTGACTGGAATAATTCGGAATATTTTTTTGCGTAGGATATCAAGAATTATTTTTGAATCATGTGTCTGCACGATAACTCTCGAAAAATATGTTCTACTTTTAGAAAATTTGGTGAAAATATTGGAAGTTCCAAACCGTTGGACAAGCTCGTTAGCCAGACACGCCCGATGCTCGGAACATGGTTTTAGAGGCATTTTTCGTGAAGAAAATTAATTTTTTGCTAATATTTCCCTTTATTCAAAAATTTTTGTGAAATTTTTTTACCCCATTGGAAAGAAGAGAAAAAATCACATAAAAAAGGTCTAAAATCCAGCGGTTTCTAAACTGGGGGGCACGCCCCCAGAGGGGTGCGCAATGTTCACCAGGGAGGCACAGGTTAATTGCGAATATCGTTGTCGTTTTGATAAAATCATGGTTTTAAGAATAAGTGCTCAAACATAACTGCCGAATAATGGACATTTTATATTAAGGAGTTACATGGGTCTTTTTTAGCAAATAATGGGCCCAATAATGGACATTTTATATTAAGGAGGTATATGAATCTTTAAAAAAAGAAACTATTTTTTCGATTTTTTTTTTACAACATAAGAAAATATAATTTATTTCAACTTTTGGCATATTATTATATGGGTAGTTTTTACTACAAGCCATAAGCATTTACGAATAGAAAAAAAGTTGGCAAAAGTTGGAGTAAATTAGGTCTTTTTGCTACAAAAAAGCTATGCAACCCCTTAACACTGGATTTTTCTGCTCGCTACTGTACGTAATATTTTGATGATAACAATTCTCAAGTGGTCAGAGTGATGTTAGCGCGTAAGTATCGAATACGTGTCTGATCAACGGTTTCCTGCATCCCTCAAGTGTCGTATAGACCTGTCGTTCGTCATGAATATGAGGTTTTTCAGTAAAAGAATAATTTACGAATAGTTTTTTAAATTTTTTCAAGAGGGGGGGGGCAGACGTAAAATTTATTATAGGGGGGCGTTAATGCAGAAAGTTTGGAAACCACTGCTGTAGACTATTATTCTATGTCAACTAGTTTCCAAGAACTAACTATTATAAACGGAAATTCGCTATGTTATGCAGGAAAACAAAAAACTCTAGAAAGGGCCTATTAAGGGGGGAGTTCACGCCAGAAACGACTAATAAACTAATTTTTTTCGAATCTCGTTTTTTGTTTTTATTTTGTTCTGTGGTTCTTTACAAACACGGTGATATATAAAACTTGGCCAAAAATTTTTTTTTCAAGTAGAAAAATATTTATTTGTGAGTTGCTGCACAGCCAAGTTGCTACTCCTTTGTAGACAACGCTCCCCCCCTCGCGATTTGATCAGTAAGATTTAGTTTTGGTGTGTAGGTACATGAGTTACAGTATGCACGAAAAAGAAACAAGAGGGGACAATGTATAGGGCTGGAGAGTTTTAATAAACAGTGGGTAAACCGCTTCTTTTGTTATTATTTTTGTTTCTTACCGTTTCCCGAAAGTTGTGTTGATCCCGACAAGGAAAATCATATCTCAAGTTCTAGAAAAGATAGAGACTTAATTTTTTTAATAGAAAATTGGGTTTTATAATTTTTAAAAGTTTGGGATTACAATTTTATAGTTAATTTTTAAACTTACCTGAAACCCATACTTAGCTTTATGGACACGTCCTTTAGGAATAAAATAATGAAAAAATATTTCAAAAATATTCATTTTTTTTGAGATATGGCGTTCCTTGTAAACGCTTAAAAATTTGTGAAAAAGGGCCACCTCCTTCCACAGGGAAGAGTAATGAATGTTTCAAAAACAAAATTTTCTACTTGAAACCCTCCCTAATTTGAAAAAAAATTCAACAAGCAAAATAATCATAAATAAAGAAGTTGCTTTTTTATTTAAACTCCTCCCTTAAATAGACATTTAGTCAGGATTTCGTAGTTCAGGAGCTAGAGTTTTTTAAAATGCTTGGGATAAAATATTTCTTGATTTTATTCAATATTAAATTATAACGAAGGCATAAAGCACACGACACACAAATGATAAAAATTTAACTTCAGTCAAGCAACGTGAGCTCCATCACCAGTACGATGCATTGTAGTAGAGTCGATAAGTAATATGTAAATATAATTCTGACTATAAATTCCAACCACAAAAAATATTTAGCAGAATCAAATCGAATTTCTTTATTGGAAAACTCGATTGAACTTGATCACATTGCAAATATATTTTCGACTTTATTATTTATTCCAATTTGATCGCGTATGTATATACACTCACGCTAGGTAAGTTAGACACTGAACCGTAGTGTAGGTATGTATGGTGCGGCACTTTAATGATATATTTGCGCCATAAAATGCAGATTGTTGTTATTATTACATATATCAAACTATTCCACCATATCCTATTCTACAATATATATGTAGGTACGAACAAAGCTATATTAGGTATGCCGAAGACTGTATATAGCTAATTCGGTCAAATAATATTGGAACAATTCCAATGAAACGATAAATAAAATAGGCAGGCAAATAATGCTGGAGAAGATATCGAGCGGGGACATAAGAAAGGTAACGGGTAGGAGAAGAAAATTTAAAACTTCTTGGTCGGTTCTATTGAACTTCTTTTTGTGTCACGAGGAGGATGTGATATAAATATAAAATGATAATTAACGCTCCATATGTTGTAGATGATTGCCCGCAGGTTTATTTACGATAGTATTACCTACGCTTCTAGAGAAACTCAAAATTATTTGAACAGAAAAAGTTTAGTTACCTAATCTTTAGTTTTTTTATTCTCTTTTTGGTTCAATCCAATTACTTTGTGATAGTGTCCGTAATATCACAGAAATATGATAAAACCTGGCGGTAGTTTTCTTTTTGCTTATATTGCCGTAATATTACGTTATCTATACTAATATTACCTTGTTTCATTCAATAATGCTGTTATTTATTCTGCTTCTGTTAAATGGACACCTTTGTTAGCCGGAAAAATTTTTGCGCGACACTGTCGTCCGGTTTACAGAGGTTCTACTGTAATATAAAATGTCGTGTTCCGACCACTTGATCTGTAATGAAATTCAGATAAATATCTAGACTTTCTCAAGCATTAGAAAAATATTTAAAAACAGTTCTCTATTCTTAAATAGAACTCTTGTAGCCTGAAATAATTTCTACCCTTATTTGGAATAACATTCGATTGTGTAATATGAAATGTCGTATTCCGACCACTTGATTTACAGTGAACTTCTGGTAAATATCCAGACTTCCTTAAGCATTACAAAAATGTTTAAAAGCAATTCTTTAATCTTAAATATAATTTTTGTACCCTAAAACTATTTCCACCCTTAGTTGGAATAACATTTGGTGGTGTAATATGAAATGTCGTATTTCGACCACTTGATCTACAATGAAATTCAGATAAACATATCCAGACTTTCTCAAGCATTAGAAGAGTGTTTAAAATACTATTATCAAGTATCAAATGTCACTAATAATTTTAGTTTATCTACCAGTCACGCTCATAATGCTACAGACAAATTTATTACCAATCCCTGGTGACCCTCATGGTACTCTAAGGGCTAAATTGCTTGACATGAAATTATTTCTGTAAACTACTTTTATTACTTCAAAGCGACTGATCGATATAATATTTTAAAACCGATATTTTTTTAGAGAAGTAGTGGCGGGTGAAAATAAGAGAAACCGCGGAAATTCTTTGATGCATACTTCTATTGTAAATCAGATTAATCACATTATTATTATATAGGTATATCTCCCCTCTACTGTATATTTTTGCTGGCAATTTTTCTAGCTAATTTGGTAATTCTGATATCGAAATGATTTTCGACGGTAAGTATATTCGATTTCTACTATAGGTACTACTGTTTCGATAAGAGTATTAAATTTCAATTATAAAAGTTAATCAGCTTCCTTTCTTTGTCAATTATTCCTTTATTTTTCATGTTCCATGTTTAAAATTAATAATGATATAAAATAATGAAGTTATTTTTTAGACGTTCTTTATTTAACATCATAGCAATACGGCATTGCTATTAATAACATCTATAACAATGAATAGAAAGAGAATATATTCCCTATTGCGTTCGTCATTTATTAATAAAGTACACACCTTAAAAAAAATTGTAGAGATCATTAACACATTGAAAGCAATTTTTAGTCATCACAATAGAAAAATTATCAAATTTTTTAGTCAAATATGGCATCAAATAAATTGATTTAGTTGCCAAAACTAAGAAGTGAGGCTTCTCTAATGACTGCAAAAAATTACTGGAGTAATAAATAATTCAACTATTATCGTATAATTACACAAACGAAATAATTTTAGTAGGTAAGTATATTGTTGACACTAAATAAGGGCCATTCATAAAATACCCCCCCCCCCCGCCCTTCGTCACTCTGCATAACATTTTGTTGAACACCATCATATCCAATTATATCTCACAAAACACAAACTCCCCCCTCAAAGATTTTTTTACCATTTTTGGTTACCATTATAATTTCTAAAAGCTATATTCTAGAAAGTAAAAACTTTAATTTTGTCGGTGAAAGAAAAATTTTTAAAAATGTACCAAGTGTAAATTTTTATTTGTTTTTGTTTGAATTTCTTATTAAGGTATCAACACAGTGTAGAATTTTGAAAAAATTATTTTTTTTTTTTGTCTTATCTTAAAGTACATACAGTTATGCATGTTCTCTAAAAATTTCAAATTGAATGTCGAATTATTACGGTCGCTGCGACCACGGATCAGTGAACTCTGTCTAAATACAAAACTCTGTGGATCGATTAGCGTCTTTTGGCGGAATATTATACCACTTAACATTAAGTCTTTTCACAAACAGTGAACGTATTGGACCAATTGTTATCACCACAGTATCACATTTTTGTTGAGACAATGATTTGAAACAATTTTGAAACAAATTTGGGTTTGAAAATTTCTGGTGGACCCGCATTATAAAAGTGCTATAAAAAAGTGCTTTTTAGAGACTGTAATTAATTTTATGACTTATTTTGGAATAAATTCTTTTTTGCTCTGAAATTTGTAAATATTTTTTGAATTGAGTTAAAAATAGTTTTAGTTCTATATGAGTTTATACGTAACTTAACCAAAAGTTAATATTATATTATAAAAATGTGTTGAAATGCTCACACAGAAAATTCCTCACATGGAAAAATGCGCTAAGTGATAAATACTCAGAAGAAAAATGCCTACGTTGATAAATACTCACACTGAAAAATGTTCACATTAGTTATTAAACAGGTGACACAAAATTAATATTTCATAAATTTTTCATGTAAATAAGTTGTTTAATAAAAAATTAGACATCTTAGAATCCAGACTAAATTATCGATCTCATTATATCTCGGTGGAATATTCTCGTAGGAAAAAATACAAATTTATTATAATGAGACCAGATTGGCTGAATCGACACTAATTAAATTTGGTTATAAAGATAGTAGGTATATATGATTTGCATTAACACGAATTATAATTTTAGCCTGATGAAGAGGTCCCACAGGGTCACTAATGACAAAACAGTTGTACCAATTTATTGAATCATATCTGGTATAGAAATCTTGGTCTGACAGGTGGGGCACAATAAAAGGTGAATTTTTTTTTATATAGCACTTTTAAAATGTGGGTCCACCAGAAACCTACAAGTCCAAACTTGAAACCCGTATGTCTCGAAATGCCCTTTTCAAAAACGGTATCCATTCTCAGAGGGAACGCTTCCAAGCTTTAAGTTTGGAATTTTGACAGAATATTTTTTTTCCATTCTCCATGTACCTATGGAAACTTTTGTTTTTGAAATCTTCCTATTTTTCCACACGGAAAACTGTTAAAAAAGGCCTAAATTTTGTACTTTAGATTCAAACCGCCGCCATTTTTTCAAATTTCAAAAAAAGAAAAAGCCTCCATAGGAACATAGCGGCTTACCTACAGATTGATAATCTATTTGATTTTTTTTTTTTCGGATGAAAATTGCGGTCCCAATCGTGGGCACCAATTGCTGCCCTTTTTTAAAGACACTTTATTCAAAAAATTATAATAAATTTATTATAAAAAGATAAATAAAAATGAATAAAAAAAATATTTTTGTATTGTTAAAAAGTGGTATTAATCGCAAAAAAAAAATTCATCCCCATTCCCCCATTCTATCCATCCGGAAAAAAAATGGACTATTTTTCGACCGGTCATACTGTGATGGTACCTTAATAATTTTCTCGTGAATATTGGTAGTGCCTTATATTTTCTGATTGGTGTACTATTTGAAAAATTTCAGAGACAAAGAGTTTTTTTTTTAATCAGAAACCATGTTCGTGCTTTTACATTCACAAAACTGTCACTGAATTCTATAGGTAGGTATACCTATCTATGCATACTCGAGCACAAGCTACCTTTCTGTGTTCAACAGTCATCGAATACACCTCACAATATACGGCACGGCTACTTACATCCACCTAATTAATTTTAATAAAACGGAAAATAACATAAAAAAACGAAATTTATTATCCACAAAAGTTTTCGTGCATAAATTCCATTTAGTGGGAACAATTTTTTTTTTTAATGATACAAATAAAATGTTTCTTTTGCTAGAAATTAAGTTTAAAAAATTGAAAAAGAAAAATACATACATGTCTCACGGTATGGAAAATTATTAGCGTGGGTATATGATTATAAATTTTGATAACGTATCAACAAAAAACGTGTTAAAATATCGAAAATGGTTTAAGGGATTTTGATAAGATTTCATACAGGGTGGAATGGCTTTGAAAAAGAGCGGTACCATAAAATATTCCTAAAGCTCCCGCCATGCTAGCAAATTAAGGACTGAAACTTGATGAAATCACTGTAGTTCACTGATAGCAATCTAACAAAGAAAGTAAGTAAGAAACCATATGCGTAGCGGCAGATTTTTCCCTTCTTTTCCGACTATGGCTTTTGAAAATAGTTAAAAGCATAATATATTCAACCTGTGCTGCAGATTACATTTTTAATTTTATGGTTTCCACAATAAATACAGTACCCATTTGATTATACTGTGCCTTGGATTCAAAGGAATCAACATAAATTCTTTACCATTTAAGATATTGTTCTCTGTTTCTAATTTTTAAATAATTATTTACTTTCTATTGTTCAAAATCAGAAATCTGTGCCAGAACACTCTCGCTTTTAGAAAGTTAGAAATTAGATTTAAATTATTGTTCCTTAACAAAAGTTTAAATTCATATTAAAGAGAAAATACTATTTACTTGAAACATAAAAATATTGATCTAAAAGAAATTTAATGAATTTTTAATTTTGTCAAGCTAAAAATACTTTTCCTTTGTAATTCGTTCGACTATAGAAACGCTAGTCATTAGTTCCATTTGATAATTTTAAAAAAATAAAGAATTAATAGGTCCTTAAAAAATTCGTCTGAAAACTTTTATTATTTTTTTCTGTGAATATAAAAGCACGTATCAACAAATATTTACACATACAGTATTCTACAAATACAGTCAGAATTTTAGAAAGAATAAAAAATGCAGTTTTTTTTTTAATAAAACCCAGATATCAATAAATAAATAATAAACAAATATACTTCGCAAAATACCACTTTTATTTTTGAAAATATGACAATGTTGTTTCGAAATGTTTGTGGTATTTGAAAATGACCGATTGACTGTTCGAAATAATATTGTCACAGTTTCAAAAATAAGACTGGTATTTTACGAAGTAAAATATTAAATTTGTTTATTATTTACAAATATGGAATACCATAAAGTAACGCTCAAATCTATTAATATCAATATTAAGGGGGACCACTAGTGAGACATTTTGAAAAATTTGAATACTTTTTTTTGCATATTTTGATAGCCTATACCTTTTTATTGGAGCCTTGAAAGATCTCGAATAACTCACTGAATTTTCAATTTTTTGTCCAAAAATTTTATCTTGAACTTATTATACCTATATCAACGAATATATCCTTAAAATATTAAAACATTCCATACAGGAGTTTTCTTTAAAAAAATTTTCATAAAATCACCTTTTTTCAGGCGGTCACACTAGTGGTCCTCCTTAAAGGTATGATAAACACAACTGTAGCGAATATTCTTATGGATATTTGATTTAATTTCACGTACTCATCCTAGAATATTACAGTGGAGCTTCACTAAACTTAAAAAAATTTGGTAAACTTGAGTGAAACTTAACTTTAGTGAAGCAGATTGAGATCAGTGGCGGTCATTTAATACATGATCCGGACTAAGTAATAATTTAAGTCATAGGTGACGTACAAGAACAAACTATTTAATAATTTGAATTCCAGTGGATTAATTGGATTTTATACTATTGTGTAAATTTCATTAAAAATATTGCTGTTATAGAAAGTTCTTCATATATCTGCTATAGAAATTATCATATATCTGCTATAGAAATTGTTTTTTCCCTTGAACGGACCATTGACAAGTACCGTATATATTTTTCAATCTATATAAGGAGCTATGATTTGCTGTGGATTCACCAAATTATCCGAATTGGTTATTAAGTACCTGGTATTCAAGTATTTTGCTATTTATTATTTAAATTTATTTATTATATAGTGAATAACTTAATTGAGTAAGAAGCCTTCGATCAGCTCACTTGGTTTGTATTTATATATCTGAAAAAAATTTTAAAAATTCTAGAATCCAACATTCTAAAATTCCTTTTGCATAGAGAAATATTTTGATTAAAAAACACCACTGATTTGTCTACGTTTTTGTTTAAAGACATTATAATTTACGACTTTATAGTTCAGCTCATAACCAATCTTAGTTATGTCATGAAAAATATGTAACTAATATTATTTCCCTTTGTTTTTGTAATATTGTTCGATTTTTCACTTTGAATAAACATAATTAGTAACATTTATGAACTTTAAGTTACAAATGAAGTTTTAAAATTCAACAGAGGAAAGTTTAAATTTGAATACTCTTATGACATCCAAACCAGTTTCTTTAAATCACACTATATGTACTATATGTTTTTGCTATATATATACCTTTTATAGAATTTATCATATCTTTGTCTTAAAAATGTACCTATAATGTAATAATATAATTCTTTCTATTTCTATAAAATCCTCTTAACTTTAGTGAGAAAAAAGTGACGTCATTTAACAAAACTGATGTTAACTTAACTGAAGCTTAACTGTATTTTATAAATAGTTTCTTTTTCTATATACCAGTACAGTATACTTTCTGTTGATAAATTTAATTTAAAAAATTGTATTTGCAATTTTTATTTCTTTTAGCTACTAGAACAATTTATTTTTAAGCAACTTTTGAGGATAACTTACTCGACCATTATAACGAAATGGTTTTAGCTAGAACCTCCTGTAAATTATACATTATCTACTCAAGTTGAAACTTTTTTTGTAATTCGTGTTCAACGACGTTCAAAAAAATGTTTAATTTTTGTAACTTTTGTTTGCCTATAAGCATGAATAATCAAAGGATAGCAAATTATCTTTTTTTTATTTTTACGTATAAATTAAATAAAAAAAAAATAAAAAATAAAAAATAAAAATTATCTTACTTGCAAAAAAGCTGGGGAAAAAATTTACAAAAAAAAAAAATGTTAGATGTAATGATGTTTATGTAAAAAAATAAATATTTAATATTTACACAAAATAAAAAAACAGACAGAGACGTTTTAATTTTCGTTACATTTCGTCCTGCACGTCGCGTCAGTTGTCTTGAAACGTATTTATTAATAATTTTACTCTCGGGGATAAATAAAATGTGGCCACAGGACACCTAGGACATGTGACATGGGGAACTATTTAAAACTCGTTTGTGAATTTAACTCGCCGCTGATTATATTGTTGTAGGTATTCGAAAAAAAAAACTGAAAGCTTTAGAAATGTTCAAACAAGACTTAAAGTATTACGTAGTTATAAATACACTTAGTCAATTGTAGTGCAAAGGAACATAATATTTAGAAAAGCTCACTAATTATTTCAAAATTTTTATTTGTATTCATTTATTTGTTATGGAATATACTTAGACCTGAGGCAGCCGGAGTCGTAGCTCCGGAGTCCAGGGTTGAAAAGTAGTCCGGGAAAATGTAACAAAAAAGACTATATTTTGGGGGAAAAATGGCTTGGTTTTTTTTTTTTTTTTGCTTGTCACTTGCATTTTTAGGTATTTGCATATCACACCTCGGCAATAGCAGGGCCACATTTTTTATGTAAATTTCATATATTATTTATTGCCAAGGTGGATAGCCGTATAAATTAAATGGGTTGATAGCCGCATTAGTACTTTCCTAATATGTAACACTCAAAATTAGAAATAAGATATGATTAGTTTTATAAAGAATGTCATCGTTTTCCTTTACAATTCCAAATGAATATCAGTGTGATTTCTTAAAAGTACGGCTGCAAACAGACGTACACCTTCCAAATCCTGGCTTCCATCACTTTCGTTGTTCTCCACTCACATCCAAAAATATATAGTTTAGTAAATTGTAAAAAAAAATTTCAAAGTATAAAATAAAGTACACAAATGGTGAGGTAGGTGGCTATAGAAGTCTCAAAAATGGACGTTAAGACACATTATTAAATTACATATTAGTTGGAATTTAAAAAACTTCTAATAGAAAACTGGAAATGGAAGCCTAGAAAAAGAAGCTTGATTAGCTTTATCTTAATTTAAATACGATTTTTCTTTAAATTTTCTCCATCGACACCCTTTTCTGTGAACAATTGTATACATATTCACATGCAGTTATTTTTTCAAATGAGTAAATTTTACCTAATAAAGTAATTTAATTTTACGTATCCACTTTTTGTTTTGAGTACTTTAACATATTTGTATTATGTATCTACTCAAACCGAGGACAATAAAGTACGGAGTACATACGTTATACAGTGTTGAGTAGTGTATAAAAGATACTTGACTGTTGTATGTACAATGTAAGTAGCTAACTGACAACAAGTAAGAAGGGAAGAAATTTTTTCCATCGTGTTGGCATTTGTCTATCGTGTGCATACATATTTCCCATATTTATTAAAATATTATAAAGTATTATTTCGTTTTACTACAACGGCTAGTATACAGCATTTGGTTAGAAATATTAATACTGCATTAATTTATAAAAGCAACAATGCTAATCTAATGTACACTTTGATCCACTAATATACTTACTACAAACAATATAACTAACAGAATCAAAAGTTTTCTACGTTATTTAAAAGTATTAGAACGATTTTCTTTCTACCAAATAAATAAAATGGTTTTAAAATATTAATAACGACAGTTAAAATGGCTAATTAAATACTATGTCAACGTCACTCCCAGCATTTTTACCACGGAGGGTTCGCCTCAAAACTATTTTGTAAAGCAGTGTCGGTTAAATTTTTTCACTTACGACTTACTATGTGCGAAAAATTTATTTTACGACACATGAAATAAAACTACACGGAGAGAAAAATCATATAATTTTTGTAGATAAAATTTCAGAAAAATTACCATGCTCTCTTATAATGCGTGCGCGATCGACGACCAAAATAAAAAATATGTGCTAGCATGATAAAATTTAATGTGCTAACACAACTTTTATCACACTCTTATGCATATATGAACGTTATAGTTTAATTTTTGTTGTCGTATTCTTTCATTTGCGCATCTGACCCGCAACCTTATGTTGCTTGTGCTGTACCTGTAAAAACTTCGAAGATGCCCGATCTTTTCCGACTTTCGATTCTTTATGATGAGTACAAAAATGATTGCCAACAATATATTCTAATACTAAAGATAGTGAGGTAACAAAATGATGAATTAAACAGTGACATCCCCGTCCTCTAAGACAGTGTAATGAATACTGCTTGCTGCTTGTACGACAGTATAATGAATTAAGGTGCTTGGTCCGACCCGTCCGACCAAGTTGGTCGTCCACACCTATGGTTGGCTATGTGACTTGCTATGAGTGAGGTACATTTCAACAGCGTTCACAACACACACAACCTTCTTTCTCTTTTTTTCTTTCTACTATTAGCAGATAGCATTTCAAATATTATAATACAGCATGGTAATTTTTGTAAGAAAAACAATTAAAAAGTATTTTTTTGTCGGCAATGGAACTTTTTACTGTCCTGTTTTACAAATTTTACGGAGCTAATATTACGGAAACAATATTCTATCCTTTAAATTTTCTATGACTGATTATAATTTTTATAATTTTACCGTACAAAATTTAACATGTTCGCCTTTTACACGTCAATTGTAGTGCTGAGCACAGTAATTTTTATACGAATTTTCTCTCCGTGTACAAACAAAATTAAATATGCTTTATTAATGTTAATAAATAATGTATTACCTAGCGAGGGCTGTAATTGCTATCTTTGTGGTGGCGGATGCAGTTTGAGAATCTGAGACTGAAAACCTTTGCTCGTTTTTGATAAAGTTTGCTTGACAGACGCGCGAACTGTACAGCATTAATAAAATTTGACAGTAGGCATCTATAAAAAATACTAGTTATATAGAAACCTGGCAGTAAGTACATCAAATTTTAGAAAATGTCGAAAGATAACTTTTCCCGTTGCCTGTCATTTTATTCGCATGCTAGTACTTAAAAATGACATATTTGTCACTTGCTATAAGCACAAAATACAAAATACGTATTTGTTTCCATGCCTTTAACCTTAAAGGTCCTGGCCGTCTGGAGTAAATGACACTATAATCTCAGAAACTGTATAGGTATTTTATAAAAAAAATTATATTTTTTTTGTAGTTTATAATAATAAAATTTCCTAACAAACTTTTCTATTAAAAACTGAATAATATTTTACTCGCAAATATTTTGTAAGAGCTATTTTTAACACTAATAGATTTGAGCGTTCCTTTATGGTATTCCATATTTATAAATAATAAACAAATATTTTACTTCACAAAATAACACTTTTATTTTTGTCAAATTTACATAAATACGTGACTAGGTTTGTTTGACCAGATTGTCGGCAGGGTAATTCGACAAAATTACAAAATTTGGAATTATTAATTCATGTTCTGCGAATGTACGAAAAGCTTTTTAAATTACCGTACTCAGAAAAAACTTTCTATAGAATTGGATCGTTACCGAAAAGCAATATCCCAATATTTATTTTAATTAAATTTTTGTTGAAATACTCTTAGACGTTGATTTCCACTTAAACATTTTGGTGAGTGTAACATCCTTTTCTTCACTGACTATAGCAACGATTTTTTACGAATATTTCCCAATTTTAAAATTCTATTATTTCCGAAAGCTGTTTTTTTTTTTTAAGTTAACTCTATATTCTATTAAGACAAAATGATTGAATATAAATTAATAAACTAGGCCAATAATAATATAACTTTAAAACTTGACCTCTACATTCTTCTACCATTACGAATCAAATTTTTTGTACTACAGTGTACAAAACAAGACACATGCATACCTAATATATCTACACCAGGCATGTCGAAATGAATTTTAAAAGTAACAATAAAATTATTATTTATGATAATTTGTTTGTAGTGCCCATATTTTCATAGTAAATTTATATGAAAAGTCATGCAATAAATTTAGCTATGAACTTATGTTGTTTCCTACGTTGTAAGCAAGCCAAACCAAGTCAAGCTGTAAGCTGTAATACGGTAATATGAATATCAAAAAAGTTTTATATATGATTGTATTATATGTGGATAAATTTTAAACAAAGTAAAATTAGTTCTCTTCTATGTTTTGTTTTATTGCACTTCCCCAACCTGCCTCTGTTCTAAATAGGTATGGAGTTAATTAATAAAAAGTACAATGTTATACAAGGTTTTAGTTTTTTTTTTTTTTCATTTTATTATATCTTAATTTGAAACAAGTTAGATAAAGATTTAGAACGACTATTTAGTAAAATTTGTATAATAAATTACATATTTTATTCACTTAAAAGAAAAAAGGAATTTATTATTTACAGTACCTATAATTTATTATTTCAAAACAGTGTAGGTTCTGAGAAAATTTATATAAGTTTACCACAATATTAGAATTAATATTTCGGTTATCAAAAACTAAATTGTCTTGTGAAATTGCTTGTTCTTGTGAAAAATTCAGTTTTAATTAATAAACGCAGTGAGGCTCGTTTTGTAAATAATCATTGATCAATCCTAGACATGAAATAGTACACTTTCGACGCAAAGGGGGTAAAAATCAGCCTTTTTTATCCCCCTATTATAGCCGTCAAAACATAAAGTTCTTATTCAAGAAATCATTCTGTATCAAGCTAAAGTTCAAGTCCGTATCTTAACATCCGCTCAGTATTCATTTTAAAATTATTACAAAAAGTTATACAAACGACCCCTCAATAAGTGATGTTGAGCCGTGAAGCAGTTAAGCCAGGTTCAGACGCAGCCAGTAGTTTAGTATATAGTAATTTAGTCGAGTGGACATACTGTACAGGGCAAGTAATTTAGTAGAGTTTGTTGAAATACTGCGAGTCAAAACAATCATTCACCTACAGCTAGTATTCAGTTTAGTCGATTAGTATAAAGTCGAGTGCTTAAGTTCTTAATTTTCTTTCTTTCCTGAGAATATGGCGATCTTATATTTTTAATTTTTTTTACGATTTCTTTTTGATCAAAACCTTCTATTCCCATCGTTTCTTGCAATTTTAAGTACGCTGCTAAATTTATTTTTGTAATTTTTATTTCTGACATCCCACAGACATTTGTATTTAACATATTTGGTTATGAATTTAAGAGCAGGGCCGGATCTAGAAGGGCAGCGGGGGCACGTACCTGGGGCGCCAAAACCGCAAATTCGGAAGCGCCAAACTGTTGAACTTTTTTTTGTTTTTGCTCTTCATTTTCTTTTTGTAGGAAAAAAAGTTAAAAAGAAATATTTATTTTGTCATTTTACAAAAAGACAGGGGCGTCGATTTTTTTCACCGTGCCTCGGGCGCCACTTATGGTAGGTCCGGCCCTGTTTAAGAGTGTTGTCTTCTGACCATCTTGCCATTTTAATTAATTAATTAATTTGTTATTGTTTCAATAAGAAATCTATAAGATTAAAATAAAATTATTAAATTAAATTATATTTATTTCTATAAAATATTTTACATTTTTATTACGAAAAACCGAAACTGACAAATAAAACAACAACCCAAATAACTAAAAACAACAATAACTACAATAATTATGTAAAACAATTTGTGTATTTCTGTCCACACGTGTTTAGTTGGCGTACGACTTGACTGAAAATAGAGTGGGGGAAGGCTACTCGACTATAAAAATAGAATAGAGTTCTATTTACTAAACTTGACCGCTCGCTCGACCAAGCCAGTTTACTTGACTAAAGCCGCTGCTACACGATGCTACGAACACCTTCCAACATTCGACGTTGGATGGTTCATAGCATCGTGTAGCCGTTGTTCGAACCTACGAGTGTCCAATGTCGAGCGTCAAACGTTCGCATTTGGTCGTGTCCCGTTCGATGTCGGTATTTTTGCACCGAGTCAAAGGGATGCTTCGAACGTTTGAAGGTCAATGTTGGTTGCGTTGGTTGGTTCAACTCAGCAGCTGCACGACTCGTTCATGTGAAGAGAGACAACATCAGTGTATAACATTAGAGATAACATCAGACAGATAACAGCCTCGCCACTGAGTACCAACACATCATCATTCGTATTGGATCAAACATTCGATTCACCGTGTAGCAGATACATTCGTCGCACCAACTATCGAACTTAATTGCCTCAAACGTTCGATCGAACGTTGGAAGGAACGTTCGTAGCATCGTGTAGAACCCGCTTAAAATGAATGTGTTCAAACTGGGCGACTAATAAATTACTCAACCACCCGACTAAACTACTTGCAGCGTCTGAACCGAGCTTAAGTCGATTAATCGACTAAAGTTGTTTCGTAGACAATTTGAGTCATTAGTCAAAAATATCGAGCAAACAATAGTCGACTAATTGACTAAATTTTTAATCGAATTCATGAATACGGTAATTTATGTAACTCTTTCAAAAACATTGTTTTCTTCTGAATTTAATTATTGATTTTTAATATATAGTTTAAGAAAAATAAACATATGACGTGTCACAATGGCGTGTCAACCGTCTAAAAGTGAAGATTCATACAAATAGATAGTTTTTTAGTTTCATTTTTTGAAGTCCAATAAATAACCCAGAAAAATTAATAAATTAGTTGTTTTTAATCATTTAAAAAAAATTAATCATATTAGTCATTCAGTCGGAGGTAAAATAGTCGACTAAAAAATGACAAAATATAAACAAAATTAGTCGACTAAACCGATTAATCGATCAATTATCCGACATTACTACCCTCAAGTAGAGCATGTTTCTCTGTAATTCCCTCATTTAAAAAAAAAAAAATTGTTCACCGGTTTCGTTAACTTTAATTTTTGCTCCTAAAAGTTTCAAATTGGAGAAACGGTTTGAAAACGGTTCTTTCCATTCTATATGATATGGTTTTAGCGAATTTCCAGAATGGAAATTCAGCTATTACAGCCACTGTTATGACGCGACTTGGGACCGTGGCAGAAATTTGTTTTGAGGTCCTTAGGAACCGAAAATAATATTCACTCAAATTTATATATATATATATATATATATATATATATATATATATATATATATATATATATATATATATATGTCCGCACAATAACTCTCGAACGAAATGTCCTAGGTTTACGAAATTTGGTGAGAACGTTGGAAGTCCAAAAATCTTGGATGAGTTCTTCAGCCAGACACGTCGGATACCAGGTTCTTACAAAATATTAGTTTTTTGCCAAAATTTGCTATAATTTAAAAGTTTTTGCCACATTTTTTTACAGCATTGCAAAGACGGAAAAAAATCACATAAAAAAGATTTTTGAACTATTATTCTAGGTTAGCTAGTTTTTGAGAAAATAAGAAAAAAAGTCAATAGCGGGTTGGACAGTTCTGGACCCACCACCCGATTTTTTTGACCGCCTCCAAAGAGGAGGTAGGGTTACCGGGGCGGTTCTAGAAACCTCCGGCGGTGGGTGGAGTGAACGAAAATTTTTCAAACCTAACTGAACCTAACGGAACTTGGCCTAACCTAATCGAACCTAAGGAAATTTTTTTCTAACAATAAATACTATAAATACTAACAATCATATATTAATATTCATCACCTGATCCCATATATATATATATATATATATATATATATATATATATATATATATATATATAAACTTTAGTGAATGTCAATTTTAGTTTCTTCACCTACGGTTTTTTGGAGATTTTTCGTGAAAAAATTTGGCGGAATGAGGCGGAAAAGTCACATAGAAAAGGTTTTTTCTAAAAAGGTACTTTTGTAAATGGAAATTCGCTATGTTATGCAGGATGCTCTTACCCCTCGACAGGGGTATCTTATATTCTACACACACGGCGTGTTTTTTGTCGATATTTTCACAATTTTGATTTTATAATTAAATAGTGGTACGCAGAAAAAAAAAATTCTGAGCAACTCTGATAATATAAGTAATAATATTTTTGCATATTTGAAACATTATTTTTCTCAAAATATTTGTGGCAACTGAACTTAAAATCTTAATTTTCTGCTTCTTGTGAACTTCAACTATAATACCTATTATTATAGCCAACGAATATACATCATACACCAAAATTGTCTCTAACTGCCTTACTATACGAATGCATTTGAGCAACCGAGTGAGAGGTATCACAAATCAAATAAATTAAAAAAAAAATCACAGAAATTTTAATTACATTCATGTAACAAAGGTTGATTGCACTGCTGCATATTTGATACGACAAACAGATCACTTTACAAACAAAACTACTACAATTTTATTAAAATCATTGTAATAAAAACTACACTGTTGGTACTATAATTACAAAAAATAAAATACATAGTGGGGGAAAAAATTTATTTCAAAGTAAAATAAAAATTTATATAAAAAAAAAGTTATCTGTAGCAAATAAATGTAATTCTCAATAAAATTTTAATCGGAAATAACAGAAGCAAAATAAATATAATCATGGATTTCGACAAGAATAAATATACCTTCGAAAAAATGATGCGCAATTATTACCAACTTAAACATTTAGCTAAACAATATTAATAAAGCGGCTTAAATTCTTCGTAAAGTTATACGACTTCAAAATCTACAACTTTTTAATATTGATTTTCTGCAACTATTAATAGTGTTAATAAATCTACAACTTTTAATATTGATACGCTGACGCAACGTTATAATACGTATTCCGGATAAAGCGTACACCAAAAAGGTATACAAACATAACTCATTCTCCCTCTAGTTACTGCGGGTAACGGAGCGGTGAAATGAGACTCGTAATACATTACGTATTGTGCAACAGACCTGGTGTAACTATCGCACATATTATATGGATTATGTTATTCATCTATAGTAGAACATTTACAGAAATTATCACTACACTGAGTGAGAGTGTGTTATCGGTCAATATCTGGCCGTGGAAGTATCACACACATGTGTGATCACTGATCGTGATTAGTCACTCCAGTTGTTTCGGTGTGCTCGGACTGTAAAGTATTAAAGTTTTGTATAGTCATATTATCTACAAAAAACTAATTTTAGTTTGTATACTGAGTAATACACTAATAAATACAATAAACCAAGATTTAGCTCCATTACTTTTTGAGATATTTATCAGTGTTATCGAACCAAAAAAGTCATTTTACGAAAACCCTGCGCGCGCAAAGCAAACGTTCCTTTTTCTTACTTCCTTTACAAATTATAAATATTATATGTGAATATCTTTTGAATCGTTAGGAATTTTTACGTTTTCAATTAAAAATTTGAGAAAAGAATAATTAACTTCTTCTTTTCAAAAAATTAAAAAATTATCCATTAATATATAGAAGATGTAGGTAGGTTCACCTTATTTTTTGCTTTTACGTACCGGAATCTATTAGAGTAGGAACATAACCCTAATTTTTAACAAAAAGCAACCACGAGCGTTCTGGTGGTTGATTTTTCTTTTAATCGATTCAAAATTTAAAAAGAAATAAAAAATCCCAATACTACTTTTTGAACAAAAGCCGGCGTCACTGTGAAAAGTTGAAATTAAGTACGTAATAGGTAAGATACGTGTATAAATTTTGTATTAGTAGTATTCTATAAGCACAATTAATATATAAAAAAAAATTATAACATTTTTTTAAACAGAAAAAATTATTGACAAATATGATATTTTAGAATGAATACGTAGACTAAAATCAAACATTTATAATAATATTTGTCAAATTATTTATTTTTATCAATTTTTAGCATTGAAGCCGAGGTCTAATCAAAAAATAGTATTTGAATTTTATATTTTATTTTAAATTCTGCATCGATTAGAAAAAAACCAGCCACTAGAACGTTCGCGGTCAATTTTCAATTTCTAAAAATCTTTTTAAGGTTAAGTTCCTTGCCTATATAGGTAAACTCCTCTTAGGGGATAAAATTCACTATGTAAAACAATAGATACTGAACGTCAAACTTCATGGGCTATTGAACAGTGTCGCTTGATCAACTCAAATAGGCAATACATTTCATATCAATTGGTTAATAATAATTAAACTGGTTTTCAACTAAAATAATGTAGTATAATCTAGAATAGTAGTCTGTATTATTGTTTGTTTGCAATAAGTATAAATTTTTGGAGTTTAAATTTGGATTTTCTTATTTTAAAATTTTACCTCTTTCCTAAAAGTTTACAATACATTGTTCTAAGTATCTCTTTGAATTTTTAATATAAATCCTATTAACCGCTACTGTTTCTCTTCATAATATTTACGGTTATATAGTTAACAACTTTTATTTTAAGTTAATGTATATAGGTCTACATAATACATAAAAAAATAACAATAATAATAAAATAAAAAATAAAAAAATACATAATATGCACCAGTACCTTTAATTCCAACTAAAATGGAAATCTCAAAAAAAAAAAAAACGCCGTGAGCAGCGGAGCCCCATTACGGAAGTCGAATTTTTCCTTTCATCTTCGGTATTGAATGTCTACAAGCGAAATGTAATTGAAAGTCCACAAGCGATTTGCCATTTTGATGGTTTCAAAACTGATGATAAGAGTCCGGTTGATCGGGGCTTTAAAAAAAGGTTTTAAGTTTTTAAGGGCTGAATCTCAGTAGGGGAGAGCGGGGCTATGCCGTACACTTAAGGGAGAGCTGTTATTGTTCATCTAATATCGAGTATAAAATTATAAGAAAATTAGCAATATATAATTTGGACAACTGGCTACTGATTTCACACAAAGAAATTTGAATTATTCCACTGTTTACATATTTAAATTAAATTACAAAAAAGTGTCTCTGTACGAAATAGCCCCGGGGGTCGGAACTATTCCGTACGGTAGGAGGGGCTATACCGTACAGTAAAAAAATCATCTTGTTAAGGAAGTAAATAAGAGTAATGCAATAAATTATTGTAAAAAAATCATCTTGTTAAGGAAGTAAATAAGAGTAAAATGCAATAAATTATTGTAGAAAACACATTTTATTATTTATTGTCGACTCAACTAAGAAACAACATAACGTAACTTGTATTATCGGTATATTTAGTTCAGCTTATAAAAGTATAAAAAGTGTTAGGTTAACTTTTATCAAAAAAAGTGATAAATTTTAGAGAACGAAAGTATTTTATTTAAAGTTTATACATTTAAACAAAAATCACAAGTAAAATTATTTGCAGACTCGGCAGACTTTATTGTATTTCCTGCATCAACTACAATTTATTAATGTTACAATATTAAACCATTTGGGGCTAAGTCGTACACTTCTGTACGGTTTAGCCCCATCCTGTACCTTGTGGGAGTTTTAACCTAACCTCAAATTCCGTCGCCTAACTAGTCTTCGCTAGTGATCAAGAGAGAGCTTAAGAAAAGTAATTTCTCATGATCTTATCGCTATTAGCTCATAAGTAAAGGTTCTCCACCCAACTCTTATTTGGCAGTGCCCCAAAATTATAAGAGAAATAATAAAAACAAGTTTTTTCACCGTCATATTGGCATTTATACGCACAGCGGAACGAACTCAATCCTGTGATTTTCCGCGGTTAGGCGCTAGGTTGCGACAACGATTGGACTTGTCTAGCTTGAAATCTAGACACGAAAAATGAGTGTACGGTTTAGCCTCGCTGTACGGTATAGCCCCGCTCTCCCCTAAATTTCAATTTTATACCGATAGCAGTTAGCAGGAAAAAAGCCAACACAATTCGTACGAAAGCATTCCTACCCATGCTTATCCGCCAATTGCCTTTGTGTTTTATTTTTAAGTATTAAAAAAGGACCTTAAATAGTAGACTAGAAGGCCTTTATGAAGGTATTTTTTCTTTCCAAAAAAATCCAAAATTTCTATTTTATAAATAATAAAAATTCAAAATTCCTAATTTATAAATAAACAGTGACTTTAATAACATTTTTATAACACCTGCTTCTAAAGTTCAATATTCGAGCGTTGTGTAGTGGGCGTAAAGAGCAGTTTTTTATATCATTGTAAAACAAATGACAGTAACTGTGCGCGAAAGTACAAGTGTGCGTGAAAGTAGCTAAAACTATGCGAGAAAATAATGATATTCATTTATCAATGATAATCATATTCAAATTAACATGGAAACGATCAACAAATTAATAAAAAAAACAACAACGTTCTACAAATTAATAAAAATTGCTTAAAAATAATTAATTTTTTTCTCTCTATTAAACTTTAGAAGCCGTCGTTATAAAAAATTATGTTCGATACGTATGCGTAAAGAGAGGTATTCGGTAGGCTTAAATTGGGGCACTCGCTAAAGGGACTGACGTATACACAACGAGATCTCGTGCGCTTACGCACTCGATCTCGTTGTGTATACGTCAGTCCCTTAGACTCGTGCCCGAATTTAAGCCTACTAGAATACCTCTCTTTACGCATATGTATCGAAAATAACTATTTCAAATTACTTAATATGTATGTATTTCATTTGTTAAAAAATTGTATTCACTTTTTTTTAAATTTTTTAAAATTACTATTCGCCTACTTGTATTTAGAATAAAAGTAATGCATTTAAAACACATTTAACAATAGCATTAAATTCCGATGTAAAAATGGAAGAAGTGGGCGGAAAAGTAATGTGGACTCCCTAAAAGGTACTAGCTGGATACTAACTGAATACACGTACAAAATTTCAGCCTTCTAGGTTTCCTTAGAGAGTCTCTAGACTTGTTAGAAAACAAGCAAAAAAATTAAGGAAATATTGGCGCAAAAATCGTGGGGGTAAGGGTTAAAAGTTGAAACCCCCAAAAACCAGTGTCTGGCCATTAGCTTAACCTGTACACAAAATTTCAGCCCTCTAGGTTTATTTGGGGAGATTTTGACCCGAACGAAACTGTTAAAAAACAAGAAAAATCATGTTTTATTAGGTATAAAAATGGTGGGGGTAGGGGTTAAACGTCGAGACCCCCAAAAGGCACCCCCTTGATAATAACTCAATCCGAATACAAAATTTCAGCCCTCCAGGTTTATTTGGGTGACCTGTGCGAGTGGTACAAACTTCGAAAACGTCGAAAATGCATAAAATTGTAGCTTAAAAATGAGGGGGGTGGGGGTAAAATATTAAAACCTCCAAAAAGCACAACCTAGGTGTGAACTTTATCAACACACCAAATTTCAACCCTCTACGTTAATTCTGGGGGGCTGGGGGCCTGTTAGATCCAGCGAAAGTCGTTTTTCCCCCGTCTACTCCCACCAAATCATCCTAGGAAGCTGAATTTTGGATATGTTGTAGATAATTGACCGAAACATTATTTAAAACCGGTTTGGAAAAGTTTTATTGCTTTTCCGCCCCCCACAACCCCCTTAAAGGTCGGGCCAGAAAAAAAATTTGCCCAAAATTTGACCCCACTTTGATAGTATGAGGTGCCTCGAAAATGAGCCCCATTTACCAAATTTCATCTCTTAACTTCCATAGGGGGGCCCTACACAAATTAAAAGGTGGCGGGAATATATATATATATATATATATATATATATATATATATATATATATATATATATATATATATATATATATATATATATATATATATATATATATCAGACATTTTTTTTTCTACATATTCGTGTTCTACGGGTCCGAAAACGGATAGCGCCCCTACTCTCGCCTCTCGCAGCTCTTATCGTATAGACTGTATAAGTCTAATTTTTCGGAGAAAATTCGACTAAAAAAAATTATGCAACAAACATAATATATACATATAGATATATAAAAGAGTAAGAGGTTGTTTTATTTTAAAAATAAAACAATATTGTATGAAGTATTTAAAAGCCATCTATTTGAAAATTATTTATAAGCAAACACTTGTTTTTAATTTATTTTTATAAAAGCATGCTTTTCTCCCGCAAAATGGGAATAACTTTTACAACTACTATTAAAAAAATGCGAAGAATTGAAGCGGAATCAAATTGAAAAATTACTATTAGGGTGCGTGATCTAAGTATTTCTAAATATACAGGTATATAAATCTCGCTACAAAAACAGTGGGTAGATCTCACCCATGTAATTAATATTTGCCAATAAAGAACAAAAAATGTTTTTTAACAAAAAAAAAAAATGATACAGAATATGGGTCAAAAAAGGGGCCCTTAAAATTTTTTTTTAATCCAGCTCTGACCATCTCAATTGTGTAAGATAAATTTTGTGTTTTAAAAAAAAATCTGGCAAACACGTTTACGACCTAAACATGTTTACAAAATTTTATTGAATTTTAGTCAATAAAATTATTTTTTAGCTTTGGTATTAACCCTAGAATCATACGTTGGTCTACGAGTCAAGTTAATCATACATCGGCGTCGTTTCGACGAATGGACTTTTTACGGGGAGTTTTAGAGTTTATTTGCAAAAAACATTTTTTTTACATAACAATACTAGAAAAGCGAACAAAATATTTGAAGAAATTGGATTTGGAAAAATTTCTTAATGTAAATATTTATTAATTTTTTTTAATCTTTTTATCAAAGCATATTTTCATTATAAAAATTAAAAAATATATAAATACATCAATTGTAATAATTAATTTATGAACTATTATGAATCAGTGGACATGTGTGACTTTACAGAATGTGAAATTTCTCAGTCATAAATATTCCTATAGATATGTAGTTATTTCCCCATTAGGCACATTTGTAAATTTTCTAAAATTTGTTAGTATTTTTTCGAATAAGATCTCAAAAAATAATAAAAATTAAAATAAATAAATTGTTAATCTTTTATTAAAAAATAAATTGTTAATCTTTTATTAAGTCATTCGATACGCATTCTTTAGTTTTCGATTCAATATATTCAAACCTCAGTATTATGTCGTCTTTATAAGTCAAACAGCTGTAATCATCTTTCACATTATCATAATCATTGAATAAATTAATTATAACATCCATATCTTTAATAAATTTTAGAAAAATTAGGAAAACTTTTATATGTGGAGTACAAAATCTTTAAAAAAAAATATAGGTTAATCATACATCGTCGTCCTTTTGACGCACACTATTTCAGTATAAAGAAAACGACAATAGCTATAAATAAAATTTATATGTCTTATGTGTTATAATAACAAATAAATTAGATAACAGAAGTTTCACAGCGAGCAGGTACCGACAAGTCACATTATTGGAGCAGGTAGAGAAGTTCGTTCGTCGTTTTGACGAGTACGTATGATTCTAGGGTTAAGAAGGTTGTAACGATATTTTCATATAGTCAATAAGAACTTTGAATAGGAGTTGCCCCCTCTAATGAAAACGGTACTCTTTGATATAATATGCTTACTCTATGATAGTTTATGTGCTTTGTGGATATGTTTGATTTTAAAATCCTAACTGTAAAAACAAATTTTGTATTAACCAATCATATTAAGAATAGACTCACGCTGATAGCTGTACGACTAGAATGTTCGATACGTACATGCTAGTGGTAGAGAACTATCGATAGTACTATCGATAACTATCGATAGTTTTGACTATCGAAAACTATCGATATTTTTTTTTGTACTATCGATAGTTTTTTTTGTCATTTCGTTTACTTATAAATACTATAAAGATAATAAGAATTATAACCAAAGATATAAAAACAACCATTTTAAGGGGATTTCCGGCGACCTTTCTTTTTTATTTTTTTTTTTTTTGCTCGCCGGCTATCCAAATGTCACCCAAGTCCAGAAACTTGAGCATCAAAAACTATCGATAACCATCGATAGTCGGGACTATCGGTAACTATCGATAGTCGGCACTATCGATAGTCGGACTATCGATAGTTAGGACTATCGATAGTCGGAACTATCGATAGTCGGGACTATCGATAGTTCTCCATCACTACATGCGTAATGGTAACCCACGCTATCAATTAACCAATAGTTAAGGCTCATAATCACAACATATTTGAATCATCCAATCGCAATCATGAAAATAGAATTCTTCTCAGTTAGATCAGATGCTTTAAGGAAGCAAGCGCGTCGTCAGAGTTTCTCTTGTAGTTTAAACAAGTAAACACGTAAAAATGTAGTTGTGAAAAATAAATTTAAAAAGTTAAAAAATTAAAATGTATATTTAAAATGAAACATATCAGAAGTTAAAAATGAAATTTCATACGTAAAAGAATGCAGTAAGTGAAATAAATATTTTGTAATGAAAAAGTGGATTGTATTTGTGTAAAGAGACTATGTTACATGTTATTATGGAAAATATTCAAGTGAAAAACAAACGAAGATTATATTGTTTGATGAAAATTATTTTGTTTTATTGAATGTCCTTATCATCAGAAAAAAAATCATATTGAAAAGAAAACTGTGAATGATGTTAAAGATTTTTTGAGAAATAAAATTTTGAGAAGCCATTTTGGATGTTTTGAAGTAATATTATTTGAATGGCTACGAAGAAAAATAGATTTATGTTTTTATGTGATATAAAAAATTATTTGAAATAGTGAAATAAGTAAGAATTTCTTAAACTATTCCTCAAAGTTATATTTCTTTCGGAAAAATTATTTTAACCATTGCAATTTCACACAACCGACGTCTTACTCTTATCCATAAGTAAGAACCCATAGCGCCATCTACCACTGAACAAGAATAACCGTCAACTGCATTGTGGAACGCCACCATCCACACAGAAACGTAGAGGGAGTTTACCTAGTGCTTCCGGTATAACTTCACCAATTCCGAAAAAATTCCTGTGGTTTTAGTGTCTACGGGGTGCAACGAGTCACCCCTCAAAAGGACGAGAGTTATTTTTTTGCACCCTGTATATTCCTAGCACAAATTGTTCTCCCAATCAAAAACCCAGATTTATTAAATAAAATTTCCTATTCAAATTTCGCTGAAGTTTCTTTGATTTTGCATTTACTTACATTGACCATAAAAAATAAGTATAATTAATAAATTAAATTTCTATTTAAATGCCACTGAAACACTTATTAACAAACGTGCAAGCATACAATTTACTTGACAAAGCTTCTACTCTACCTTTCTGGCAGATACTCATCTTTTTGGTATGGGTTGCAACACAAACGTAATCTTCATAATATTACGAAGCATCTCTTTTCTTTCACTTTCGTACACATAATATACTTTTTTCGTACTGACTCCGCATACAAATTTACTGTTAAAGCAAAGTCAATAGGCATTCAAATTATATAATTTAAAAATTAGTGAAGCAATAATTAAGGACAATAACAGGCAACAAAAAGGCATAAAACGGTATAAAAAAGAGGAGAGATAAAAACAATAAATAAGAACGTTACGTAAAAGCTTAATTTTTACACCATTACAAAGAATTATGACCGTTTTTTCTAAGGTGACAAAAAAAATATTACTCCCTAACTACCTACCTCCACCTATAGCAAATATACCTTTTGTCGCACCGTTTATAAAGACATAACAAATGAACGAAAAAATAAACCCAATATCCATCCACCCCACCACTACCAAACAAGCCAGTAAATTATCCTTATAATATATTGTTTTGGCGTCTGTTCCCTACACGTACTGACACCTTAGTGTATATTTCGGGATAAGAAACGTACACGGCAGATATTTTTGAGAGGTAAAAGTTAAAATTATAGCTTTGTAACAAATAATCATAAGAAACGACTGGAGCGGAGAGAAGCGGTGAGCCACGCCGTCGGGAACAATGGAGCAAATATCACCGGGGGTGTGTTAAGTGGAAGATACATCGTTCCAATATTTTGCAATTATTGCACCCTACCGCGTTCCCTGCCTTTTTCACTTGGCAAAAGCTATATACGTTACGTTACTGGCGAATATCAAACCGCATACACGTATAAATAGTTAGGTTGGCGAATGAACCGGCTCGATGGTAATAATGCAACCCCATAAAAATGTCAATAAAATATTTTTGATGACTCATAAAATAAAAATTATCAATTTTTATCACCATTTCGTTCGCACACCGGAGAAGACAGTTTTTTTTCTTTACTTTTTTTGTTTGGTTCTTTCGCAGGAGACGTATGAAATTGAGAGGAGCAAGTAAGCAATTTATTTGAAAGTTTTGTATAAAATAATAGCGACATCATATCTATCTATCGATTTCAGTTCATTGTTTAAATTTAGTCTACATACAATATGTAAGTAAGCGTTATCTAATTTATCTACAAGCTGCCCAAAAAGTATATTTCCACTTTGTTAAACGTTGTAAAATTAAATAACTATCGAAAATATTTTTTGAAATTTTTTTTTTTTTTTTGTAATATTAGGGAAAATTACTTGTTCAGAATGGTCGTAAGTAGTTCCAAAGTCATTAGAAAAGAATCTCTTCTGTAAACAAAATGAGTTCAATATTCGACTATCAATTTGAACTCTAACATTGAAATAACTTGCAAAATTTTAGTGCATCACAAAATTTGGGCTTCCTACGGATGCAAACGAAACAAATATGTCTAGACAAGAAGATTTTAAAACCTCGTACAGTTAGACTTACGCAAAGTTCCAAAGGACCAAGGCTTATAGCCAAATAATGGCCTAACCAGTCTAAGACGTAAAGTGGTAGATGTCGACTTGCATAGAACAATTTTAACTGAAACTTAATGTTACTATCATTAGCTATATGTAAAAAAATCCCTCCTACTGTGCGGACCAATCACGTGGAACCCGCTTCCCCCCCTATCAGTGTGTGATAGCGGGAAACTAAAACTTTTTGATTGTAGCTCCTGCCAAAATGACAATCTTCCTAAATCAAAATCTTTTACTTTTCCCCAAAATCATGTCAGTTGCATGGCTATATTTATATCGCTCTAGGTTCTTGAATTTTTCGTTTTCTTTTTTGCATGATATTTTTTTATGTGTTCTTAAAATATCAACCAATAGATAGTAAAAATACGCTGCCAATGGGGTATGGCACACAGCTTCCTTATACCCTGTTACATTCTTGAGCGAAATTTTTAAAGAAAGATTTAATTTTTAAAATTTTATTAAAGAAAAAAATTATTTTTTTTTTGTCACTTACATAATGCAAATGAAAATTGTACATTGTGTAAGATGGAACATACTGTACACGTTATAATTCTTAAGCGAGTTTATTTACTCTTAAATACATTTCTTCTTTTTTGGTTGGTATTTGTGTTTGACAACCGTTTACGCGGTAAAACTCTGCTATATAACCCTGTGTGTTTCGTAGTTTCATTCTTTTTGTAACTTCAAATTTTATCAGGTTTAGTTCGTTTTGGTGCAGGTATAATAATTTTCTTTATTTCATTGTTGCTGCAGTGCCTTGTGGCTTCTGTAATTTTGTTGAATTGAACAATTTCTATTATATAACCTTCGAAGGCCCTGCCATTAATCATTTAATTGCATATTTAAAATTGTTAATTTCTCATACAGGTTTTCTTTTTTATACTAATTCTGTTTTAAAATTAATCTTCTACTTTGATTGTAAAATCCTATTTAAAACGAGAATATTGGATCTTAATTTGTGCAAATGAGTTGAATGGATTTTGGTTGGAATTCACGCTATTCGGACTGTGGCACACCGTTTCATCTGCAATTTGGCTTTGGATTGTTCTGCACTATTATTCGGAATTGTATTGCCCTGAAATTCATGGATGTTTGCTGTTGTGCACGTTTGCTTTGTTATGCACTGAATGTTCTCCAGCAATAATTGGGTTAAGTAATTTTAACCTCAACTTCACCACGTGTAGTGAATTTAAAAATTCTATTAGTGCTTGTTAAAATTTTCTTTTGTGTTACAAATCAATACATTGAACTCAGTGATTTTACAATTAACTTTCGCTTTTACTAAATTCATTTTCAATGCAGTAGCAACGGTTAGTTGTTACGTCGTTAGTACAATTCAATTGTACTAACGAAGTAATATTTTACTTTATACTTGTAACGGCTTAGATGTATTAATTTAATTAGTTTGGTCAATTTTTTGTTTGTTTTATTGGCAGTAATCTTCCATTACAATCTTATTTTTTTATTTTTATTTATCTAAATTTAACTTCTCTTATCTTTGTGTGAAAGATTCCTGTCAATTACCTACTTAGCTATCTTTTAAAAGCAAAAATTCCTTCTATGTTAGTCGGTGAATATTCGTTAATTATCTTGGCTTTTTTTTTCTTGTATAACTTTTCTTACGTAATTTACCTTAAATTTATCGACTGACATACTAGGTTATCTTTGCTAATTTTTATTTTTTTTTTACTTCGTTAAAACTATGCTTTATCTCGCTTTCTTGTAAATTTTACGCTTCATATTCTCCTTTGTAAAACTTTTGCTTATGTAACTTCGTCTGGAAATTATCTTCTTGTACAATAAACCGACCCTTGAGAAAAATTTTTACAATTATTCTATATTTAGCTGAGGCACAACATCTTAAATGAAAGAAAAACATTTTTCTTATATTCATAAATTTAAAATTGTAAAAATTCCTAATATATTTGTTAAATAAACTTTGTTATCTGGATTTCATATCTTTTAATTTTGCAATTTTCCTAATATTCTATTTTTCAGGTATAATTAATAATTTCAATTACCTAATAACCCGTAAAAGACTTTAAAACAGTATTCTACCAAATATATAAGTATACCGTAAAATTATACTTTCGCCTTAAAGTTCATTAAAAATTATTGTAACTCAAAATACTTACAGGCTAAATTTTTAAATAATAGCAAAAATATTTTAGAGATTAACCTCCAAAATACTTTAAAACTTTGAGTGAAGTGAGACTAGCAGTAAATAAGATATTGACATTTAATGGGATTTCATGGTAACGCCGTGGATACTATTAATCCGAATGCAATGAAATTTGTAGGGGACCATCTAGGAACCAGGGCGCATAATTTCTGACAATTTCATAAAAAGAACTGAATAGTTCAGAAGTTATGCCACTTCGTGTAATTTAGTATATTAATGGAATGACATGCTAGCGGTGTAGCTACCGTTACTCCGATTTCGATTACGCTCATAGGGGACCATCTAGGAACCAAACTGTATAACTTCGAACAGTTCAGAAGTTAGGCCACTTGGTGCAAACTGGCGGCACACAGACGGACAGACAGAAAAGGCGGATGGACAGACACCAAACCAGAATAGTTCAGGCAGCTCTAAAACGTAAAATGTGCGTATAAATTTTATTTTGGAGAGAAAAAATTTTTAATTTTTTAAAAGTGATCACAGTGCTTCCGCTACTTTAGTACCTAGTCTCGAAAGGAAAATGAACTTTTTAAGTAAAAATATTAATGGTTTATTTTTTATCAACCTTAAGGTATGTTTGTTAAAAAGTGAAATATCAGTCTTTAGATAGACGAAAATAAAAACAATTTCGAGAATTTTTTTTACAAAGAAAAAATTTATTTATATTATTGAAATTTGGCAGTTTATTTACTGACTTTTCAAGTCTTTAATTTTTGGTTTCAAAATAATACAATAATGGCGGCAGTAGGAGCCTTTTATTCGAGTATGTCACTCTACAAGTTCCCAAATGGCCGAGCACTTTAATAGCTGTAATTATTTGATAACAATTTTTAAAATTTTTCCGTGTTGTTAACATAGTTTTTTAGAATGTCGGTAAACCAAAAATAATTGTAGGGGTTTTTAAAGAAAAATTAAATTTTTAATTTTAGTTTTAAGAAACAAAACTGTAGGTACTTTCCAAGCTTTCCATTAATTCTTTGCTTTTATTAATTATTATGACAACAGTTTTGAAAAAGCTGATCGTCATAAAATTACTAAATATTATTCCTTAATTTTTTTAAATTTCTTATTATTTTTTTATTTAATCTTTTTTTTTACAAACACCTGGTATTAAATATGTTTACTAAAAAATTTTCAAATCTAAACTAAACGTAACGAAAAAAAACGCTAAATTTATTACATTGTTTTCCTGAACTGAAATAAACAACAATCTTAAATGACAAAAATATTAACATAAATTATTTAAATGGGTATCGAATTTTCCCATTTATTTTCGACAATAAACACAGAAACAAAAAGAAATTCAAGATAATAAAAGGTAAAATCCGTTTTCAGGAAAATAACATGGTAGGTACCTAACATTAAGTTGTTTTTTTCATTTTAAGTTATCGCTTAAATCATTCCATTCCACATACATAGGTGGAGGTATATTTCTATTTCTTTTTTTATTATTTCTATGGCGACGTACGAGAAGTATAGCGGCGTACAGTGGGCTAATACGTTCGACCAAAATATATAGCAACGCATCATTGAATGAATCAGATTAAACGCTAGACGTCTAGTCTAGCAACTGGATTTGAAAATAAAAAAAGAAAATTCATAATATTGCCATTTACCATTTTTTTTTTTTAAGTGATGTCAGTTTTATAATGAATGAACATATTATGAAAATATCATAAATTTATTTTAATGGAAATTATGATGAAATGACATTTTTGTAAAATGAAATAATATCAAGGTAACAAAGAAATACAAGAATTTGCGGAGGTCAATGGATAGAAGAGGTATATTTATATACTCATCAAAAAATTAAAGGCACACCAAACTTTAATAGTTTATTTGTGTATTAAGAGCGCAAAATGTTAGATTGCCGCTCGATTGAGAATGTTGACGCGCGACGCCGCCAGGCGGAGCACGTTATTAAATTTTTTTCTACAATTTTATAAAATGTATTTTTTATTTAAAAGATATTTGAAAAAATAATAATGGACGTTAATATTTACTTTAATATTATAATTTTTGGTGCCTCAGAAATATCACGAGGTGTACTTGAGAAATCACTGTCACTATTATATATTTCCATCATATATGTACCTACATATATTTTAAAATTTTTTAAAAGTTTTATGGTTATTTATTATTTTTAATTAATATTTTGTAGTTATTTTGAAATTTAATAAAATTAATATTTCACTTGATTACAATAAAAATAATAATTTTAAAATCTGTTTATTAATTACCATAGAATTATAAACAACGCCTACCGGATTTGTAATTAAATGTACGTTGAGCGAGCGACAAAGTATTACTTTTCCGCTTTAAAGCGAAAAGTGGTACTTTGTTGCTCGGCAACTAGAGTCTTCGGTAAATACACATTTTGCGCTCTCTTCAAAGAGCGCAGAAACCTACTTTCCACTAACAAGGGGAGTGCCAAACTTGGGAATCACAGATTTCTTTAATTTGTATATATGTTGCAGAGTCAGTTCCTCTTAATAAAAATATAAAACGGCAGGTCACCATTCGTTTTCATTTTTAAGAATCTTATAAGAATAATTTAGGAAGTCCAACAACAGCAGTTGTGGTCCAGTGGTAGAGCGCTGGCTTGGTAAACCGTAGGTCGAGGGTTCGAATCCGACCTCTGTCAATCTCATATTAGTTTTTTTTTTTTTTGTTTACTTATTTTAAATAAATACACAATTACATTTTTTTAATTAATAAATAATTAACTCATTAATGTCTCAATTTCTTATATTACTCTTTATTATTCTTATGCCTTTATATACTTTATTTTTTATTTTAATAATTTTCATAATGAAATATTAATATAATGATAAAATGAATTTATCAATGGCCAAAATAAATAAACAAAATAAAAATATTACACCCATAGGGCACTCAATCTCGTTGTATATGCATCAGTCTCTTACGTATCGAAAATAACTATTGTAACACGCGCGTATTTTTTAGCAAAAATAAAATACTTGTTGAATGCTAAATGAAAATCCTAAAACTACTGTTGTTTATTTTTTTAGACAAAAAACTAACTACTAATGTTTTGATAACTTGATTCATGTGTCAGCCTGGAATAAACCAACCAGAAGCCTCCTTTGTCCAACCACAGTGCTCGTTACACTATTTAAATTTCAAATATTAATATTATATTAATATTAAAATATTTTTTCCAATCACTAACTATGTCTGGAAATCAGAGTTCATTATTGTTAACAAAAACGTTACATAATGTTGAATGAGTTCACATTCAAAACAAATGAAATGATAGGCGGGGGGTAGTAGTAGCATGTAATAACATAAACTATTTGAAAAAGTATTATTTTTTGTAAATAAAAATACTATTAGGCAAAATTCATAGACAAGCTGGATAGCTTAACTAATGCGCTCTAGTGGAATTTTTTATCAAAATTGACGTTTGTAATTCACAGATACTAACGCAAAAAATGTTAATCAAACTGCATTTCAAAGATGAAAAAAATAATAAAAAATGTTCAAAAACTATTAAAATGAATAATTTTGCGATTTGTAAAATATTTGTTTATTATTTACAAATATGGAATACCATAAAGTAACGCTCAAATCTATTAATTTTACGATTTACTAAAATGATTTTTATTTTACTAAAACAACTATTTAAGTTTATATTATTTTAAACTACTGATGAAAATGAATTTCTCCAGTCAGATACTACTTTCGTTTAGAAGGATCTTTTCTCTAGAGGAGCTATTCATTTATCTCAATTGTAACGAAATAAACGGGGTTATTAATAGGTACTACAATTTGTGACAATACTCGTCCTTTTAAAATCGTTTGATTATAGCATGATTATCGTAAATTTTACTTTCATAAATATCCATATATATTATATGAAGTTTCCTGGATATATACATATACATATATATATATATATATATATATATATATATATATATATATATATATATATATATATATATATATATATATATATATATATATGTATATGTATATGTATATATATATATATGTATATATATATATATATATATATATATATATATATATATATATATATATATATATATATATATATATGTATATATCCCGGGAACTTCAATCCTATTTTAAACAATTTATTTGCATTCAAAAAAACTTTTCAACAAAAATTGAAAAATTGGATTCAAATTTTAAAATACATAATGTACCTAAGTGAATAAAGTAATTATACAAATCTCTAATTTTTGTCAAACAGAAAAAAAATTGTTCTATATATTAAAATTAAAATAATTATTATTAGATTGCTATTATTATAAGTGTATCTGTTAAAAGCGTACAATTTAATAAAATTATATAAGAATGAGTTGTAAATCTGACATTTCGACACTCATTCAGGGTAGAAAAAACCAATTTTAACCCTTTTAGTGCCGAACGAAAATTAAGTTTTTGTATAATTGATATCAAAATTTATATAATTTATTTAGTTTTAAAAAAAGAATGATAAATAAAGTTGCCAAGTGCGTGGTAAACACGCATTATGGCAGCATTTCGTAGTCAATAGCCAGAGTTCTTAAACATACAAGAGAAAAAAACGGCGATATGATTCAGAAACTGGCAAAATTTAACTATACATGTCGACGGCTTGCTGCTAGAACTACGTATGTCGATTTTTCACTATTTTGAGTTAATTAGATATAAATGTTTAGAATCATCTTATACTGACGACAGGTTAATAAAAATTTCATTTTATTTATCAGAATGAAAGTTATTAACAATAACAAAACTCATACTCCAGATTTCAAATTATGTCATAATTTAATGGTATGTTACCATACGAGCTAACTGTAAGAGTCGGAATAGTAGTCCTCAGTTGTTTTTTTTTTCTTATTATCAATATTTTCTTATTATTAATTTTATTTATTGAATTAATTTATTCATTCATAAGTAGTACTTCCATTGTAAGTATGAGAACTTCCAAAGTATCAGAGAATTATGAAATTTTGTGAGATACGAGGTACTGCATTCAATTATGTCAAAATAATTCAATGTCATTTAATCATGTCAAAATAATTTAGTATATCTCACAGATCGCCAGTGTCACCATCTACTGATATCTTACATCGACTGGGAATATTTAAATTTTAAATAATTCCGATCGTTGTAAAAGATATCACCAGATAGTAACAATGAAGTTAGACTGAGTTATTTTGACATAGTAACCAAGTATCTAACAAAATTACATATATTCAATTAATTAACTGTTTTCAATTAGTATAAAATTTTATTTTAATAATAAGAAGAAAATAACTTTGTGTTTAAAACAAAAACGAAGTTCAAACTTTCAAAAATAAAGAAGTTATAATGTTCTTTGTCTCTCCTGAAAAGTAGCATTTTTCAAGATACGTGGTTTTAGCAGTAAGCCGTAGATATTTTGCCGTAGAAGTTTCAGATAAAAATTTAAAAATTGGCACTTTTCCTAGTCTTAGGACCTAGTATCAGTATAAGAAATATTAAGATACTCTGAAATGGTGAGGAAAAATTTCTTTCAAAAGTGTGTTGATTTGACATGGAATTGGTCTAATTGAAAATTTAGTTATCAAAAAATTCATTTTAATATCAAAAACTTTTGACATTTAAATAATAACATAGGCAAGATATCCAAAATATGTAATAAAAAAATAGTTATCTACGTCTGAGCCAAAATATTTTTTTTAATCTGACACCAGATGGCAATAATGTCGTCAAGCTCGATCCCTATTATTATTCAAATGTAATGCTTTAAGTAGTAACAAACAGATGACGCTAGCTGAACAAAAATTATCAAAATATTATTAGATAGGTATTTAATTTTAACATTTACATTTAGTGCTGTCAGTTAGATATTTTTTAAAGTGGAGACAAGTTTCAAGCGGTGTTTAATACTAAAATTACCCTTTAATTTCTTATTTTTATTAATAATATTAAAATTTGCAACGGTCTATCTCCGTTAAGAAATTTCTATTTTTAATAGTTATTTTATTTAAAAAAAAAAATTAACTTATAAATACCATAGAAAGAAAAAAACGCTACATGTCTGAAGTTTTAGCAAATATTGACACGATGTTATTATCATTTCGTAGAATCGCTTTCGCTCTACGAAATACCAAAAATTACTTTCAAAAGATAATTACATAATTCAAAAAAGAACATGTTTAGAAATTAATGGTTAGGACTTTTTAATATTTGTTGAAAATTGTGTAAATAATTTTTATTATAGTGAATTAGTGAATACCAGCTACATAAGTAAGTTAAATCTGGCATTCGCTGTTTTCCGATAGACGGCACAACAGTCTAATTTTAAAAAAACGCAGCCTGTCTGTATGTATAAATATGATTCTGATCAGTTATTCAACAATTTCAACATTTAAAATTTCGAAAAAAGCACAAATACGTGTACTCTATTAATATTAATAACAACAATTGCCTCTTTTAACGTGAACCACGTGAACATTCTCATCTACAATGAATAATTTAAGCCGAAAAAAAATACTGACATCCAATAAAATGTCAGTAGGTAATCTTTTTTTTTTCTGTTCTCTTTGTTATTCTCCATTCTACTCAATAGTGGTACAAAAAAAATGTAGCCCCAGAAAATCAATAGGTAATTTCGATAAAATATTCAATACATCTGTCAATTATTGGGGCTCATCCCTTTTTGTACATACATATATACTGTATTTTGGTATATATATACAGGTGAGCTTTTCTTGATGCTATAATTATTGGAATTTCGTAAATGATAGTCTGTGTACATTTTGTTAACGTTCGGTAGGTACTACTCACTTATATTGAACTTCTTTATCTGTACAGTCATACTGTATAGGAAAACTTACTTTCCTATACTGCGGTACAATCTTGTTCTTTTTACCAGGGTAAAGATACACTGAGAAAAAAATACAGTAATTTTTACTGAAATTTCTGGTAAAAAATTACTGAGCTCTCTGGTAATGCGGACATAAGTGACAGGCTAAGCAAAAAGTACGATAATTTATAGTAAAAATTTTAAATTACCCTATAGCTCAGTAAAAATTACCGTATTATTTATAAATAAGGTTTTTTTTTTATTTATTAATAAATAATTGAATTAAAATAGTTTAAAAGGATATTGATAGAAGGGTAAGCATTAAAATCAAATTATTAATATAGAAAAAAATTTTTGTGGTTTTTTATTTTATTTATTTATTTTTTTTTTTATTAAAATTGGGGTACTGTTGCCGGTGGATGGCGCGGTCAGCAAGGTTTTTTATTATTTGTGGAAAAAATATATAAATTCTTAACAATAAGCACATTACAATAATTTGTATAAAAACATGTTTCAATTAACATATCAATACATATAAAAAACATACAAGAATTAAAATAAAAACTAAACAAAAATTCATGAAAAACAACAATTTTTTGTTTTAAATGGAAAGTCCAATAAATAATAATTTATTATAAAAAAAAAAAAAAAAAAAAAACACTTTATAAACATCCAGTCACTATATTGGCTATTGAGCAACTCATCGAACCAACGGTTGCTGCGTCTGTAAGTCGTGTTTTGGTCTAACACGGGTGCTCTGGGTGGTTGCGTGCTTGTTTTGTTTATTCTATTCTATGTAATGCTTGGTATGCAGTGATGTGTGAGACATGCGAAATACACAGCACAAGTGAAATACACAGCGACTCAGTAAAAATTATTCTATGTCCAGTATAATTTTACAAAAAATTAAGTAAATTTTCCCGGTGTCCACTTGAAATTTTACTAGCCCATCGAATTTTACGCAGCTGTATAGGAAAAATTCTTAAGGTGTACAGGAAAAATTTTCAAATGAATCGTAAAAAATAATGTTTGAAACGGATTTTTTATATTTTTGCTTAATAATTTCCTACGGACTGGTTACTTAAGACTCGTTTACCGGAGGCAGCTCAGTAAATTTTACTGGAATTTTTTCTCTGTGTAGGCGTAGGTCTGAGACACGTTTGCATAAAAAAAACTACACCAAAAATAAATGACATGAAAAAATTCTATTTTCGATTTTATTTTTGTTATGTTTGGGTGCGTTCCTATTTAAATTTCCAATCTTGGAGTTTCATAGCCCTCTTTACGTTCATAGATTCTAAGCATAATGCCTACTGAATAAGGCGGTCCTGACTTAACTTTTGGAAAATTTTTGAAATACTGTGGAAGAGATAGACAGTCGGTTAAATGAAGTAGAGAATTGTATTGTTAGAAATTTGTAAAAAAATCGTAATTTCTTTAATTGCGTCTGGTTCTTTTAGTATTAGTGTAACAAAAAATGTATAATGGTAGGAGTCATAGATAGTTTGATCCTTAATAACAACATAGCTCCAACTAATTTTCTAAACAGTCTATCGTTTGTGAATTATAAAATAAATTTGTATTTTTTTTTTTAATGGTATTACTTTCCCGCCCATTAAACTATTACATAGCGTAGCTATAGAAAGCTCTATAAAAAGGGGAAAGTATGGTAATCAGATCAATTTAAGCATATGCCGTTTTCACGGGATCTTGACGTTCTAGGGTTTAAGAAGACTAAAAAATAAAAATTTGTAGGAAAACTTTCCGGGTCTTACATACGTACGATGTAGCAAGGTTAGAAACATAAAATCAAGCTTAAAATAATATTATGTACTATATATATATATATATATATATATATATATATATATATATATATAAGGTATTAAAAATAGAAAGTGTCTGAACTGAAAAACTGAAAATTTACAACAAAATAGAAGTTGTAGCACATTTCAGTCAGCAATCGACTTTTGTCAGAATCGTTTCAGAATGGCTAGGGGTGACTATAAAAGGGGAATTATAAAATTTCCTACTAGGCGAGAACCGGAAATTTCAGTTTTATGTATTTTTAATTATTTAGTAACTGAGAGCTCAATTTTAACGTTGTTAAAAATTTTTGTTACACTTTTAAGTTACAAGACAATATGGTTATGGGCTTCGTTAAAATCATAATTCGAAAATGATTTATTATCCAAAAAGTTAACTGAGGCTCTTTCATTAAGGATCAAATTATCTATAATTTTTGCGTTTGCACTTTTTGTCCAATTAAACCTACTGAGAAAACTGAACGCAATCAAAGAAACGAATAAAATTCGTAATTTCAAAATATCTATAGTAAATTGAACTTTTAAAATCAAAATTCTCTCACCTTAGACGACTCATTGTTCTCACTTAGATTTTGGAGAACCGAATTGTTATTTTCGAAGAAATTCACCCAGTATTTGTATATAGTGTATGTATCATTTAATGTGTTCTGTTACCTAATTCAATTACGAATTACTGAACGAATTACACACATAGAAAATAATATGATAAACCAATAGAGAATTGAAATTTGATACAGTTCATTCTGAAATATTCAGAGCTTGTGTTTGATCAGCATCAGTGATACCTACTTATAATAATCGAAAATTTAAAAAATTTAAATAATAGAATAATTACCAGCCAGTGTTAGAAATACGAAATAAAAATCTGTAAATATGTTCTTGCGATAATTGCGTACAAAAAAATGTTATTGTTAAAAATTCAAGACGATAAATTCAAATATGTATATTACATGAAAATCAATTCATCTACTTTGTTTATAGTATCTTAGAAAATATTCATTTTACAGAAACATTTTTCCTACACAGCTCTTATTGTTTTTCCGCTTTTGGTTTTGATAAAGGACCCTCCACATTCTCGCTGAGGTTGGACGAGTACGAGAATGTAGAGGGTCATTTCGTTGTGCCTCGCGGTTAGTGTTATAATGCTATTGATATGCTTCAGCGAACCTCAGCGAGGAACCTCGTCCAACCTCGACGAGAATGTGGAGGGTCCTTTATACTCACCTTCTAGATAAATGCCTGATCACACTATCACGTTTTTTCATTGTTCAGATGAATCAATAGCTACCTACATAATTTTTATTGTTACAAAATTATGACCCATCTCATTTGGGGTTTGTTGAGTCAGAAACAAATAATCCAATAAGTTCTGACTCAAATGAGGTTTTTTTTATAGACATTTTAAAAATCGATGACAAAATTTTTTGTTTAATTACAAACGACTTCTAAAGTAATTATCATAGAGGAGTAGAGTTGGATTTACATAAGGGCTCCAAGTGCCTACTTCATACAATAGGGACCTCTACAAAATTGATAATAAATCCAAAAAAAGAAGTAAAAAAAAAAAGCGGAAGTGTTTACTTTTTTTTACTCCTCAATTATATTTTCTGAAACTTACTTAACACTTTACGAGAGGCACATGACAAGTGCCCAGGAAGTACTGCAAGGTAAATCCGACCCTGTGGAGAATCTTCTAAATAAAGAAATTAAAGCTAAAGTTACGCTTCAAAATATATGACATAGGTACAATTTATTCAAGAAAATTTTCTCTATTTAATACATAACTTTTTCTACAATCTTACAAGGGGAGTGCCAAACTTGGGAATCACAGATTTCTTTAATTTGCAGATATGTTGTAGAGTAAGTTCCTCTTAATAAAAATTGAAAACGGCAGGACACCATTCGTTTTCATTTTTGAGAAAAATTAATTTAAGGTCTTCCATTAATTTTTACGTACCTAGAATAAGAATAATTTAGGAAGTCCAACAACACTAGTTTTGGTCTAGTGACAGACCGCTGGCTTGGTAAACCATAGGTCGAGGGTTCGAACGGACCTCGGTGAATCTTATATTAGTTTTTTTTTTTTTTTGTTTACTTATTTTAAATAAATACACAATTAAATTTTTTTGATTAACAAATAATTAATTAACGCATTAATATCTCAATTTCTTATATTACTTTTTATTATTCTTCTGCCTTTATTTATTTATAATTTTCATATAATGATAAAATCCTTTCATATAAATAGATTTTCATTTAATGATAACCTTTTTGACAAAATTTACAAACTTACAAAATTTTTTATATTAATATTATAATTTGTTAATTAAAATTAGTTATCAGTTTATTTCGTTACAATTGAGATAAATGAATAGCTCCTCTAGAGAAAAAATCCTTCTAAACGAAAGTAGTATCTGACTGGAGAAATTCATTTTCATCAGTAGTTTAAAATAACAATAACTGAAAAAGTCGTTTTAGTAGAATAAAAATCATTTTAGTAAATCCAAAAATTATTCATTTTAATAGGTTTTGAACATTTTTTATTATTTTTTTCGTCTTTGAAATGCATTTTGATTAAAATTTTTTGCGTTAGTATCTGTGAATATCAAACGTCAATTTTGATAAAAAGTTCCACTAGAGCGCATTAGTTGAGCTATCCAGTTTGTCTATGAATTTTGCCTAATAGTATTTTTGTTTATACAAAATAATACTTTTTCAAATAGTTTGTTATTACATACTACTACTACCCCCCCCCCCCCCCCATCATTTCATTTGTTTTGGATGTGAACTCATTCAACATTATGTAACGTTTTTGTTAACAATAATGAACTCTGATTTCCAATATCAGAACAAAATACGACTGTCGATTTTGTATTGTTCTAATAAAATTAAAATCATATCCCTGCTTTTTATTAGTTTACCAACAAAGAGACAAGAAATAATGGTATATAAAGTACAATAGGATACAAAATTAGTTGAACAGGTTAGATAAAATATTACTTAATATCACTTGTTAGTAATAGTAATAGCTAGTCCATAATGTAAGTCATGTTTATGCAGGGCCGGATTAACCCTGAGTCCGCCTCTAGGCATCTTGAAAAATGCCGCCCCTACCTTTTGTTTGATCTAAATCTTGAAAAAAAAAAACGTTAATCACAAATTTTTCTGCCCTGTTTTAAAAATTTGTCGCCCCTTTTCCTTCCTACCTTTTTTACAAACTTTCTATTAAAAAAAATAAGTGACGAGCAAAAAAAAAAACGTTAATTACTCGTTTTTCCACCCTATTTTAAAAATTTACCGCCCCTAAATATCTCCCACCCCTAGGCCATGGCATAGAGTGGCCTATTGGCTAAGCTGGCCCTGTGTTTATGTACGAGCAAACTTACAAGCGAGGTCAATAAATAGGGAGAGTTTTAAAAAATATTTACGAATTTTAGTAGTGGCCCAGCTTGGCTTCAATTAAGCGTTTTTTTTTTTGCTTTCATTTTGATGTCTTCTATAATTGTTTGCAAAAAACTACCTTTATTTTTATATTTAATAGTTGTAACTCACGTGATATTGTATGAACTATGGATCAATTTTTTTTTAGATATTCTGAAATTCTGTATGACCTTTCTATAGATACCCATATTAAAAGTATTTCAATTATATCTTGGGGATCAAATCATCACTTGTATCTTTTCCGGGATCCTAACATGTTGATGGTTGCGGACATCGTATGGTATCAAGTGAAACTTAACTAACTGACAAAGGGTATTAATTGTCAAAATAGTATACTAGTTGCACGTGTCGTCATAAAGAACTCTCTACGTGTAAATAGTATTCGAGTCATATATGAGCATCTGTTCAGTTGTTCAATTTGAGCGCTATTTAATGGCTCTGGAATGCAATTTTAATTTCGCGCTACTTTTAAATTTGATGTCCGGATATTCTAGATAGGACTAATTCCTTGTAGTGGTTCTCTTCGCTCACCCAATAACTCTAAGGGTGCATTTACACTGCGCGCTATGCGATGCGAGGCTTTGCTATGCGATGCTAGGCTATGCTATTAACTTTTTCTATGTTTCAAGATGTGTTCACACTGCTTGCTCAATCTATACATTGTATTTCATAGCGAGTGATCATGAGAATTAGCGATGGGTGATGTCAGTAAAAAACATCAACATCGAACTATCGATTATTTTAATTTTTTGCCATCGAACCATCGATGTTCTTATAAAAATAACGAAACATCGATTGTTGATATCAATGTTGAAAACGAGCGCGAAAATTTGAAATAGTTATAAAGTTATATTCAAAATAGATACCTATACAATAGCAATAATTTAAAATTTTCAATTTTGCTTTTCAATTATCAATAATAAATTTAATTTAGTATTAAAATTTTTAATGTCGATTAAAAATATATAAATAGTAGATAAAAAATATATTTTCATCTTTTCTATTTTATTGCTTTGTATAGTTTTGACCGTTGATCCCATACTGGCGAACGACATCGAATGACTTCAATAAGTTTTACCACACCCATCACTGATGACTGAATAGCACAATACTGGCGAGTTCAGGCGATAAAATCAAACATACTGATTTGTTGCGTATAAAAGCTGCTACTAGCATAGCATCGCATCACTGTACATAGCGCGCAATGTGCACATTCAAATATGTACTTGCATGTTTGTTTTCATAGCATTGCATCGCATAGCAAAGCCTCGCATCGCATAGCGCGCAGTGGGAATGCACCCTAAAGTAACAATATTCCCATTTCAACGGCAAATATAATTTTTATAAAATTTTGGCACAATCCGTTTAGCTGTTTATTTTACGTCTGTTTGGGACCTCAGGGTTCTGGGTGACAATTTTGACCTCGGTCTATTTTTAAATCAAATATTCCAAAGTTCTTCAGGCGCTCGGCGTCCTAAATAATTTTAAAAATAGACATGTTTATAATTTAATAGCTAATTTCCAAACTCTGAGACATTTTCACAGATGCCAATATGCCATATTTAGGCATTTTATTAGTAATTATTCTGTTCTCATTTCTTTGCACAGTACTGTATTTAATTACGTATCGTCTATATTATTATACGTTCTGTTCAAGTTAGAAATGAAATTACCCTATTTCAGTAAATTAAATATAATATTACCTTCGTAGCTAATTTTAACAATGAAATAACTTTTTAAAATTATTATCGAAAATCTGTTATGACAATGTTATGACTTGAATTAATACTTTTTATCGATTGAACAATATAGGTATATCTAAGTATAAAATAGTATATCTATAGACAAGTAAAATTACATTGTGCACTTATAAATAATGACTAACCATACTGGTGGTTCCGCTAAATCGAATACAAACTATGATATATATATAAATTTTTCGACAAAAATTTTTTCTTATTGGAGCCTCAACTTAGCAGAATTTTTAGTCGATATTTCCACCGGAAATGTAGACTATTGCACTGTGTCCAAGATCATCTGATCGAGGTGAGAGAGGATTTTAAATCCGTTTTAGAATCCGCAGAACACAATTCTGAGGAAAACAAAAATATCTGTATCACATAAATATTCCTGCTAAATTTTGAGAAGTGAAGGACCTCGCATGGCAAAAATGAACGAAATTTCAGTAAGCCGAATGGTTTCCTAGGCACAACAATAGTGGAAAATAGGTATCCGACCCAACTTTCAAGGAGGTCCTGGGGGCGCCAAAACAGTAAAACTTTTCCAAACTAATTGGATATACCTAAATTCTAGGTCAGTTATCTATCTACTACACTCAAAAGTGTTTTTCGGGGGCCTGACACATCCACAGCCCCTCAGAATAATACCAGGGAGCTGAAGTTTTTTATGCTAATTAACCTAGAACCTAGAAAGTGCCTTTTGCGGGTTTCAATTTTTAATCTGATTCCCAGCATTCTTGTACCAAAATATCATGTTTTTTCGACATTTTTCGACAAATATCATGTTTTTTCGACATGGTACGCCTTTACCAATTAGGCGGCCGGTGGCTTAATTGGTAAAGGTGCTTGGCTAGCACCAGGAGATCCAGGTTTGAGTCCGAGCCGATCCAATTTGATAATTTTTCAAACGTTAAGTGAATTTTAATTAACATACTGAATTAGTCATACATACCAAAGTAAATCGAGTGTTCAAGTATCAGCTAAAACTGGACATTAAGTGAACATACGAATATTGATGTATGTATAAATACGGACAAAAGTCCGCCATACATTAATAATGTTTCACAGGCACTCGATAACATTTGAAGTTAAAAAAAAAAAAACATACATTATTCACAAAACAATCGCAAACCCATTGAATAATGGTTAATACTATGTGATTTCGTTGGTCAAAAAGGTATTGAGTAATGATCATTCCTCCACACCTTTGAATAATGCATAACTTTCTCAACAATTAACAGATATATAATGAGTGTGTTCTTCAATAGGAGTAGAAAAAATATAAAAAATTTTAGAATTAATTGTTACCACAAATGTGATCACCAAACCAAGTAGGTAACGATCAAATAAGTACCTACTTACCTAAGTTTTTTGACGTATAAAACAAATAATTCGCGTCTACATTTGGATGAATCGATTTTTATAAAATAATATAAGATTATGAAATATGAATAATAAGGTAATAGTATATTATTGAACGAGCAGATTCGATAGCTAGACTCGTGAGGATGAAATTGCGACATGAGCCGAGTTTACGAGGCGAGTGTCGTAATGCATCTGAGTGAGTAATAGCCATTGCAAGCGAGTAGAATACCAGTATACCACGACTTCCACGACTTCTTCCTTTTTGATTTAAATAAAATTGAATATAAATTTTAAATTAAAAGAATAAAATTTTTAATCTGTCTCTAATTTCATCTAATGTTCGTATATGTATCTATGAAAACTATCAAAATAAAATTCAAATTGAAGGAGTAGGATATTAGGAGTTTAAGTCATCAAAATGAAAAACAAATATTTGTTTTAATTTTCTGCTACCGGTTTCGGGGAAATTAAACCCATCTTCATGGCAGATGCTTTATTATAGAAGTAAACAAAAACAAAAACATTAAAAATGTCAAAAATTTTTTTACAAAAATGTCAAAAATTTTAAAATATAAAACATATTGAAAAAACATGCAGTACTTACATAAGAAATTTTTTTTGTTGTGTTAAGTTGTTAGTATTTACATTATTAAAAATAATAACTGTGTCAAAATATAAAAATTGAAAAATTAGGTTATTTAAAAAGTTTTATCAAAAAGAAAACAAAAAAAAGCCGTGAGCAGCGGGGCCCCATCACGGTAGTCGAATTTTCCTCTTCATCTTCGGTATTGAATGTCTACAAGCGAAATGTGATTGAAAGTCTACAACCGAATTGTCATTTTGTTGGTTTCAAAACTGGTGATGAGTGTTCGGCTGATCGAGGCTTTAAAAAAAGGTTTTAAGTATTTAAGGGCTGTATCTCAGTAAATTTCAATTTTGTGCCGAAAACAGGTAGCAGAAAAAAAGCCAACACAATTCGTACGAGGACATTCCTGCCCATATTTATCCGCTAATTGTCTTTATGTTTTAGTTTTAAATATTAAAAAAGGACCTTCAATAGTAAACTGGAAGGCCTTTATAAAGATATTTTTTCTTTCCAAAAAAATCCAAAATTTCAATTTTATAAATACTAAAAATCCAAAATTCCTAATTTATAAATAAACAGTGACTTTAATAACATTTTTAAATTACTTAATATGTATGTATTTCATTTGTCATAAAAGTAGGTTCACTTTTTTTTAAATTTTTTAAAATTACTATTCGCCTACTTGTATTTAGAATAAACATAATGCTTTTAAAACACATTTAAAATTGCATTCAATTCCGATGTAAAAATGGGAGAAGTGGGGGGAAAAGTGATGCGGACTCCCTACAACGTACTAGCTGGATACTAACTGAATACACGTACAAAATTTCAGCCCTCTAGGTTTCCTTATGGAGTCTCTAGACGTGTTAGAAAACAAGCAAAAAAATTAAGGAAATATTGGCGTAAAAATCGTGGGGGTAAGGGTTAAAAGTTGAAACCTCCAAAAAACAGTGTCTGGCTATTAGCTTAACCTGTACACCAAATTTCAGCCCTCTAGGTTTATTTGGGGTGATTTTGACCCGAACGAAACTGTTAAAAAACAAGAAAAATCATGTTCTTTTGGGTATAAAAATGGTGGGGGTAGGGGTTAAAAGTCGAGACCCCCAAAAGGCACCCTTTTGATACTAACTCAATCCGAATACAAAATTTCAGCCCTCTAGGTTTATTCGGGTGACCTGTGCGAGTGGTACAAACTTCGAAAACGTCGAAAATGCATGAAATTGTAGCTTAAAAATGAGGTGGGTGGAGGTAAAATATTAAAACCTCCAAAAAGCACAACCTAGGTACGAACTTTATCAACACACCAAATTTCAACCCTCTACGTTAATTCTGGGGGGCTGGGGGCCTGTTAGATCCAGCGAAAATCGTTTTTCCCCCTCTACTCCCACCATATCATCCTAGGAAGCTGAATTTTGGATATGTTGTAGATAATTGACCGAAACATTATTTAAAACCGGTTTGGAAAAGTTTTATTGCTTTTCCGCCCCCCACCACCCCCTTAAAGGTCGGGTCAGAAAAAAAATTTGCCCAAAATTTGACCCCACTTTGATAGTATGAGGTGCCTCGAAAATGAGCCCCATTTACCAAATTTCATCTCTTAACTTCCATAGGGGGGCCCTACACAAATTAAAAGGTGGCGGGAAAATATATATATATATATATATATATATATATATATATATATATATATATATATATATATATATATATATATATATATCAGACATTTTTTTTTCTACATATTCGTGTTCTACGGGTCCGAAAACGGATAGCGCCCCTACTCTCGCCTCTCGCAGCTCTTATCGTATAGACTGTATAAGTCTAATTTTTCGGAGAAAATTCGACTAAAAATTTTTTAAAAATAATACTAATAATAGATGTAGTGTCTATGGTAAGAAACTGGACATGCGATTTTAAAATGACCCTTTTTATATGTTATTGAAGTTGTTGAGGGGAAAATTTCTGGAAAACATTGACGTAAGTGTTGTCCAATTTCGACAAATCAGCAGCAAGATTAGCATTTGGATGAATAGAGGAGATCCAAGAAGATTCTAGAAAGTATCTTTTTCTCCAATGAGCCTCTGTTTGTAAGATGGTGGGGTTGTCAAAATCAAAACGGTGGTCATTGTTCCATGCGTGTTGTACCAAGCCAGATGCAAGATCGCCACGTTTGATATTTCTTCGATGTTGTTCAATTCTTTGCGATAGACGCTGTTTTGTGTTACCTATATAGGCCGACGGACATTCGGAGCATCGAAGCATGTATACAACATTTTGACAACTAGATACAGGATCAAGTGGTTTCAAATTGGAATAGAATTTATTAAGATTATTTGGGTATTTGAAAGCTGGTGTCAAGTTAAAAGGTTTTAAAATGTTTTTTATGTTTTTAGATGTCTGTCCAAGATACGGAAGGGAGAAAAATTGCTGATTTTTATCGGTTTTTTTGTTGATGTAAGAGCGATTATTGAAAAGATTGAACACAAGTTTTTTAGTGATGTTACGTATTAAAGTCCACGGATAATTGTTTAGTTTCAAAATATGTTGTGCATTTTTTAGTGCGATTGGACGGTGTAAATGATGGCTAAGTTTAAGAGCTCTACTAATGAGGTTAGAGGCAACATTGTATTTCTGTTGGAAAAACCGTCCAATCGCACTAAAAAATGCACAACATATTTTGAAACTAAACAATTATCCGTGGACTTTAATACGTAACATCACTAAAAAACTTGTGTTCAATCTTTTCAATAATCGCTCTTACATCAACAAAAAAACCGATAAAAATCAGCAATTTTTCTCCCTTCCGTATCTTGGACAGACATCTAAAAACATAAAAAACATTTTAAAACCTTTTAACTTGACACCAGCTTTCAAATACCCAAATAATCTTAATAAATTCTATTCTAATTTGAAACCACTTGATCCTGTATCTAGTTGTCAAAATGTTGTATACATGCTTCGATGCTCCGAATGTCCGTCGGCCTATATAGGTAACACAAAACAGCGTCTATCGCAAAGAATTGAACAACATCGAGGAAATATCAAACGTGGTGATCTTGCATCTGGCTTGGTACAACACGCATGGAACAATGACCACCGTTTTGATTTTGACGACCCCACCATCTTACAAACAGAGGCTCATTGGAGAAAAAGATACTTTCTAGAATCTTCTTGGATCTCCTCTATTCATCCAAATGCTAATCTTGCTGCTGATTTGTCGAAATTGGACAACACTTACGTCAATGTTTTCCAGAAATTTTCCCCTCAACAACTTCAATAACATATAAAAAGGGTCATTTTAAAATCGCATGTTCAGTTTCTTACCATAGACACTACATCTATTATTAGTATTATTTTTAAAAAAATTTTTTTGTTTTCTTTTTGATAAAACTTTTTAAATAACCTAATTTTTCAATTTTTTTATTTTGACACAGTTATTATTTTTAATAATGTAAATACTAACAACTTAACACAACAAAAAAAATTTCTTATGTAAGTACTGCATGTTTTTTCAATATTTTTTATATTTTAAAATTTTTGACATTTTTGTAAAAAAATTTTTGACATTTCTAATGTTTTTGTTTTTGTTTACTTCTATAATAAAGCATCTGCCATGAAGATGGGGTTAATTTCCCCGAAACCGGTAGCAGAAAATTAAAACAAATATTTGTTTTTCATTTTGATGACTTAAACTCCTAATATCCTACTCCTTCATTAAATTATTAGTCATCTAATTTTATTCCTTACAAAATTCAAATTGTTTTGTTTACTTATAGGTTACTACGCAACATATATGAAAATAAAACTTATAATATTCACAAAACAATCCGAAGCCCATTGAATAATGGTTAATACAGTAATTTCATTGGTCGAAAAGTATTGAGTAACGATCATTCCTCCATACCTTTAAATAATGCGTAACTTTCTCAACTATTAACGGATATGTAATGAGTGTGTTCTACAACAGGGGTAGAAAAATAAATGTAATTAGGATATCTTAAGAGTATCAAAGATGAGGGGATAATTTGACTCGAGTGATTTATGCTTGTGTTTAATCATGGGAAAAAGGGATATTTTCTAATTTTTGTAGTGTAAAATTAAATAGCACAGTGGTTTAACCATTTGCTTATCGATATGTAAGTACTTAATAATCAAGCCAAAGTGATAAACTTCGAATATAATGTCTTAAGAAGAGTTTACCGTCAGTTCCTGTAATAGTGCTGGTAACACTTAAACTATAATCATTATTACAATAAACTACATCCGTCGATAACTGAATTTAAATTATAAAACTTCATATCTACCTAACATACATATATATATTCAAAATTTAAATATTTTATTAAATTCTAAAACTCACTTGTTACAATATATGCAATCATTTGTTATATAATATTATGTGAAACAATATTCTTACGTAAAATATGATTATGTCGTCAGTAGTTAATGACAAGAAGTTGCACTATACAGCAAGTATATTGTAATATTTTGAAATTAACATTTTCGAAAATATTAAATTACACATACCATATTTTAGACTATTTTAAAACTTTCTTATTATTAGTGTTCTCTGTCTTTGGATGAAATTATTAGTTCAATATAAATACACTTTCAGTGTGTTTAATTAAATTAATTTAATAATTTATTATACATATTTCAATTTCAACAATTTTCAAATATTGTTCAAGATTATGCTAGAAATTTATCAGTATGTGTAAAAATATTATGTAATACACAGTGGTGTAACTATAATGGAACAAGTGGAGCAGTCGCTCCAGATCGAACGACAAAAAAAAGTGCGCAACAAAATAAAAAATTGGACAAATTCCTAAAATATCAATAGAAGATAAAAAATAGTATCGCCTGAAATATTTGTCATGGACATGCAAATAGCTACTAAGTATTGCCAGTCTTAATGTTAGCTGAGGAAAAACCTTTACTAAACTGAAAATTAGCCTTCTTTTCGAATCTTTTTTTTTTCCGAAACCCTACTATAAAGCAACATGTGTTTGAAGGTACATGCCAAATTCGAAGTCGATTAGATAAATCAAAATTTTTAAATTTCCTTTAAGGACACCTTTTTAAAAGTCTATACTATGGAGGGTAGATATCAGGAGCACCATCTCTGTATCAAAAATGTCCATAGAAAGGCGTAAATAGTGGCGGCGCTACTGTAGCAAAAGGGTAAGTTTAGAGAAATAGACAAGGAAAGAAAAACATCCGCGTTGTTATGTAATTATTGTTTTTTTTATTATAATTGTTACATATAATTGTTTTATTATTTTAAAAATTTTTATAAAACTCAACACAAAAAAATCACTAACAGACATTAAAAGTTCATGTAATTATGAATCACTTTCAACATGTTTCACAGCGAGTTTTTTGTAGGTTATTAAACAACACACTTCACTCCGTCGACACTACAAAGTTCATTTCATACCCTTTTGCTACTCTAGCACTACTCTGGTGAGTTTTTGAACTGTTACTTAGTGCTTAAAACGGGACACTTTTTGAACTACTTTTCTATTGTTTTCCGGCCAAGATAGTCCTCCTGATATCTACCCTCCATAGTCTATACTTTTAGAAAATGAAACAAAAAAATCTAACTTCAAAGAATTCTAGACTAGAATACTACCTTAAGTAGTACGATACCTCGATAAAAAAGGAGTTCCTTTTAGAATGTAATTAAAAATCAATTACATCACCTAGAAAAATCCTGAGGCTTTAAGGGATGGTCGATGCTATCGCTCAAGTAAAAGAGAAAAACTTATTGTTCATTTTCTGTTCGTATTGTTTGTGAGTTATTGGTAAGCTATTGTTGATGAGTTACTTTGGTCCCCAGCGCAGAAGAGTAACGTTAGAGGGGCGTTTGGGTCAAAATCTCGCCAGGGTGCAATGAGTCTAGTTACGCCGCTGGTAGTGCGATACCAAAAATTATTTTGATTACGCGAATTGAAATTGTCACAGCTATGCATTATATAAAATGCACGTGCAATTGTGTGCATGTAACCAATGTGTATAATAACGCGTGTTATAAAAAGAACATACTTGTATATGTTTATATGTAAAAATTAAATTTGTTAATTACATAATCTTTTTTTTATTAGATACCAATTCAACAAAAAAATTTACAAAATTTAATTGACCTTTTTTTGTCCTCCATCGTTAGGAGAAACAAAGTAAATATTTGAAGAGACGCGAAAAAAAGGAAAACGAGAATTTTCTACTTTCGTATGTTTATTATTCGTTTGACTGATCAAAAGCAAAGAAAACTGAACATTCACGACGACGACAGAAGAGCAAATGAAAAATGTAGTACTTGAGGATGTAATTGTGAAAACTGTAATACCATTAGGTACCTGTAGTAGGTATATACATACATATGTATGGGGATAAGTATATATCTATATTTTAACATAAGAATTATCCAAATTTTTGCTACAGTAATTTTTAGTAAACAGAATTTTTCAACGAGCTAGTGCTTCAAAATTTTTCTTCGAGTAGGTATGTAATGTCTTTATTGAGAATGAATTTTAAAAGTTAGAACGTGAGGGACTATATACCTACAATAAGTTTTGCCTATAAAAATGATGAAGGTACTGCTGTAATGTATTTATTATATTATAAATACATAAATAATTAACACAAAACGCCTAACTGGTACACTATTTTGATAGCTAATACACTTTATATGGAATTGTTGACGTTGTATAACGTGGTGTGACGTGAATTAGTAAGGTATCATTTGATATTTTATGACGCCAATGACCGTCAAGGTGTAAAATTTAGTATTAAGTTGCGGGCAAATTTTTTTTTTCTCTGTAACATTCATTGATCAAATCATAGCTTCTAAAATATCAATTACTGCTGACTTGTCAGCATAAAATAAAAGCTTTATAATATATCTGTAAAAGAAAATAATCCATTTGTGTCCAATAACGAATTGCGAGGATCAATACATCGGCCTATTTCTCGAAATATTAAACCTAAATGTTATTTTTTGCTATTTTATTTTAATAAATTTCTATTCGTTTTTGTGGTGTTAACCTTTCAGCGATAATTTAACAGTTTTTACTGAAGACAAATACCAAACCGGAGGCCGTCAGTTATTTTCAATATCATAAATATCTTTAGAGGCCACCCGTAAACTACGTCACGTAAAATTTGACCATTTTTTACCCCGTTCCTCACCGTTGTCATGTTGCAACATATTTTGTCAAACCCCCCATCTAATATTGCGTCACGCTGACTTAGACCCCCTCTCCCAATGAATCGATTAAACATATTATAATGAAATGGTTTTTTTTTATCACTAGCTCTCAACAACTGTAATTTGAAAATTTTTTGTTCGCCGACTGTTCGTTAACTGTAAGATAAGTTTTTTCAAATGTGACATCATGCTTGATTAGACATCCCGCCCTCGTTGTCATGCTCCATCACGCTAGGCCACTGCCTCCTTCCCCCTGTTTGCATACGTAAGTACTCTAAGAAAAGAAACGAAAGTTTTATCACTTTAAGAAAGCTTTATCACTATAAGGAAAAAAAAACACTTTATATAGAACAAAATTATTTTTCTACTCCTACTATTAAAAGTAACATTTTGTCCACGGCTAACTATATGTAAAAATTAACAATTGCCCACATTGTGCGGAAATAGCAGTGGGAAATTATTTCGCACGGCTTAATATAATGAAAAAGTTGGCTATGTCTGATTTAATATAATATAATGTCATAATATATGTAATTCTAAAAATATACATATGTATGTTGATTATTTATTATTGTTTCCATAGTTTTAAAGTATGCTTTGGCAAAAATTAGAACATCTTACCACTGACATAAATTAAAAAATTTTGTACTACTTATTTAAATTTTATTTTAATTATTTATGTTAAATTTTACGAAAAAAAAATGTGCTCGTAGAAAAAGTATAGTGTAAAATACGTGGAAAAGCTTATTTCTCACTCATATGAGTATTGTACAATATACTATTTCCAAATCTGGATGTACCTATGTAGTTTTTTTCGAAATTACTGATAGTTTTCAATAATGGATAGAATGAATTTAATATATTTGAGCGTCACTTTCATACTTCCTATTAGGTTATAAATGAAACACTTTGCACAAAATCTATTTTTTATTAGTAGATAGGCTATAAGAGAGCGGTGACACCGTAGAACCCCAATTATCCGGACTACTTTTTTGACCGTGTTAAGAACCGTGTAGTTTGGGGTCCTACTGTACCTAGTGTATGAATTGACCTTTGACCTGGCACGTACATGTATTTAAAATTTGTTGTTGACATTTGACCCCAACACTCGCTTATACTGTTAGCCTTGAAATTCCTAAGAGGTGAGTCAATACCAGCGACCAAATTAATTTATGTTAACCCATTATGCATCATCACAATTTACTTATAACAATTTCATTTTGTGTTAACCCATTACCAGCCAAACCTAACGCATGCGCAGACTGAATTTAAGTACACGACGCATGCGCAGACTGAATTTTAGGTTACAATTTGATAGATGGGGCACACTACCGCGTCTAAAATGTGGGGAATACCCTAACTCGGGGGTGGTCCCAAACTTTTGACACCGTACTGTACTTAAATTTTTGGTACACTACCGTGTCAAAAGTGTGGACCCCCCTGGTCAAAAAGGTATCCGATCACCTTTTGAAACGTACTGTACGTGCAAACCTTGGCCCCAACACGCGCTTGCCTTAATTACGTCATCTTAAACGAACTATCACGTCAAAAAATGTGGGGAATACCCTAACTCGGGGGTGGCCCCAAATTTTTGACGCCGTACTGTACTTAAATTTTTGGTACACTACCGTGTCAAAAGTGCGGGCCCCCCTGACCAAAAAGGTATCCGACCACTTTTTGAAGCGTACTGTACGTGCAAACCTTGACCCCAACACGCGCTTGCCTTAATTGCGTCATTTTAAACGAAAGGTACATTACCAAGTCAAAAATGTGGGGAATACCCTAACCCAAGGGGTGGCCGCTAAATTTTGTGGGGGGCACTCTACCAAGCGCTAGCCGCAATCATGACTTCAGACTCCAGATTTCAGACTCCGGGGTCCAGACTCCAAATTTCAGACCGCTACTGTACTGCCGGAAATTTTGGTGTCAATTGTACTGCATAATATTTTTATATATAATTAACCTTGAAAAACTTATTAGCTTTAGAATTTTATCAGCTTAAAATAAGTTTGTTTTAGCTGAATGTTTATTTTAACAGACCTTGAAAGCATATTGTAAAACATCATTTAAGAATTTTAGTATAACACAGAACTATTCACCGCATAATTTATAAATCAAATGAAAATTATATTAATACCTACACACCTGTATATTATGTATAAACCCTGTATATTAATAATAATATGTAGTATTCTATTTCTAATTTACGATTAGACGGAATCTAATTATAAAATAATTTATAAATATTGCAAAAATTTGTTTAATCAGCAAAATCAATGTATATCATTTTAATACTGATACATATTTATTTACGGTATAATAGTATTGTATTTATTCATATTTTAAACAGAATAAAAGTTCAATTTTCAGTTTTAAATTACTATAAACACGTTGCTTAATATAAAAATGATAACAGCATTTAGTTTTGCTAAATTTTTATAGATTAGTATCTATATTAGAGAATTCACATGTAAAATCATGTATATAACGGGAGTATATTTAATATTTTTAATGAATGTTTTCTTATACAGGGTGTATCATGAAATATGCTTTTCAATTAGAATAATAAATTTCATAAGATTTTTGTCAATACTTTTATAGGTTAACGAAAGTAACTTCTTGCTTTAAAAAATAGGGGAATTTAGGGCAATAATTAAATAAAACGCACATAATTTTTTCTTTTTTAATTTTATTTATAGAATATGTATACAGAAATTAAATTGCTTAAATCTATATATTACATAAAATCTACTTATTTTCCATATAAAAATTTTTTAAAAGAATACAATTTTCTAAAGAACAAATTTTGTTAGAATGAAGCATACAACGTCTTGAATAATATTCATCTCGCAGATTGGAAATCTTCGGTACATCAAATATTTCCTCCAAATTCAAAATCCACGGCTGGTTTTCGGTACCATCAAACAAATTTGAAATCCATTTCTTCTTTTCACCGCCCTTGAAACTTCTTTAATATAGGTTTCAATATGGAATGAAGTTTTTTGTACGGAATAAATCCATATGACCAAGGTATCCCATGCCAATTTCGGCAAAGCCAACGTGCAGCAACCCGTTCATATTTCTTCGGCAACTCGTTGAAATCAAACGGTGCGTCGAATATAAGATGTAATATTTCATCCGAATTTTCCGCAACGATACCAACTTCTTTAAAATAAAATTGGTTGTTAGCTCCTTGATAGCCTTGTATGTCAAGAAACGCCATTTTTTATCGCCGCCGTAGAACTGAATTTACTCACACAATCCACAACTTTATATAAAATAATTAAAATTGGTGAGGATAGTTAATTTGTGGGATGTATCCGAAAAAGGATACTAATAGCTGTTGCTAGTTGACCATCAAATTACAAACTGTTAATAATATTTAGCACATTGGTGCGTACCATGTTCTTTTCACTTTAAGACCTAGTGATTTAAGGAATGCTAAATTTTCGGGTGAAATGTGTTGTCGCTTAAAAGTTTTACGTTTAATGATCTTAGGTTTCGAAAGTCCTTTGCTAGGTTGTTTAGCGTTGGACTGCTCTGAATTGTAAATTATCATGGTTCGAAATGCAATTGTTTTACCACGAAATTGTTTTTTTCAGCGAAAGTGATGTTAACTCTTTGACAACCACCGGTAAATTGACAATATTTTGTGTAAGTTTAACTAATTTATACCCTTTAACCATGATAATGTGTGTGAGCCCTTTAACCATGATAAGGTGTATGAGCTCTTTAACCATGATAAGGTGTATGAGTCACTCCGGGGGCAAAATAAGTCACTCCGGGGGCAAAATGAGTCACTCCGGGAGTAATATGAGTCATTCCGGGAGCAAAAAGAGTCAATCCGGGAGCAAAATGAGTCACTCCGGGAGCAAGATGAGTCACTCCGGAAGCAAAATGAGTCACTCCAGGGGCAAAATGAGTCACTCCGGGGAGCAAAATGAGTCAATCCGGGAGCAAAGTGAGTCACTTCGGAAGCGAAATGAGTAACTCCGGGAGCAAAATGAGTCACTCCGAGAGCAAAATGAGTCACTCCGGGAGCAAAATGAGTCACTCCGGGAGCAAAATGAATCACTCCGGGAGCAAGATGAGTCACTCCGGAAGCAAAATGAGTCACTCCAGGGGCAAAATGAGTCACTCCGGGGAGCAAAATGAGTCAATCCGGGAGCAAAGTGAGTCACTTCGGGAGCGAAATGAGTAACTCCGGGAGCAAAATGAGTCACTCCGAGAGCAAAATGAGTCACTCCGGGAGCAAAATGAGTCACTCCGGGAGCAAAATGAATCACTCCGGGAGCAAAATGAGTCACTCCGGGAGCAAAATGAGTCACTCCGGGAACAACATGAGTCACTTCGGGAGCAAAATGAGTCACTCCGGGAGCAAAAGAGTCACTCCGGGAGCAAAATGAGTCACTCGGGGAGCAAAATGAGTCACTCCGGGAGCAAAATTAGTCACTCCGGGAGCGAAATGAGTAACTCCGGGAGCAAAATGAGTCACTCCGGGAGCAAAATGTGTCACTCCGGGAGCAAAATGAGTCACTGCGGGAACAAAATTAGTCACTCCGGGAGCGAAATGAGTATCTCCGGGAGCAAAATGTGTCACTCTGGGAGCAAAATGAGTCACTGCGGGAGCAAAATTAGTCACTCCGGGAGCAAAATGAGTCAATCCGGGAGCAAAGTGAGTCACTTCGGGAGCGAAATGAGTAACTCCGGGAGCAAAAAGAGTCACTCCGGGAGCAAAATGAGTCACTCCGGGAGCAAAATTAGTCACTCCGGGAGCAAAATGAGTCACTCCGGGAGCAAAATGAATCACTCCGGGAGCAAAATGAGTCACTCCGGGAGCAAAATGAGTCACTCCGGGAGCAAAATGAGTCACTTCGGGAGCAAAATGAGTCACTCCGGGAGCAAAAGAGTCACCCGTTGGAGTCAAATGAGTAGCTCGGTGAAGCAAAGTATATATAAGTAGAGAAGCAATAAATCTTTGAACAGTTATTCATTTACTAGCGAACGCTTCAGACCTCCCGCTGAATGATGTATAATTGTGATTTTTGTGGTAAAGCATTTACGCGAAAGTCTAATCTTTCTAGACACTTAAATGCTCAACATAATTCGTTAAGCAATATTAATGATGGTATGATTGGAAAGAATGATAACTCATCAAGCAAATTCATACCATATGATGCTAATAATAAAACACCTGATGATATCTCTATATCTAGATTTGATTATAATGATGATGCTTATAGTGTTGAAGCAAAAAATATTGATGAAAATACATCTCAACTACAGCATGATATTGATTACTCTGAAGCAATCTTGAATCCGTTTGACCAAAAAAGGATAGATGCTGCAACTGAAGCCATCCAAACCAAATTTAACTCTTTGAAAAAAGGAGAAAACCGTCGTCAATCTGAAAACGAGAAAGATAGTTGGTCTAATGAAAGTAAGCAAGTAAATCACTTAACACCAATTAATAACAATTGCAATGAAACAACCTCCTCTTCACAACTAACTAAACTTTTAGGAACTGCTTTAGATATTATAATGTTAAAAGAGGTTCGAAGCGTTGACTCGGAAAATGAAGCGAAAATTGTCAATCAGGTTAAACCAATAAGCCTAAAACGTCATATAGCTTCAAATGAAAATGTTGAAAACGGGACCTTAGCTAAGCATTTTAAGCAAGACAACTTGAGAGAGTCTAGAAATGTTAACATACAATCGAAAAAAATAAAATACTGGCATAATCCTAATACTTTAATAGATGACTTACAACGTTTATACGAGACTTCAGAGACTGGTGAAAAAATACTCAATATTATTCGAAGTTTAGAGGAAAATAAAAATATGTTGTTGTTTAACGTTTACGATCGAGAAGATTTAATCAAAGAGTTAAATGCTTTAAAAGAAACTACTGTTGGTCGGGAAATATTCTCTATACTTCGCGAACTTCAAAAGGCTGATGTTATTGAACCACTAGGTGATTATCTGGATGAAACTGATAAAGAAGATGCTAGCGATTATGATGATGATGATGATGATGCTTAATTGATTATCCACACTAAGAATTTACTGAATTTTGAAAAACATAACCGTATAAGAAGCAGCAGTTATCCCTCATTGAATTGTATATTTTATTTTTATATTTTTTAACCCTGTAAGATAAAAAGGTTTTTTTCAAATAAATAACACATATATGTAAATAATTATTGTTCTTTATTTTTAAAATATAAGTATGAATACAAAATATTTTCACAATAATTGTATATGTAATATTTTTTACAATAAATGTTTTGTATATGAAATATTTTTTTTTTTTCACAATAAATGTATATGAAATATTTTTTACAATAAATAAATATTAAAAATTGTATGATTTGTTTATATATTCAATAACACCCGAACGTAATTGTTTCATGTTTTCAGGTAACTGATCCCATACTTGACAAATTCGTTGTGCATATTCGGGTATCATATATGCATACAGATGTTGCACCCAAATATCATATTTCAATAGTTGTTTTGTTAAGTATAACAACATATCGAAATTTCTGACTTTTGTATACAAATAAGGATGAGTCAGAAATATGTCTTCAACGTGTGAAATCCGTGTTGCAAATGTCAATGGTTCACCAACGGGCGGTTGAAAGTTTTCCTCCATTTTCACGCCATTCTTGCACATTACACAGCGAATTTTCAAACCAGGTGGTCCATCAATATGATCTGGTTGCCGTGGTCGATTATAATGTTCAAAACATGGTTCACATTCTTGAAACATGGCTCGATAATCGGATGGTAACCAAATCCAGGCGCGTTGTATGATTTTCACACCATAACTTTTCAGCACATTCAAACTGATCCACGAAAAAAAGAAAAATATGTGCGTTTTATTTAATTATTACCCTGAATTCCCCTATTTTTTTTACAGCAAAAAGTTTCTTTCGTTAACTAATAAGAGTATTAACAAAAATCTTATGAAATTTATTATTCTAATTGAAAAGCATATTTCATGATACACCCTGTATACTAAAATATTTATTAAAAATACTAAATATACACCAGTTATATATACATGATATTATATATATGTTAATGATTGATAAAGTATCAAATTCAAAATGTTCTAGTCTATAAAAATTTTGATTTTACAGACTTAAAAATTTAGTAAAACTCAATGCTGTTATCATTTTTATATTAAGCGACGTGTTTATAGTAACTTAAAACCAAAAATTGAACTTTTATTCTGTTTAAAAATGTTAAATACAATACTATTATACCCTAATATAAATATGTATCAGTATTAAAATGATGTACATTGATTTTGCTGATTAAACAAATTTTTTGCAATATTTATAAATTATTTTATAATTAGATTTAATACTTATTCATAAATGGCTATACAATTCGTTTACTAGTATTCATAAAAATTAAAATTATATACAATATTTCTTTCTTATTCTCAATATACAGAGTGTATACATAAAATATTTTTAATATACAGAGTCTATACATATGTACATACTGAATTATTTCAGATAATTTTCGTTTGATATAGAAACAGTTTTGTGCTACAGTCAAATTCAAAAGTGTTGTGCACCATAAGAAGTAATATTTTTTGTAACTTGTTAAAATTTCAAGAATTTTTGTTAGTTAACTAAAAAATTGGTCACTGTAGGTTAAATGTTAAAGTATTAAAACTGATAAAAATAATTTCTTGCTTGAGGCCTACAATGGGTGATATTTTTTACTAAACAATTTTTTAACTCATTAATATTCCATGACGTCATCTTTCTTATACCAAAAAAACTCCATATATGAGTCATATGATCATAATTCAGCTAAAATAAACATTTAATTATTAGTTGTTTGTTTATTTTAAAACTGATAAAAATTCCTGGAATTTTCCAAGGTTAAATATACCAAAAATCCCCATAAGGTACAGTTAACACTCGATTTCCGGCAGTACAGTAGCGGTCAGAAATCTGGACCCCGGAGTCTGGTTTTAAAATCTAGCGCTTGGTACAGTGCCCCGCAAAATTTAGCGGCCACCCCTTGGGTTAGGGTATTCCCCACATTTTTGACTTGGTAATGTACCTTTCGTTTAAAATGACGCAATTAAGGCAAGCGCGTGTTGGGGTTAAGGTTTGCACGTACAGTACGCTTCAAAAAGTGTTCGGATACCTTTTTGGCCAGGGGGGCCCGCACTTTTGACATGGCAGTGTACCAAAAATTTAAGTACAGTACGGCGTCAAAAGTTTGGGGTCACCCTGGGTTAGGGTATTCCCCACATTTTTGACTTGGTAATGTACCTTTCGTTTAAAATGACGCAATTAAGGCAAGCGCGTGTTGGGGCCAAGGTTTGCACGTACAGTACGCTTCAAAAAGTGATAGGATACCTTTTTGGCCAGGGGGGGTCCACACTTTTGACACGGTAGTGTACCAAAAATTTAAGTACAGTACGGTGTCAAAAGTTTGGGGCCACCCCCGAATTAGGGTAACTCCACATTTTTGACGCGGTAGTGTACCCCATCTATCAAATTGTAACCTAAAATTCACTCTGCGCATGCGTCGTGTACTTAAATTCAGTCTGCGCATGCGTTAGGTTTGCATTCAAAAATTACATTAGTGCCGGCGCATAATGGGTTAACACAAAACCAAATTGTCATAAGTAAATTGTGATGACGCATAATGGGTTAACATAAATTAATTTGGTTGCGGGTAATGACTCATCTCTTACGAATTTCAAGGCTAACAGTACGAGCGCGTGTGGGGTCAAATGTCAACAACAAATTTTAAATACATGTACTCAGTACGTGCCGGGTCAAAGGTCAAGGTTTGTACATCGATACAGTTTGATGACTCATCAGTTCGGAATGTGTAGTACCGTAAAATGGGTACAATAGGACCGTAAGTCACACGCTTTCAAACATCGTCAAAGGGGTTCAAGTTACTCCGTTTTGCGGTGGCCCAGAATCGGCACAGCTCTTCTACTTTTATTTAAAGGTTTTGTTACATGTTTCGATCAATATAACTATTATCAGATTGTTATCAGACTTGGCTGTCTGATAAATTTAAACAATATATCAATTGCATGATACGAGTTTACATATTTATTAATAAATTATAATATCAAAGTTATTGATTATAACTTTGTAAGCAATATTCTACTTCAAGTAAGAGTAAGTATCGAATCGACTTACACGGTAAATGAAAAATTGATATAAATAAACTATGGCCTTATGTATATCTATCGACATATGATTCTTATATAGATTGTATTTCTTTTAATAAAAAAAAACTATATTGAAAAAATAAACAAATAATAATAAAATACGTCGAAAATATTTCCATAGAAAAATCTATATACTATTGACGATAAGCGCTTACTTACGTTCTTAGGAAAGTAAGTATTACTTATAAGAGAGTTAGAATTCAAGAGGTTGAAAAAATATATTTCTCTTTCGTTTTTCTCGTCTATATGACATCGAAACAAGTCACTTTTATCAAGGTAGGTATGTATATTATAAATATATAGCCAAACCTCCAAGTATATTTTGTACGTTATGCCTGAAGTCAACAGTTCATGATAAGGCTGATTTACAGCCACACTTTATTGCAAATAGAATCATTTTAATACCCATAGAATCGGTTGAATATTGCGTAGTTTTGTTAATATTTATATGTGTATCTTATGCCACCACTATGGAAAACAAACCAAAAATAAATTGTACCATTGGGAATATTTTGCATAAAAAAGACGTTTTTATGTGGGTGATTGAGTGTTCTTTATACAAAGTTCTTTGTATATATCTATAGATAGATACAATGGGTTATTTCGAAACATAGAGGAGATAGGAGAAATAAGGTGGTTCAACTCTCCCGATTGTTCTATAGGTAAGTACATGTATGAAAGATATTGTTACAAAAGTAAAAATCATCTATCAAATTGGAGAAAATAAATTTAATAAAAAATAGAAAGTTTTGGACATCTTTATTAGTATTAATATAGTCAGAGTGAAGTAGGTGAATTATACACCGGTCTACATAATAATTTAAAGAAGTTCGTTCCAGTTTCAATAGCTTTTTTTTGATAAAGAACTTATACTTTTGTAGCTAAGCCTATAAAGGTGCATGGTAATACATGGTATTAAATTTTTAATATATGTATGATCTAAGTCTAAGGAGTTATTCTAGTCTAGAGAGCAATAATTACTGCTTTTTAGGGAACAACGCCGCTTTAAGCACATTGCTTGACCGCTTGCAAGATTGGTTTTAAACATTGCATATTATTTACAGTGCGGATAGAAAGGAACACAGACTACTCTCTACGCCGAGAAAATATCTGAATCCTATGAGAAGTCTTATTCCCGTGGGAACGTATATTTAAAACGATAAAAAGATCACTGACTTCATTCAAACTTTGCATATTGTTAAAACAATGTTATAGTCTACTTTTTACCTGGAGAAAACATTTTATTTCTGTGGGAAAATGAAAGTACATTTTATACGTTTGAACTAGATGTCATAATTTCAAAAGCCACGAATAGAAGGGCTAAGCCGGTTCCAGCATATACTACGCCGTCACAAGTATGGGCACACCTTAACTCATGGTATGTCCACACTTTTAACGCGGTACTGTATTTAATGTTTTGGTACATTGCCGTGTCAAAAGTATGGGCACCCCTTGGTGCCCATACTTTTCACGACGTAGAATGTGCTAAAACCAGCTTAGCCCTTCTATTGCAACGCGGGCGAAGCCGCGGGTAAACACTAGTATAATATATAAATTAAGGTAGCAAGCAGAGGCGATCTTAGGATTTTTGTTTTGTGTAGGCCCAAATTTTTGTATACTTATTATAATAGAGGACAATAGAAGGTTGGGAAATAAAATTAAGGGCCTCGGAGGACGAACAAAAAATATCGTCATTTTTCTGTAAAATAACCGTTGACGAGCAAAAAAAGATACTAAATAAGACATTTTTTCTCAAAAATTTAGCGTAATAAAAAAGCAACATATTGTTACTCAAAACTCTAGTCGGTTATCAGAAAAATGACGTAATGCATAATATTTTTATTAGTTTCTCTTCTTTCTTATCATTTATCAAAATTTTTGTGTTGGCCCACGTCTACCCGGCTTACCTGCTAAAATGTGTTCGTTTTTAAGCAATGTACTTGCAAAAAATAGTGTCACCAAATATTTGTCCCAATATTTTTACTATCCTATTTTTTACCATTTATTTATTGATATTTTAAGAACATACAAAAAAATTTTATGCAAAAATAAGGAAACATTAAAATTTAAGGACCTATAGAGATTTAAACATGGCCATGAAAAGAATTTGATTTTGGAATTTGTATTCATCTGAAATAAAAAAGTTTTGATATTGCTGATATTGAACGGAAACATGTCATAAGTGGCAATACAATAAAAGTGGTAAAGTAAAAGCGTTTTATTTATTAATAGCAACAATTATTAATTGTTAAGTAACTAAAACTGCGTCCACACCTACAGATGTTTTAAAATTTCATATCTACTACCCTACTATATACACGAGTACATCCAGTAGTATCTAATAGTATTCTCCAAGTCACCCAAATTGATAAAATATTGAAATTAGGTCGGATAATGTGATATTTTGGATATTCTACCAGTTACGAATTGATTAAGCAAATTACTAGCATTACATATAAAATTTGTACCCTTGGACAAGAATAATTTTTGCAGAAGTTTTTCGTAATAGTATTGACCAAGGAATTAAACTTAATAATTGATTACCGTTCTGTGAAATACAAATACTGAGCTTAACAATGGTACAATTAATAAACGAATTTTGCAAATATAAGGTCCGGAATATTTCGTTTTTAAGAAAAGACTTTAGTTAATATTACGGACAGACCGGTACGGTAGGCCATTATATAGGACAAACGGTGGACTGTAAAATCAATTCAATACATGTATTTAAATGTAGGTTTCACACCAAACCGATCTAGTTACTACGGTCACATTTTGTGTACGGTCAACCATTTGTTTAAATATGATGCGGACAATAAATTCTTAAACAAAAACGAATTTAATACAAATTTTTTCAAACTATTAAGTAATTATATTGTACACTTGATGTAAAAGAAGAAAACGTGACAAACTGATCGCAACACGAATTAAGGGCCTTTTAGACGGTCATATCAGTTCTCAGTTCAGATTCAGTTTCCGTTCTTGTTTCATTTCAATTCGGAAGAAGGTTTATTTTTACACGGTCCGTTCAGTTCTCACTGTTCTCAGTCGTTTCAGTTCTTTGTTCAGTTGGGTTACCCTGATTTTCAAGAGACCTAACGTGAAGAAATGAACTTGGGCATGACGCGCCTGTTTACAATATGAATTCTAAGAACTGAAATGAAATAAATATGTCTATTCATCCCGTCAGTTCTCAGTCTCCGTTTCAGTTCTCCATTCAGATTTTAATTTTTTACACGTAGGAAGTACTGACAGTTTGACTGAAACTGAAACTGAACTGAGAACTGATATGACCGTCTAAAAGGCCCTTTAAATTTTTTTGCCCAAAACCAATATCTACTAGTATTTGCGTATGGGTGAATTAGTAGGTACAATAAAACTGTATTATAGTCCTTCTATATAATTTCATAGTTGTTGTCTTTGACTGGTACAAAAACTTTTCAGTATCATCATTTAATGTTTGTGTCGTATTTTTATCTAAAACTTTTTACGATTTGAGCATCTAGTATGACTCCATTGTGCCAGGTGCCACAATCCGGTCAAGTTGCGATCATGCTACGATTTGTCATACCGGTTTGTTCCGTTCTTTTTGTGTTCTACATTAAAATTTACATCATTTAGCTTACTTTTGAAAGTCAAATTCTTCTCTAAATTTTGCATTATATAAAAATGTTTTTAATGATATCAAAATAAAATAATAAACATTATTTTATAAAAAGTAAACATTTTTACTATTGAATTACCGATTAAGTACGTTTCAAGCTTCAAAAGAAAATACGAATGGGAACGAAGTACCTTCGAAAACAAAGATAAACAAATTTATCTTTTCTTTCTGTGCTCACAAAATAGAAAGATAAATAAATAAATAAAACGTTGATATAAACAATTTTCTTTTAACAGAACAACGGAGAGAAATTTCAATTCTTCGTTCCGTATTTTTAATATCGTTCGTTTCTTTTTCGCTCGCAGTGCGAGAACCAATGAATGCGTTAGTTGCCGCTTTTTCTATTATTGTTATGTGTATTTCTTCAACTAAAAAATTAATCAAGCCTTAAATTTTTATCAGTATTAAGGAGAATAGAATGTATGGATACATTTATATTTATTGTATTGTACGTAACTCGTTATATTGGAGCGTTCTTATAACAAACAATCATATTATTGAGGAGTGTTTACTAAAAGTTTAGTTTGTATTTTTGTAGAAAAAAGAAGAGACGTATCCAAAGTGATACAAATTTTTTATAAGTTTGCTTTTAATACATTATTTATTTATGTAGATTTTTCATTCACTGTGTGGAAAATGTTTGAATATCCCAAACTGAATATTTAGTTTTCATTTGGTAGACGTATGATTTTCTTACGGTAAAAAAAAAGAAGAATAAGAAATGAAACAGAATTGAAAAGAAATAGTTTCTATTCCGAAATTGAATCTTTACGTTTGAATAGTAAAACGGCACAGAATTCAAAATTACTCGAATTCTACTATGTGCTTCTGTAGTATCTGTACATCTATCACAGAGATTAAAATTTAACTTAATATTTGTTCTTAATGACGCGTACATATATTGCCAGTCAACAACTAAAAAAAACGACTTCAAAAACGAGGAGGTTCTCAATTCAATTCAAAATGTATTTTTTTTTATATATGTACTCGTACACCGATTTCTCCCACATTTCTGGGCCAATTTGCGCCATTTTTTTTTTTTTTTTTTTTTTTGGTTAGTAGATAAAGCTCTCCAGGTGGTTCCATAAAAATTTTATTGATATTGGTTGGGTAATTCTCTAACCATCTTCAATAATATGAATAATTATGGCAATTTTAAAATTTGTCTAATAATAAAATTATACAAAATTATTTACTTCAAAAACTATATAGCAACATATTTTTTAATATTTATGTTGATCCAATTATCCTAAAAAGAATTTTCTGTCAGTACCTAGTTTATAATATTCTTTAATGACTTGAAAAATAGGTTGATTTTCTTCATTGATTTTTTATTTTCCTAGTATGTAATTATTATTTTAAACACAATTTATGTTCCAAATTTCAAAGCAAAATCAGTGAGTGCCCAAAATTATGATTTTTGGATACTGATATTTTGGAAACTAGTCGACCTAAACGTATGAAATTTAGAATACCTACTTCTTTTTTTTTGGTAACTTTCCTGAGATTAGAATTCAGTCTTGCGACGTAACTAGCCTCGGAAATAGCGGAGATCGAAAAAGGCTTACAATGGTTTGAGTAAATATAGCACAGTGCACATTCAGTCGAATTATTTGATGAAAATTTGGCTTGGCGAACTTCGTACATTTATATTAATAAAAATGGTCTATTAATCAGTGCTTCATTGACAACAATACATAATATAGTATTAATAAATACGATCTTAAAGTAGGAATATTTTAAAAATTAAATCCTTAAGTATGGTAAACGGTATAGTTATTGAACAGTTAAGAAGAATTTTCATAACAAAGTACAGAAAAAGTACGTGTTTTAACTTTATTTTTAACTAAAAAATTTATAAATAAAGTAAGACCTGTCTATTTTAATGTACCATATAAAACTTTCATATTACATATTCGTAAGTCTCTGAAAAAAAATATTAAAGTTGTGCGTGTAGAAGAATACTTACAGATATTGGACAAAAATTGCATTTATTAATTTCTGACGTATTTCCACAATCCACAAGTCCACATGTCCACCATACGCATACAGTGCAGTATCCCCTTTCCACAGATAGAGTGTGACGTATGACAAACACATAAGCGTACATTCCGTGTACACAGATATATATTCAGTGTACATAGATATGAGATTTATGTAGTGCATTTGGAGTGGAAGAGAAGTTTAGGTCATTGTGACGTCAGCTTTTGTCCACGTTGAGAAAGCTAGTCTAGAGATACGAAGTTTGTTTTGAGATATTCTGTGCTCAATATAGTGATTTTAAGGGGAGGTTTACTTGAGAGTCGTTAAAAAAAATCGATTTTTTTTTTTTTGCTGAAATTGGTGGCTAATTATGTGTAGAATATGTTCCCAAAGTGATTTTGCTGAAAGTAATTTAAGGGAAGGTTTACTTGAGATTTGATAAAAAAAATCGGTTTTTTTTTGCCGAAATCGATAGCAAATTATGTGTAGAATATGTTCCCAAAGTGATTTTACTGAAAATAATTTAAAAACAAGATTCTTGCACATTAACCGAATCCAGCTTTCTATAAAAAAAAAAATTCAAAAAACGTAGTTCACGCAATAATGAGTATTAAATATAAAATTTTGAAAATACGTTTCATTATATAAGGTACCTAAGGCAATTAAGGCCCACCTAAGCAAAATATGCTTATTATTTATATATCTTATAAAATATCAAAAATATAGTATTTAATTATAAAAATTTACTTATTTTTTGATAAAAATTCCTAAAAAAATTAATGAATTTGTAATTATACAAGTCAAAAATTTGATTCTAAAAAGTGTCTGCAATTGGGCCTTATTTCCGACTGGTGTAGAAAATAAGGCCCACCTATTACAACTGCCTAAAATAGTACATTTATTATTTTTTTTTTAAATTAATTGGGGGATTTTAATTACTTTAAGAATAACTTGAACTTGAAAATACTTTAAGAATAATTTGAACTTATATATCAAAATATTTTCTTATTTTTACACGTTCAAAAAAGTTTCGAAAATCCTTGAATCCCGCTTGACTGCGTGACTGTTATTGAAAACAACAATGAAAAAATTACCTAAGTCATTATTTTTAATTTTTAATTTTTTTATCATATTTTTCGAATAAGTCAAGTACTAGGTGTTTGAATATATTAAGTCGAAATAAATAAATATTAAATCTAAGAGTTCTTCTTAGATTTCCGAATCTCCTTGCAACCTCTCTTTGATTGCCATGTCGAGTGACATAGCTTAAGGCTGCTGTCAGTGCTTCCTCAGACCACAACGCTCTCTTCCTTTTATCAGCCATACTTCCAAACACTAAGGAATAAAAATAAAAATTCGACCAAACCAACTAAAACTAAACTGGCATCATTAAACAAATGCAACAAATAAATCAAAATTAAATGTACTTAGTTTTTTGTCCTTTTTCCTTTTTGTTATTTTTATATTAGAGTAACTATAGTAATTTAAGGTTGTGCGTCTAATTTTGCTTCATTTTTAATGACTTCGGACCTGTTTTAATTGATTTGACTTTGTAGTGTTTGATTTTAATTGTGTTGGTAATAAAGCCCAAACAAAATTTGCATGGGCCTTATTATCAACATGTCAATATTTATACTTATATACATTTTATATAAATACTTTAGAAATAAACTAAATTAATTGATGTAAAACTTAAAGAATATTAATTTTTTTCAATTTTGATAACAAGTTGAAAGAAACATACCTTTAAAAAATCATTAATATAACACTCACAATGTGCACAATTTTTATACCAACGAACGAAAATGTAACATCTAAATTTGCTTGTTAAAATATGACATGAGTTTGTTACTCTGAGTAGTTCAACTTTTGTATCTGGCTTTGAAATGATTGAAAGTTCATTTTAAACTTGTTGATAAGTTAGAGAACTTTTCTTGGTAAGAAATATAGCTAATGGGCCTTATTACCCGCTGGGCCTTAAATGCCTTAGGTACCTTATATTTTATAATATCTCGGAACTACATTTTTGGAACTGGCGGACACGATAGCTCAAAAACTATTCGATGGATCCTTTTTTGTAATTTTTTATTTTAAAGATAATTCAATTCTTCGGCACCTCTACCTAAGTTCGATACACTTTCAATATTTTTTTTATTTTTAAGTTTATATAGTTTAATACTTAGTAAATATATATGTCAAAATTTGAAATTGATATTTATTTCCGTTCTTGAGAAAAAAATTCTAGAAAAATACATAATTTTTAAGGACTCTCGAATAAACCTCCCCTTAAGGAAATTCTTATCATCCATCTAACTCGACTAATCACAGTTTCGGTCCCAACGATGGCGGTTAATCGAAGTTCTACTGTAAATACATCCTTACAATTGAATGTTAACAGAAAGCCAACGAGACAATTCAACGACAATAGAGATATTTGATTGAAAAGGCAAGATAAATCAATTAATTCATTTTTAATTCTAAAGAAATCGTTCAAATTTCGGGAATCAATTTTAAAATAAAAAGACAACTTTTTACTTTACTAATACCACTTTATTTAGAGTTTTAATTTTTTACTTTACTAGGTAATACCACTTTATTTAGAGAATCAATTTTGGAATAATGGAAATTCTATTTTATGTACTGAGACAAATTATACGTAATTATACAAATAATAAGTGATTATGACAAACTGTCAAAATTTATTTTGAGCACAGTCTAGTATTCGAATATCAGCTATAGCATTGTTTTTCAAGATGGAATTTTTAAAAAATTTTTACCACAATTTGGGACAGAGGGAGTAATTTTTTTATTCTATCGGAACCCAATCCCCCTAATTATATCAAAATCAAATTTTAATATACCCAGTGATATTTTTCTAAAACGTAGGTTATTCTATATAAAACGAGTCTCCTGTAGTTCAGTTTAATTTACTATTTAATAACTATTACCATACTGTAAACACACATTAACCACTTCATATATTATTCTTAAACTCATTATTACACCTTCCTCGTATAATAAACATAAAAAACATCTGTCCACCAAATATGCGGTAGCTCTCCCCAAACACTCCTTTGTGTGTTAATTGATAATAATCATAACAATAAATACATAGCTCAATACACTGCCAGGTAGTACCAAACTATGTTTACCATTTTATACCGCACATGAAGAAACAATAAACACTTACCTAAATCTTCCTCGTCGCCATCGATACCCCAATCGTTAACATTATGGACATCAACGTTATGATACGGTAATGTTTGCTGTTGTTGTGAAATTGCAGCTGTTGCCGTTGCGGAGGCCGAAGCCGCCGCCAGTGTCGATGTCGTCGAGCAGGATAATAATAATATTGTTAGAGTAAACACTAAATGAACACCACAACCAATAACAGCATCACTACAATTAATTAAATTTAATTTACACAAATGAAATAATAATAATAACGTAACAATAAAAATAAATGGGACACAAGGCGCTGTTGAAAGTGTTGAAGATTCCATCGTACAAGTCGGACACACCGATGAATTTATGATTAAACCGAATAATGTTATTATTGTGATGATAAATAATTTATTTGTACAGTGTAGCTTATGTTTTTTGTTAAGAACCATCACTGAACTTTTGTGCATTGTTTCTGAATGGACCGGCAGTTGTTTTTTCAGCACACGTTTCACTTGTTGTACTTGATTAGACATTTTAGTTTTTGAAGTTATGTCGCGAAGTGTTAAGAATTGGAGACGTCTTTAATTTTCGAGTCTTCAGCGTACATTGAAACGAAAATCTGGAACATAAAAAGAAAAAAAAATTATTAATAAACTAATTTTTTAGCTAAAAAAAATTATCAAGAAATCAGCTAAAAAAAAATTACTAATAAACAAATTATTCTTAATATTTTTGTAAAAAGTATTTGTAAAAACAAATTAAAACATAAGAAATTGACTTGAAGAAAAATGATTTTTCTAAATTTAAGTTTTGCTGAGACAACGTCGCTAGTATAACTGTTGCTACTAATTCGAACAATTTTTTATTTAAACAATTTTTTTTTGTTGAATCCTAAAACAGATCAAAGAATTTGACCTAGAAACTAAACTTGTACCGATTATACCTAACTGAAACTCCAACCTTTTTGTCAATAATTTAAAAACAATTTAGAAGCCCTAGTCACTGGCAACTGTTTATATTTTATTTCCTGACCTCTAATCGAATCCACTAAATTATGAAATTGGGTCAAACTTAGAAATAAATGGGTTTATACACACCTGCTCAATAAAGTTAATACTGCCGTCAGTGATGGGTAAAATCAGTTTTAACCAAAATTAGAGGCTTTGGAGTCTTGTCTCCGTTTTGCATCTTTTTGCAAGACCAAGACCAGTGCTATCCATGATGTTACGACACCAATAATGAGACTCAAGTATAAAAAATTTACCAGGTATTATTATTAAGGATTTTGGAAAATCTCTAAACAATATGGTTTTTCTACTCCTGTTGAAGAACACACTCATTATATATCTGTTAATTGTTGAGAAAGTTAGGCATTATTTAAAGGTGTGGAGAAATGATCATTACTCAATACCTTTTTGACCAATGAAACCACAGTACTAACCATTATTCAATGGGTCTGCGATTGTTTTGTGACTAATTTATGTATCAAGTTTTAATTTAATATATGTTGCATAGTAACGAGCAAGTAAACAAAATGCTTTACATTTTGTTTTGATCGTTTTATACATATTAATACAAATATTTAATGAAATTAGAAATAGATTAAAAATTTGATTTAAAATTTATATTCAATTTTATTTAAATCAATACCCCTGTCGCAGCATCCTGCATAACATAGCGAATTTCCATATACAATAGTACGTTTTTCTCGGAAACTAGTTGATATAGAGTAATTGTAAATAAAAAAAACCTTCTTTATGTGATTTTTCCGCCTCATTCCGCCAAACTTTTTTCACGAAAAATGTCCAAAACACCGTAAACGTTTTCACGAAATTTCTTAAAAGTAAGATGTTTCGTTCTTGAATTATCGTGCGGACACTTAGTAAACATATATATAAATGTGTCCGCACGATAACTCAAGAACGAAACATCTTATTTTTAAGAAATTTCGTGAAAACGTTTACGGGGTTTTGGACATTTTTCGTGAAAAAAATTTGGCGGACTGAGGCGGAAAAAAAACATAAAGAAGGTTTTTTTTATTTACAATTACTCTATATCAACTAGTTTCCGAGAAAACCGTACTTTTGTAAATGGATATTCGCTATGTTATGCAAGATGCTGCGACAGGGGTATTTTTATTTATAATTACTCTATATCAACTAGTTTCCGAGAAAAACGTACTTTTGTAAATGGAAATTCGCTATGTTATGCAGGATGCTGCGACAGGGGTATTTTATGTAATTTTTTCTGCTTTTAAATGGTGTAAAAAAATTTCGCAAAAATTTTTGAATAAGTGGAAATTTTGGCAAAAAACTAATTTTTTGCTAGAACAAAAACCATGTTCCTGGCATCCGACGTGTCTGGCTGACGAACTCATCCAAGGGTTTGGGACTTCCAATGTTCTCACCAAGTTTCGTAAAAATTGGATACTTCGTTCGAGAGTTATCGTGCGGACATATATATATATATATATATATATATATATATATATATATATATATATATATATATATATATATATATATATGTATATATATATATATATATATATATATAAATAAATACATATACATACAAATATATATATATATATATATATATATATATATATATATATATATATAACTAATTTTTTTCAAGAACAAAACCAATGTCCCTGGCATCCGACGTGTCTGGCTGACAAACTCATCCAAGGGTTTGGGACTTCCGATGTTTTCACCAAGTTTCGTAAAAATTGGATACTTCGTTCGAGAGTAATCGCGCGGACATATATATATATATATATATATATATATATATATATATATATATATATATATATATATAAATTTTAGTGACTATTATTTTCGGTTTCTAGGGACCTCAAAACAAGTTTCTGCCATAATCCCGGGCTCAGGTCATGCCCCCTGCGTCATGACAGTGGCTGTAATAGCTGAATTCCATATATTTATGTTAACTTTCAAAATAATCGCCTGTATATGTTAAAAATTTAAGACTTGTTTACATAAAAATCTTTGTTTACATTAAAAATTTTCTCACGTAGACTGTATATGTATATACAACACACCCAAACCGTACGCATAATGGTAGTACGGATAATGAAATGGTCCTGTACCCTTATACATGTATCACAATAAAATTATGTGATCGTATCAAAGAGGATACCGTATGCATATATATAGATACTATTATATACAAAATATCCATACTGTGTCGAATATGTTCTTAGACTGTGCTTAGATTCACACTTTATACGATAAAATGATCACAATCTAAACAACATCGCTTTTCTCGGAAACTAGCTGACATAGAAAAAAAGTTTAAAGACCTTTTTTATGTAATTTTTTCTTCTCTTTTAAATGGTGTAAATAAATTTCGCAAAAATTTTTGAATAAGTGGAAATTTTGGCAAAAAACTAATTTTTTGCAAGAACAAAAACCATGTTCCTGCCATCCGACGTGTCTGGCTGAAGAACTCATCCAAGATTTTTCTACTTCCAACGTTCTCACCAAATTTCGTAAGCCTAGGAGATTTCGTTCGAGAGTTATCGTGCGGACACATATATATATAAATACATATATATATATACATATATATATATATATATATATATATATATATATATATATATATATAAATTTGAGTGAATATTATTTTCGGTTCCTAGGGACCTCAAAACAAATTTATGCCATGGTCCCGGGTTCAAGTCGTGTCATGACAGTGGCTGTAATAGCGAGTTTCCATTCTGGAAATTCGCTAAAAAGGAAAAAAGTCGTAGAAAAAATATCGTATTCTACTCGCTAGTAATGGCTATTACTCACTCAGATGCATTACGACAATCGCCTCGCAAGCTCGGCTCGTGTGGCAATTTCATCTTCGTGAGTAATAGCTATCATTACCAGCTCGTTGAATAATATACTATTATTAACTCATATTTTACATATTTTAATTCAATTTTTTTAAAGTCGACATCGTAACATGATTTCAAAATATAAATGTGAGCAGAATCGGTTTTATTCTTATCAAGAGTAAATCCGAAATCTAAATTAAATTTTATAAGACTAAAACCAAGATTATATACCTGCCATCAAGGCTAATATTCTTAGTACTAATATTCTAAGGCTGGGATTGTAATTATTTACTGTTAATTTTATTTATTTTACAAAATATTAAACTTTGGACTCTTACTAGTTTGAAGAAACAATTTCTAAAGTAAAACCCACTGTACGAACGTCTCAAAAACTGAACTGAAATGTTTCAAAAGGCTGCGAAAATATTTCAGAGAAAAAAAGTTCTTCAATATTTCTGATATAATATCTTGAAATGTTATTTGTAATGTCCAAGGGCAAGACTTTTTAAAATTTCAGAGATTTAAAAGATTTTGCAGTGTAACCTGAATTTAATAGCACTAATCTGATAAGAAGTTACTTTTAGCTACATACATCACTTCAATATTACTAGCAAAGAAGGGACAACTAAGGTTTCAAAAATAATAATCAGACATTGTTTGGCTGTAATTTCTTTCTACTTTTATTTTTTTATTTTACTTTGCCAGAATTTTCAAATTCAGGAATAAACACTTAACTAGTTTATTTACTCATTTATTGAAATCAATTCTGGTCACAAAGTTGTTATTTTGAAATCGATATATTCCGAACTCATCACAGACTTCTATTCAAATTAATTATTTGAAAAAAATATTCTTTCCAAAAATACAAATATTGAAAGTCCAAAAAAATTTGGAATACATTTAAAAAACTACATAAATTTTCCTAGTTTAAATGCTTCAATACCATTAGAACTACTCTCAATCCCCTAGTTCTATTTTCAAGCATAACATATAAGTTTAGTAGATAATAGAGTGAGTCAACATGAAGCATATAGACTTGAATGAAATGAGATAGGAAAAGAGATAAATAAAATTTAAAATGTACTGAAATGTATTACGGAAATCATTGGTTATGAAAGTCTGTGTGGTCCCGATCTTCTACAAGAATATAATCTGTTTATGGCCAATAAAATTTCCTAATAATAATAATAATTCAAATAATTCAATATTTTTGAATAGAAAGGGGAAATGATTTAATCTCTTTTCGAAAATATTTCCGTCGATTTTTTGGACAATTGATTTTAACGTTCATTTGAATACATGCTGGGTTTTTTATTTCATATTCCGTTCATAATTGTTTCCTTTTTTTCCTAAAAAAAAGAAAAAACAACAATTTATGAATTTTGTAAATTGGAGAAATTAACGTTTACACTATAAAAATAAACTAATATGATAGATATAATTTTTACTTGAAGTAAGTCCATGAAAGGGTTTTTACCTTTTTTCGCCCTAGGATAAATAAAAAGTAATGTTCATTTATAATTTAAACAAGATACAGAATAAATATTTTTATGAAGATATTATTTTTAGTGAAAATGTTGACATAAAATCTTCCATTCTTTTCAACGAAGCAATTATTTTGTCTAACAATAAATTGCAGTAACTGAAGCAGAAACAAAAAGATGAATTCAACTAAATAAAGTATAAGAATACATACATGTACAAATAATATATAGAATAGAAGTGAAACTTGATTCATATAGAACGATTCATAGCAACTGACTATATTCACCGATAAAAGGCAGTTCCGCGAAATCTCTCGTAAGGTTGGCACTATGAATTTTGTAAAACTTATACATTACTCTGAATGTAATATTGAAAACGATCAAAATGAGTGTCACGCCAGTGGCGTAGCAAACATAATTGGCGCCCGGGGCACGATACTTTTTTGGCGCCCCTCTCGTCTCTCCGAAAATACATATTGTAATATTTGGTACCCTTCTAATACACATTTGGCGCCTGGAGAATGATAGACACCCTTGCCCCCATCCCGCTACGCCCATCTCGAACATGTTACCAGAACAACATTCAATCAAATTCCTTACAGCTGGTTCATATTTCATATTTAATTTTGTGTACCTACTTATATTTTGAAAAGAATAATGTACATATCCATCTCTTTTAATTGGATCGCCACTGTTTTTATGTACTGTAAATATGGCGTTAGTACATTATTTTCTACTTCAGAAAAGAGCAATAAAATAAAAAGGAAAAATGAAATTTTTAAGAAATGAATCAGAAGAGGAATTACATTTTAGAATTTGTTTACATTCAGTTTAGTTCAATTAGCAAATAACTGTAAGAAATTGACGTTATTTTGACTTGTATAAAAATAAACAATGGACACGCGATCTATAAAAGTATAAAAGAGCCATATTACTTTTAAAAGTAATCTAGTATGCAATAGGTTATTATTCTAAACAGACTTATATAAATACATTGCGATTTACCAAGTCTTTAAAAGTGCAAAATGGCCCCATTAATAGGTATTTTACACAGGTATCAACACGTCCCTACAACCAAACGGATATGTGCCCAATGTTAATTAGTACTTGTGTGCCAAAGTATTTAAGTTCAAGGAAAAACGAGATGCTTCTGACTTAATCGAGCTTGTATTGAAACTACATTTATTTTACAGTGGTTAATGGTAGAAATACCTTTAAAATTCAAGAACATATTCCCAAATTTTTAGGGGAATATTCGAAGTATCTTTCGTATGTTTAAACCTCTGAATATAAAAAACACTTGAAAGCGTGAAATGTGGTTTATTCGTATGTTTGCGTTATAAAGTTTTGATACGACAATATTATGTCAAACACTAGTGTATTATTATATTATATTATATTAGGGTAAGTGCGGGAGAGATGGCGCAGTTCGTCCGTTGATTGATAGATATCGCTATTAATAGATTATATGTTTAAAATAAGTTACTTATTTAAGCTGTATATGGTAACATTCATGGTTATGTCATCAGTTTAATAATTATCCAACTTTTTATAATTGAAAAGTACATTTTTTAACATAATATTTTATCAAGCATTTAATTCAATAGAATTTAAGAATGTTTATTTCATTTTTTTTTAATGAAAATGAGTTTTGTTATTAATTTAAGTATATTATAAAAGTACTGTATAAAATTTTAGGTTGGAATTCCGCTCTATACTTGCTATAGCAACATGCGGGATCTATCCCAACAAAAATTATAGATGCCGCATCATATTACATGTTAAAGACATATACCTCAATTATGCGATTTTTTTTGGACTGTAAATTTTACCACGTAAATAAAAGATCCATTAATGGATCAGGAAGAGCCCTCATATTAGTGAAGATAACGAAAATAATGAGGATTGCCTGTGTATTAAATGTTTTGAAAAGTACTCAGAAACAAAAAAAAAGTTGACTGGTTAAGATGTATAAAGTGCTAAAAATAGTTACATATGGCATGCATCATGTATGGAGATGTGTGTAAAATGCAAAATTTTTGATATGAACTATCCGGCGGCGCACCTTCTTTGATGCGGCATCTCTCCCATAGGTATGGGAGAGACGCCGCTTTGCAGGCTCTACAAATATGTTAATTATGAATCCTTTAACACTCAAAATTTAAAATTATTTATAAATAATTTTAAATAACAATGTTTACATTTATTGTGTACCAAATTTCAAATCAATTAAATGCATACTTTTAGAATTATCAAGCGATTTCAAAATATGCGGCATCTCTCCCGCATTCACCCTATATAAAGGCAATATTATGTAAAACACTGGAATATAAAACAATTCCATTTGACAAAACACTAAGAATTAACTGATTTTAAATGATTAAGACGAGTTAACTCGTCCTGCAATATGGCGGCTCAAAATGCTATGATATGTATATATTCACTGGTACAGGTGCCGCCATCTGTGATAAATATTCCGAAATACGGTATCATTCTAAATAATGTTCAATTTTATCGACATAGTTTAGTATAATTTATATTTTGTAAATTCCTATAGGGTTCACTTTTTTGATGTTGGAATCTTTAATTTTTTTTTCTTTTTTTGTAACCTTATGTATTGTACTTATCACTGGTAGTAAAAAGTCCGGCATTTTAAGACTAAAAAAAATTTTCCAAACTTAAAAAGAAAAATGTACTATTCGTTTTATTTTCAAAATACGTACCTGTATGTATACAAATTGTGTCCCGCAATAAATATAGTCCTGTTTGCTAAAAAATAGACAATACATTATGTTCTTTATATCTCACTCGTCTCACCCCGTTACCTACCTCAAGGAAACTGTCTACAAACTATGCTTTACGATTTGCCCAGTATTATAATATAATAGGGTTCATTGGTCCGTGATGAATGAATGAATGAATGCTGTAAGTGGGTCGGGATTCAAAGCTCCCGTTGCACGTAGGCCACCAAATACGGGCCCATTGTACCCTACGGCATCCAAGACGGGCTAGCTAATGCCCAGTTCTTCATAGAAACTCAGGATTGCACTCCTGTCTGCAATTCTGATGTTCTCGGAACTCAGTATTGGACATCCCAAATACTTGCATCTTAAGGATGACGATGCTTCACGAGAGCATAAAACATGGGACGAAGATTCGTCCTCCCAGCCACACCTGCGGTGGAGAGGCCTTTCCACTAATCCCATGATATGCAGTTGCTTCCTCAGGACGTAGTGCCCCGTGAGCATACCTGTTAACCGGCTCAGCTGTACCTTGCTTACAGATATTAGCAATTCTTTTCTCCGTTTTAAACTGGGCTGTACTATAAGCTCTCGTGCCTGTCTGGCCGTTGTACACACTTTCCAGAGATGGGCGTGTTGTTTTTTAGCCCAGTCATCTACAGCACACCTCATTCTCTGGAATGACATTCCTAGGGCCGGATCTGGACCTATTAAAGGTTGAGTTGAGCCCCGTATGGCCTGGTACCCATACCAAAACAACTGGACAATGGACCGAGAGTTGATCCAACGTTTCTTGGCACTCGTGTATTAATCTTGACGATATCCTAACGCCATTAAGGGCGCTTTGGTGATTAAGAGTTATATTTTTGATTTCAGACGTTTAATCTATTATAATAAATTGACGGAATGCCACTCTTCACCCTTCTCCAATAGTTAAACTAGTATGGAAAATATTCTAATAAAAATCCCTCAGTTATTCACTTATTGAAATCAATCTAAGTATATAACTTTTTCGACATATTAATTTACTTAAAAGGCACATTTTTATTATGTCATGCATTGAGAGACATATTGTAAAACGTAATGTTGCTGAAAGAAGGCAAAAACATATTTTTCTATACGACAAAGTGAATGAGTAAGTGAGATTGCTCAAACACATTTATTTACATACACACAAACGTCCTTACTCCTTATACTTCTTACAGTTTTTATCCTTATAGTACACAAAAAGTCAGTATCTACTAGATAATTTGCTTTGTGCAATTCATGCGATGACAACCGTATGTGTGTAAGTTGTAAATCCTGGGATTGAGTTTGAGAGAGTTGAGTTGTTTTTTTTCTCGCATTTTTTTTTACTTTAATCATTTAAAATAACATTCAGCATGGGCTAGCAGAGACATTAATAGAGATAGTACCATGGAACAGCGTTTCTCAACCTTTTTTCAGTCACGGCTCGGTAAAATCTCGGATAAGTTTGTGGGGACGGGCCACATATAGGGTGGCATAGGACGACTATTTATCAGTTTTCTAAATTACATTTATATTTGATATGAAAAGTGATTTTCCGATCACGTAGCCAACCATGTAATTCAGACAAATATCAACACTTTTTTAAGAATTTAATTTTAAAAAAAATTCCTGTAGCTCCGAACCATTTTTGTCATAAGTTCAAATAACATTAAGGCCTCCAGTAAGAAGTGCCTTTTTTCAACCACCTGATCAACCATGTAATTCAGATAAATACTGACACATTTTTAAGCATGAGAGAAATGTTTAAAAACCGTTCGTTAATCTTAAACAGAATTATTGTTTCTTGAAATCATTTCCGCCATTAATTGAAATAACATTTTGTTCTGTAATATGAGATGTCATGTTTCGACCATTTGGTCGACAATATGTTTCCACCAAGCTATTCCCACCGTTTTCTTTTTTCCGAAGAAAAAAGCTGGGCCATATTCTACTAGTCATGTGCTATCATAGTATCATGTGCCATAAGTACAAACCCCAATAATGGCCTTTTTTACAAACAAAAACTATTTTTGAGACTAAAGTTAGTCGCACCTTTTCCTTTTCTAAAACAAAAAAAAGTTATGCTATATTGTGCTAGACGTGCGCTATTATGTACCGTAAATTAAAAATTAAATTTCAAAATATGCAATTATTATCGCCAAAAATCTTTTTATTATAAAGCTAGCCCCGACATTTTCTTATTTTCAAAGCAAAAATAAAAATTATAAATATTTTTGTGATTCATTTTAATTCACACATCTTTCTACGGACCGGTAAGATACTTTCGCGGCCCAGCACTGGTTCGCGAACCAGCGGTTGCCATAAAAGACATGTACCTATATGTTTTGCAAAAAGTATTTTCTTTCATACTCTTAAATGCTAATACTTATAAAAGACAGCCGGCAGTTCACAAAGCTCTTTTTCATTAATATATATATACTGTTCTGTTGTTACTGACACGTATAAGGTTTTTTTTCTTCCTTTATAATCGAATTTGAAGATTTGAAGAAATTAGTCAGAATTTGGATCAAACGTATATTAGATAGGTAAATAGTATGTTATACATCAAGGGACTTGGGTGTGAAGTTTGTTACCAGAGGACCTGTAAAGGTCCAAGGGCAACAAATCACACGAGGGATTAAAAAACACCTTAGTCCTGTGGTGTATGTACTATTTTTCGCAATTCCGAATAATTTAAAATTATAAAAATTTAAAAACATTTATTTAAACGTCATTCAAATTGTATGTAATAATATTCCATCAAGTAGGTATATTTTGGATAAATCAATCGAATTGTACAATACAGTCAGTGATATACAAATACAATATGTATAACTGTTTGTCTTTATTTATAAATTTGAATTTGTTTATTATTTTCAATTACATAGCAATGCTATTTAATTTAAGTTAAATTTCTGTAAATTGTGCTTGCTGATTGGTTCAAAAGCAGGAGCAATAGTATATTATTCAATGAGCTGGTAATGATAGCTATTACTCACCAAGATGAAATTGTGACACGAGCCGAGTTTACGAGGCGAGTGTAGTAATGCTTCTGAGTGAGTAATAGCCGTTGCAAGCGAGTAGAATACTATAGTTTTTTTACGAATTTTTCCCTTTTTGATTTAAATAAAATTGAATATAAATTTGAAATTAAAAAAATAAAACTTTTAATCTATTTCTAATTTTATTAAATGTTTGTATACCTATGTATCTATGGAAATGATCAAAATAAAATATAATTTGTTTTGTTTACTTACACGTTACTACGCAACATATATGAAATTAAAACTTATAGATTATATTGACAAAACAATTGCAAGCTCGTTGAATAATGGCTAATACGGTGATTTCATTGGTCCAAAGGGATTGAGTAATGATCATTCCTCCACACCTTTGATAATGCCTAACTTTTTTCAACAATTAACAGATATGTAATGAGTGTGTTCTTCAAGAGGAGTAGAAAAAATAATTTTTTAATCCCTTATGGGACTAAAAGTGAATTTTTGAGTCCCGTGGGACTGAAAGTGGGACTACAAAATTGGAAATTCTGCATACTTTCGAATATACTTACGTCTTGAAGCTCCAACTCCATATGCTGTTAATATAATCATTAAATTTCTTCTGTTAATATCAGACCGGTTTACACTTTAAAATTAAAAATTTAAATATGTGTAGGTATAGTTGTGTAATATAATTTTTAAGGTTTTTTTTTAAAAATTATAGTTTTTGTTTTAAAGAAAATAATCTTTTATACCCTTTTATGCTATTACATTAAACACTTTCTGCGCAAGTACAACTTGACGAAATTTTCTTAATGTTATTTAGTCAACCTGTACCCTTATTCAAATTTAAGTCAACTTATGCACTACCATTCACTTCTCTGTCTTTAGTACATACAACCAAATAGTCTAATTATTTTCATGGATTTTTATTCCAAACATGATAAAATTTCATAAATCGACATATAAAACCTTTGATAGAAACCTTTGGTACGTGAACCAAATTCGCTGTTTGATGCAAGTTTAGAGGATTCACTGTATCTATGATTATCTTCAGCAGGATATAAGATATCTTTAAAATTATCTTCAAACAAAATCTATATTCCAACTATTTCTCTCATGTACGATACATAAAATCTACATAATATAAAACAATATAATTACATTTTGTCCCCGTTTAAAGTTTGCGAGGATAGATTTAAATAATATGTTAGTGTGGTCTTGATTTTATTTTTATTTTTTTTTCTCAACTGTAAAATGAAATAGTGTGGTAAGAATATTCAGCACGAGTAAGCAGGCAGCACACAACAGAGGAGCTGCAGGACTACTGGTGGGTGGGTGGGTGGTAAGAGATCAACCGCACTTTATACATGGATCGTTCGTTCTCATAACTGTTGTTCAGAGTAACTGTACCTACCTTTGAAAGCGGAATGCGCAATAATTGTTGTAACTAATTAGGTACATAGTTAAATTAGCCATCTATAAAAAATATACCCCTGTCGCAGCATCCTGCATAACATAGCGAATCTCCATTTACAAAAGTACGTTTTTCTCGGAAACTAGTTGATATAGAGTAATTGTAAATAAAAAAGACCTTCTTTATGTGATTTTTCCGCCTAATTCCGCCAAATTTTTTACACGAAAAATTTCATTTCACGAAAACAATTTGGCGGAATGAGGCGGAAAAATCACATAAAGAAGGTCCTTTTTATTTACAATTACTCTATATCAACTAGTTTCCGAGAAAAACGTACTTTTGTAAATGGAAATTCGCCTTGTTATGCAGGATGCTGCGACAGGGGTATTTCATTTTTTGAAGTGGTACCTCCTCCTTGAGGTCGCTCAAAAAAATCGGATGGTGGGTCCAGAACTGTCTAAATCCTACTACTGACTTTTTTTCTTATTTTCTCAAAAACTAGCTAACCTAGAATAATAGTTCAAAAACCTTTTTTATGTGATTTTTTTTCGTCTTTGCAATGGTGTAAAAAATGTGGCAGTGGCATGTGTATATATAAATATATATATACATATATATATATATATATATATATATATATATATATATATATATATATATAAATTTTAGTGAATATTATTTTCGGTTTCTAGGGACCTCAAGACAAATTTCTGCCATAGTCCCGGGCTCAAGTCGCGTCATGACACCTACTGTAATAGCTGAATTTCCAGAATTCTTTCTGGAAATTCGCTAAAAGGGGAAATTAAAAGTATGGTTTCACAGTAAATAAGTATATAGGTGCGTTACCAACAACTCTTTTCCAGATATAAGATCAAGAATGTATAAATTGTGGAGTAGGTACACCAGTATTGGTACACCAATATACAACACCTTTCAGGTAGATGTGGTAGAACATCAAAATTATTTCGGCATGCTTACCATGCGCATTCTTGAACTAATATTTCGAACAGAGTTAGACGTATATGATCTTTTTTACAGAAAACTTTCTAATTAATAATAAATTATTACATATAATAATTAAAATTATTGTACAATTAATAAATAATAAAAAAGCAAATATTTAAAAATAACCAATTTTTGTGATCTTTGATTCTGAATGGTTCTCTTAGCGGATACTATCTTGGAGTGTACTTTAGACACTTTGTTTATTATGTGTGTGCAAAAAATCGTGTCACCTTTGTTTATTGTTACAACAAGTTGTTATACACAGTGAAAAAATTTGTGTTAAAATTAACACATTTCACATGTCCAGAACGGTCCACTCAATTTTTTACGTTATTTTAACACAAAGCATATGTGTCAAATCTATACACAAGATTTGTGTCAATAGTCTAACGCACAAGAGGACATACATTTTGTGTTAATTTTTCAGATTTATTATCAGAGTTAGTTGTTAAACTTTTTTATTCAATATTTTAATTCCACTGAAGCTTAAGATATTTGAAAGTCGTCAAAAATTATAACGATTTTGTTCATATATTATTATAAATGAAACTCGAAGAACGCAAAGTAAGTCAGTTCTTTGTAACAATTCTTAATTGTGTCCATATATATCTGCGAAAATACAGATAATAAAAAAGATGAGAGTAGTATTACACAAAACCGAAAAAATGTAAGTTTTTTCAGTTATTGACGAATATAGTTTTATCAAACGTATGAAATTGAAACAATTTTCTTACACTTTAAGGTTATTTTGTTACAGATTCAGTTAAAAAAAATCATGTGGGCTTATTTGAGATTGTATTATATAATACACAATCTTATATGTAAGTAAGCTTACATGATTTTTTTTAACTGAATCTGTAATAAAATAACCTTAAAATGTAAGAAAATTGTTTCATTTTTAAACGTTTAATAAAACTATATTCGTCAATAACTGAAAAAACTTATAATTTTTCGGTTTTGTTTAATAATAAGAACTACTCTCCTCTTTTTTATTATATATATTTTGGTAGATATATATTCTAATCTAATTTACCTACTAATCTAATTTACCTACTGTCCCAAATCAAGAAGATCCCGTATGTTCTGGGAACCCGGACCTACTGGGAACGTTATAGGAAAAGCGGCGGCACAACCCAGTGTTTTAGGTGCCAAAAGCACGGTCACGCCTCCCGAAACTGCGGCAGCCAACACCGGTGCGTGAAATGCGGAGACACGCACGCCACGGAGACCTGTACGAAGACCAGGGATACTCCAGCTACCTGCGCCAACTGCCGCGAATCACATCCGGCAAATTACCGACAATGTCCAGCACTCCTGGAATACCAACGACGAGTGCAGTCCAGGCGCGCTCCCCCGAAGCGACCTGCATTCATCCCGGCACCGGTCCCAACTTCAAATCCATGGTTCAAGACCGCAACACCAGCTCCTGCTCCAGTATCTTCAGCACCGATCCCAGTCCTGGAGAACGCACACCACTTCCCGGCACTCCCACAACGGCGTCAACGTCCCGCACCACAGCCATCAACAGCTGCTACTGCTCCCGCCACCGCTCCAGCTCCTGCAGTTCCGGCCCCAACCCCAGCTCCATTCCCATCCGCTCCCAGTTCTGAATCATCTTCGGATGATTTTCTCACGCTCGTCACAGAGCTGAATCAATTGAATCAGCTTTGTGACATAAAAACCATGATACAGTCTGTTCGTGAATTGAACAGCAAACTTCGTAGTTGCTCCGATGGCTTCCAACGTGCCATTGCTGTCTACGAGTGGGCCAGCCGCTTTAACTAAGCGGTTTCGCCTACTCAACCTGAACATCGGCGGTGGTCTTTTGATGAAGAAAGAAGAACTTCTCGCTCTGCTGCACACCCACAACGTTGATGCTGCTGCCATCACAGAGACCTGGCTCAAACCTAATAAAACTTTTTCTGTTCCAGGCTACAAAATCCACCGTAGAGACAGGAAAGACCGCAAAGGAGGGGGGGTTGCACTGCTCATCCGTAGGGGTGTCAAGCATAGTGCAATGCCGGACCTCGAAATCCAGACCGAACATGTCAGCGTGCTGATCGAGGCGACGCCACCATTCATCGTCACCGCCGCCTACACACCCGGCCAAATTGATGCGGACGACTTCGAGAAGCTCCTTGACCGCAGTCCTCATACACTACTGACTGGCGACTTTAACGCGTTCCACCCAGCGTGGAATAAGGCAACAACGGACATCAACGTTAACGGGAGGATTTTAATGCGGCTTCTCGAAGAGACTAGAACCGAACTACTGTTCCCGGACGGTCCCACACACTACCCGCGAGCAGAAGGACTCCTTTGCAACACCATCGATCTAACCATCGCCAAAAACATGAATACCCGTTCCTGTCATACCTACACCATCCAAGGACCTGAATCCGACCACGTTCCTGTCATTACGGACTTCTGCTTTCGTATGAAAAAACCTAAACCCGTAACAGTGCCGGACTTTGCTAATGCGGACTGGAGCAAATTCAGGACTATGATAAACGAAGGTATCAATGTTCGAAAGGATATTGAAACTATTCGTGATGTCGACACTGTCCTGGAGGAGCTGCAGCACGAAATTGGCGAAGCCAGTAAGCATTGTATCCCGACCAAACGTGTCCCCAGCGCCTACACATATAACCCGAGTCCCGAAATCCTTGAACTAATCCGGGAACGGAACAGACAAAGACGACTGTACCAGCGGACAAGACAGATACATTACAAGGACTTACAGACGGACCTAACCAGACAGATACGTGACAAAATACGCGACGAACGCGGACGACTATTTAACGAATACGTTGAACAGCGGATTGACTCCAACCAGCACTTTTGGCAGCTAATTCGCTCGTTCAAACCACGTGACGCGACAATACCAGCACTAAACAAAGACAATTTGTTAGTTACAGATTCTTCGGAGAAAATCCAAATTATCGCGGATTCATTCCAGGAGGCGCACCGCATCGGAGAGCAGCTGCCACATCCACGTGAAAGCGAGGGTATTGCACGAGCAGCAGCCGAAGTCGCGAATGCGTCTGTCCTGCCGACTACTATCAAACCCACAACTGTGGGCGAGATCAGTAAACACATTAGGAAAGCAAGAAATCGTAAGGCCCCCGGCGCCGACACCATCTCCAACCGGCACCTGAAAAAGCTGCCGAAGAAAGCCCTTCTTCAGATGAAACACATCTTCAACAGTTGTTTACAACTCAGCTATTTTCCGCAACAGTGGAAAATGGCAAAAGTTGTTCCTCTTCCCAAACCGGGAAAACCACCCAACCTCCCCACCAGCTACCGACCTATCAGCCTGCTTCCCTCGATCAGCAAACTCCTTGAAAAAGTCATCCATACCCGCCTTCTATCACACATAGAAGAACATGAACTAATCCCAAACGATCAATTTGGTTTCAGATCCGGTCACTCAACGACGCACCAGCTCGGTAGGATTACCGATCACATCACCCGCGGATTACGCAAGAAGCTGAACACGACGCTGGTATCTCTGGATATCGAGAAAGCTTTCGACAATGTATGGCACGCCAACCTCATCGCCAAGCTGCAGTCCCATGATGTACCAATGTATATCACCAGGATCATCCAGAACTACCTCTCTAACCGGAGCTTTTATGTCGAAAGCGGCGACGCCAAGTCCAGCGTCCTCCAGATACCAGCAGGCGTGCCCCAAGGTTCGATCCTTGGGCCAGTCTTGTTCAGCTTATACATCAGCGACATCCCCAAGATGCCACCCAAGGTCCAGATCGCCCTGTACGCTGATGATACTGCCGTCTTCACCTCATCAACGAGAGCGAACCAGTCGACTGCTGATAGGCGGATTGAAAAGGCGCTCACCACCCTCCAGGACTACTTCCAGGAGAACCGCATCAAAGTCAACTCCAACAAGACGGAAGCCGTCGTCTTCACACACTCCAGGCTGCTTCCACGTTCCCAGCTTCGATGCGGCGACTCCCGAATCACCACGTCACCCGTCATCAAGTATCTCGGTCTGCACCTCGACCGTAAACTCACGTTCAAGACAGCTGTAACACGACGACGAATCGCCGGCGAATGTGCTGCTGCCCGACTGCGGCCCCTACTCATCTCCAATGTCATCCCGACGGCGAAGAAGATACAGCTGTACAAGACGTGCATCCGGCCCATCGTCACATACGCCGCACCTGTGTGGTGCACTGTTTCATCTGGCAACATTGCCAAATTGCAACTGTTCCAGAACAGGATACTTCGTCTTATCCTGAACGCCCCGCGACGTACCCCGGTACGTCAACTACATCAAGAATCAGGCGTTGAACCTGTTCTTGACTACATAATGTCATTAACTTCACGTCACCTGGCCAGATGCCGTCTTCACCACAACGACCGAATTGCTGACATGTTCCTGCCTTCAAAGACGCTGTCCAAGCGGAGCAAGAAGTTCATCCTGCCGAAGGATATCTCCCCACCGTGACTGCCCTCGGCCCCGGGGGGCGGTCAAATGTGTACGTGCGGACGGAGTAAGTGAAGAGAAAGTGTGTGCGTAAGTGTGTTTAGGTTAAGTTTTATTTTATTTTTAATTATTCATGTTTAAAGGTTTTTTGAAAATTTTCCTTTGTATAGAGTCATTAATAATTAAGTATTTTCATGTATTGTATTACTTAGATTGTACATGTTAGGTTAGGGTTAAGCACTAGTTGTAGGTACCTAGATTTAAGTGAAGTATTATAATTACATTAAAATTTTGTAAAATATTGTACAGTTTTTTGAAAAAATATATTTCGTATTTCGTATTTTACCTACTTATAACATTCTTTTGTTCTACGCAAATATTATGTTACTTCTTTGTTGTACAAAACAGGTTAACATTTTTATTCTGTTAAATCGAAATTTGTGTTAATATTTTCATTTAACACAAACACGAAATGTTACATTAACGCAGGGTTGTACTACTTATTTAAAACAAAAATTTTAACCACTAGTTAGTCGAATTTTCTCCGAAAAATTAGACTTATACAGTCTATACGATAAGAGCTGCGAGAGGCGAGAGTAGGGGCGCTATCCGTTTTCGGACCCGTAGAACACGAATATGTAGAAAAAAAAAATGTCTGATATATATATATATATATATATATATATATATATATATATATATATATTCCCGCCACCTTTTAATTTGTGTAGGCCCCCCCTATGGAAGTTAAGAGATGAAATTTGGTAAATGGGGCTCATTTTCGAGGCACCTCATACTATCAAAGTGGGGTCAAATTTTGGGCAAATTTTTTTTCTGACCCGACCTTTAAGGGGCTGGTGGGGGGCGGAAAAGCAATAAAACTCTTTCAAACCGGTTTTAAATAATGTTTCGGTCAATTATCTACAACATATCCAAAATTCAGCTTCCTAAGATGATATGGTGGGAGTAGAGGGGGAAAAACGATTTTCGCTGGATCTAACAGGCCCCCAGCCCCCCAGAATTAACGTAGAGGGTTGAAATTTGGTGTGTTGATAAAGTTCGTACCTAGGTTGTGCTTTTTGGAGGTTTTAATATTTTACCCCCACCCCCCTCATTTTTAAGCTACAATTTCATGCATTTTCGACGTTTTCGAAGTTTGTACCACTCGCACAGGTCACCCGAATAAACCTAGAGGGCTGAAATTTTGTATTCGGATTGAGTTAGTATCAAGGAGGTGCCTTTTGGGGGTCTCGACTTTTAACCCCTACCCCCACCATTTTTATACCCAAAAGAACATGATTTTTCTTGTTTTTTAACAGTTTCGTTCGGGTCAAAATCTCCCCAAATAAACCTAGAGGGCTGAAATTTGGTGTACAGGTTAAGCTAATAGCCAGACACTGTTTTTTGGAGGTTTCAACTTTTAACCCTTACCCCCACGATTTTTACGCCAATATTTCCTTAATTTTTTTGCTTGTTTTCTAACACGTCTAGAGACTCCATAAGGAAACCTAGAGGGCTGAAATTTTGTACGTGTATTCAGTTAGTATCCAGCTAGTACCTTGTAGGGAGTCCGCATCACTTTTCCCCCCACTTCTCCCATTTTTACATCGGAATTGAATGCTATTGTTAAATATGTTTTAAAAGCATTATGTTTATTCTAAATACAAGTAGGCGAATAGTAATTTTAAAAAATTTAAAAAAAGTCGTCAAGTGCGTGTTTGACACGCATTATTTAGGGCTACTCAGGAATTATGTGTTGTATGTTGTATGAATCATTACATGTTGTATGATTAGTAAGAAACCTGCAAAAAATTTTGATAATTATACCATAGCTACAAGTTAAGGATATTATGGAGGTACTTAAAAATGGTGACAGTCTTATGAAAATTTGTGCGAATAATGGTTTTTCTAAATTTAATCGACTGTGAAAATTTAAATTAGATTCACTACAGCGTTTAAAAGTTATTGCAGGTTTAATTTTTGCTCACTTTTAACATGCAGTCTAATTGAGTTTTCAATAGAAACCGAATATAAACCAGCTTTTAATGCTTAGAAAAAATGGTGATAAGGCTCTTGTTTTTGTTTTAGATGTTAGGAAAAATGCTTATACAACTTTTTTTACCCCCAAATTTACCAAAATAGCCCCTCTAGTAGGTCCGACTCTGGCTTTGTATATATCAGTAGAAAGCTCTCTAAAAATGAAGTGTTGTGTCAATTTAAAATTTTTCTTTATCTGCCGCAGTTTTCAAGTAATCTAGCAAAATTGAAATTTTACCCTAATTTTGAGGGGTAATTTCACTTCTTAAATGGCGACTGTGTCAGATGAAAAAAATCGGGTCCGTTATTTTGGTCGACCCTACGGGTTGTCCCGATTTACTCTTTTCTCGTCTCTTTTGATCCCAATTTTTCATAGAGAAGAAATTATACGATTTTTGTTAATTTTTCAAAAACCACCAATATTTTTAAATTTTTTTGGATACTGCTGATAAAGTGACCATCTTCGCGTAAATTTTTAATATATTAAAGATTAGGTACTCATAAAATAAATACAAAAAAATACGGTGTGAAGTCTGAATGCGTACCTATTCATCCTTGTCTACGGTAGCACATTTTTTATTGACATAAATATTAGAAACGCAGGAAAAGAGACCAGGAATCAACATAGAAGTGGATTATGGTACGATATATTTTCTGAAAAAAGTGCTTAGGACCAAAGTTATAGAATTCAAAGTGATGCACTTGATGATGACTTTGAAGTTGACCTTGAGGTCAATTTCCAAAGTCATTTGAAAATCATTTAATATTTTTCAAAAGGAGTAGCTTACTTTTCACCCCTAAATGGTTCAAAGTATATTCGAACGAATTTCACATGCAAGATAGAAAATAAGTGATCAAGAAGTAATTTTGAAAAATACTTGCTCAATCGCAATCGGAAAAATAATAGTTAATCATATGTTCAATTGAATTCCTAATATGATAACTATAGAGTAGCAATAAAAATTTTAAAAAATTTTGAAAATTTATAATATAACATAAAGTTAATGTTTAACTTACAATTAGAGTGATATTAAATCTTTTCTTAACTTTACTTCTAAAATTACTTACAAAAATGTTTTCTTCTAATTTTTTCTATAAATCAACTTTGAAGATAGATTGAGTCAATACATGAAATTACTGCTTATAGGTACAGGATATGGTCAAACTTCGGCAATGGCTAATCATTTTCAACTGACCTTGAAAATCGATTTCAGGGTCACTATCAAGTGCATCGCTTCAAATTTTACAAATTTCGTACTCAGCCCTTTTTTCAGAAAATATGTCGTTTCAAAAATATCTAGCTATAACTGTTTTCATCTACAGAGGTTGAATGGTGTTTTCTACCCCTAAAAAGCGTATTTAGCCGAAATAAAAAAACACGTATTTAATATTTTTCGCTGTTTAATAAGTATGTTAAGTTTCATTCAAATTGGCAAGTATTAGTTGGGTAGTGTTATTTGTCAGAATGTTTTGCCGATCTAGTTTTTTCAATATTTCTTTGCTCGTTTTCAGAATTTGTATTTTAATTTCTACGGACAAATAACTCATTCTTTTCTTCGATTTGAGTAACTTTTATTTGCTGATGTTGACCATTAATTGATCGAAACATATCAAATATTTTTCAATGATTTTTTTAGCGAATGTCGAAAATTTTGAAAATTTTTTCACCGTTAGTAAGTTAAAGTATTTGAATTCATTAAGTAATTAAATGATGTCCACAAGAACCTTACGGACTACCATAAGTTATATGAGATCCCTAGGACCCGTTTTTTACTGTTAGGATAAACTTTTTACTAAAATTATTTTAGATGAATAAAGGTTATGTTGTATGATTTCCGCCAGGGTTTACTGTTCCCATTATTGTAAAAAATAAACTAACCGACCGATTTTGAAAATTTTTTCACTGTTAGAGAACTAAATTATTTTAGATGGATACAACTATGCTGCACAAAGTCCGTTCGGGTTCTTGGGTCCCAAAAATATCAAAACTAATTACCCAGCCGATTTTAAAAAATCTTTTACTCTTAGAAAGCTAAACTATTTTAAATAGGTACAGTTCTTAGATGAGATCCGCCAGTCCCTAAAATTTGGAAATTCGCTATGTTATGCAGATGCTGCGACAGGGGTATTTAATCTGACAAACACAAAAATATTGCAGATCCATGGTAACGCGATTTAAAAATGAAATATTATTGATCAAAAAGTGTCAGAGATCACATTGATCCTGAGAAAAATTTCTCACCATACTTGCCCCACGTTCGATAAATCTGTTTCCAGCCTGTATATGTAACCGTGTATGTATGTAAAGCAGCAAACACTCTCGGAAACCGCGTAATGTTATAAAAATTTTCTTTAACTTGCGCCTTTTCGACGTCAGTTGTTGGAAATTTAATGAATTCTTCACGCAACAAAGCAATTTTGGGTGACACTAATTTCACTACTTTGCTAGTAGTAGCTTTGAAAACTTCTCCTTAAAAAAAACATTATTTCTGAAGATAATGTACTATTCCTAAAAAAAAGATACATTACTGCTTAGTTGAAATACTTATTATTTAAAAAACAGCATACCAGTTCGTTTTGTGTTGTATTCGTGGGCGAATTTTTTCCAAAATAAAAATTCCTTTCGCATTCGAAATTTTGTGTAAAAATTCAAATCGTCGCAAATATTAAAATGATTTGGATGAAAACATATTGTTTTTTTTTACATAAACGTTAAGTCATACAAATAGGTTATGTTATAAGAATCTTTTGACAAAAAAAAAAATAATTTATTTTAAAAAGATTATAAAGGTACGGACACACGACACGCTTTTGGTGTAGAAGTTTTTTTTTTTACAAAAGGACAGAAAAGTTGATTTAAGATACTACCAACAAGGTAATCCTAAATTGTGAGACGCATCCAAAAGATAATACAGAGATAATATTATATTACAACTCTAAGAAAAAAGTAAACGCAATAAAATTTTACAAGTTGGATTTACACTATAGCAAAAAATGAAATAAATTATTTTCAGTACGAAACTGCCGTCTTGCAGCAACATTTATAAAAATATTAGTTTTCAATTCAAAATAGAATATGGCAATACAAAATACGATTTAGAAATGTTAAATTATAATCTAAATCAGGTGTTGTGTGAAATGTCTGACACTATTCTATTCGCCGTGTGTGACACTACTGTGTAAACAACCTCAAATATTTGCTAGAGAAGTCTAGCAACTCGAGTGTATACAACTGTTCTAGCCTGATCTAGACTGCAAATTTAAGCCGCTGCTACACGATGCTACGAACACCTTCCAACATTCGACGTTGGATGGTTCATAGCATCGTGTAGCCGTTGTTCGAACCTACGAGTGTCCAATGTCGAGCGTCAAACGTTCGCATTTGGTCGTGTCCCGTTCGATGTCGGTATTTTTGCACCGAGTCAAAGGGGTGCTTCGAACATTTGAAGGTCAATGTTGGTTCGTTGGTTGGTTCGACTCAGCAGCTGCACGCTCGTTCATGTGAAGAGAGACAACATCAGTGTATAACATTAGAGATAACATCAGACAGATAACATCGTCCACTGAGTACCAACACATCATCATTCGTATTGGATCAAACATTCGATTCACCGTGTAGCAGATACATTCGTCGCACCAACTATCGAACTTAACTGCCTCAAACGTTCGATCGAATGTTGGAAGGAACGTTCGTAGCATCGTGTAGAACCCGCTTTACTTGAACGTGTAAACCAACGGGCCAAACTACTATATGATAGTTAGTATTCCGACTGTAGCAGAAAGGTGACGTAAAATCTCCTCCACTTCGCATCACTATGCTGTGTAAGTACAAACTGTTTGTAGTGGTTTAGGCTTGATGTTTGCTTCTGTGTGAGTATTTACACACACAATTACAAAACACGTATTATCGGACAGAGCAACGTGCAGGTCAAGTAACAATGGTCTTACAATACATAACAATCGTAGTGGATTCGATGACCGACACCGACTGACTAAATGCCTTAAGCTGTGACAGACCAACAAATGACTCCAAGCGAACTAAACTTTTTTGATATTAGTTTGCTTCTAGTGTTCTATAGTGTAAACATTGCACACAATAATGCTAATTTAGATGTCTCGTGTATCCGTAGCTTTATGTACATATGTTGTAGGTACCTATCATGTATTATATACTGTGTGATACAAGGGGACAAACTAGATTGGCTTTGCCTCTGTTCCACTTGTAATGAGTTTGTGACGTAGTCTGTTTGTGTACATACACACTGTTTGCAGTGTATTAGTTTGGTTTTTTGTAGTAGTATGTGTATACACACATACAATCACATCACACGTATTACCAGAGAGAGCTGTTCAACGTGCTCAACTAACAATGGGTATATTGTTAATATAATGGTGTGTTGACTCGACGACGACTACTGACGGACTAATGTCTTAAGCTGTGACTGGCTTACAAATGACTCCAAGCGAATTTCACTTTTTTTATGTTAGTTGGCTTCTAGTGTTCTATGGTGTGACACTTTCAAAATAGAGTAAGTATACTCACTATATATATAGGTAGCATGTGTAAATTACGTATGTATATTTTGAGTAAAATTCAAAACGTCAAATGTCAAAAATTAATATATTTAAATAGCAATTAAATTGAATTTGAATGAATTTAAAAAATATTGTTAAAGTTTGCATTTTTTTGATAGTAATTTACTGTTAATATGTAGGTAATATTAAAATCATTTAGGTAATTTAATATGTAGGTAATATTAAAATCATTTAAATATCCATAAACGACACAGTAATAATCATGTACCTAATAGTATAGGCGTCAATTATATTTTTTTTATTTATACCTTACTGCTAACAAGAAAGATTAAAAAAAAATTTAGCAATTAAGAAAAAAATCTAATTAATTTCTAATTCTATACGTTCGATTATTAAACAATTAGCAGTTAGGTCCAAAATTAATGTCTTAAATTTTTTATTTTTGTAATTAAGAAAAATATCCCCTTTACTCCAAAAAGTTGGGGAGCTGAGTTCAGCAAACAGAAATGCAAGTTGGTCACACATTAGAATAGTATTTTTGTGAAACGATAAGGCTTACTCAGAGGTTATGGCCTCTGAGTAGCCTAAAAAAGTGAACTTACTTTTATGACAAATGAAATACATACATATTAAGTAATTTAAAAATGTTATTAAAGTCACTGTTTATTTATAAATTAGGAATTTTGGATTTTTAGTATTTATAAAATAGAAATTTTGGATTTTTTTGGAAAGAAAAAATATCTTTATAAAGGCCTTCCAGTTTACTATTTAAGGTCCTTTTTTAATTTTTAAAACTAAAACATAAAGGCAATTAGCGGATAAACATGGGCAGGAATGTCCTCGTACGAATTGTGTTGGCTTTTTTTCTGCTACCTGTTTTCGGCACAAAATTGAAATTTACTGAGATACAGCCCTTAAATACTTAAAACCTTTTTTTAAAGCCTCGATCAGCCGAACACTCATCACCAGTTTTGAAACCAACAAAATGACAATTCGGTTGTAGACTTTCAATCACATTTCGCTTGTAGACATTCAATACCGAAGATGAAGGGGAAGATTCGACTACCGTGATGGGGCCCCGCTGCTCACGGCGTTTTTTTTTTTTTACGCAGAAGAGAAATTTTTTTACTGTGTATCAAAATAGATTTAAATCCAAATAACCATCGTATATTTTCTAAGAAAACTTGTTTTTCTCAGCATAAACACTTTTTCTGGTATATGTCGTACCTCATACCCTACCTTATTGCCTTATTCAATTTCAATTTTTATTCTTCTGCGCAACTTTCTGGTAAAATTATTTTACCATTAATATTATACATCGAGCCTTCCTTGTGAATTTTTGATATGAGAAAGAAGGTATTTAACAAGTAATGTTACGTAGATGATGATCATGGCTGACATGGCGCGGCGGTGACGGAAGAAGGTAGGGAGTAGTTGAAAAAGAACATCTGGACCACTTTCATTCCATTAGAAAGAACTAGCGTGAGTTAGTAGAACTACTACTACTAGCATAGTAGCAGCAGCAGCACCATCGTCAAATAGTGTCGTACAAGAGTAGTTGGAAATGCTGCTAGCCAAATATAATAATTGGCCCGCTCCATGCTCGACGCTCCATCGTCTACATCGTCGTGATATCTTCCCCATACTTTTTATTTATATAATGTCTGTGTTACACTTCACTTGGAGAAAATCCAATTCCTTAATAATAATAATAGTGAAGCAATTTCGTTTCCAGCACATGGTAGACGTGCGCGCTAGTGTGTGTCTATACTGTTAGTGTTCTTACTTCTTCTTGTTAAATTGTTTAAAAATATTTCGTACCATTTTGAGATATGCAGATTTTTAAACGTAATGTAAAATAATAATGTATATTGTATTTAATGTTTCTCGACGGCTACCGTATATAGGATGTTCAGAAATTAAATTTCTAATTTCGTTATACAGTGCAAAATCGATTCAAACGATCGAATATTAAAATGTTATTATGATCTTAAAGAAAAAAGATACAAACGATATAAATAAAGGAGAGGGGGGGGGGTAAGGTCTTTAAACTTTTTTTGCATTCTTTCTTAATTTTTTGAATGTACAACATGTCCATTGTGTTTTGTCAAAATTTCAAGTAAATCCGAGCAAAACTAATGAAGATACAGCGTTTCAAGCGACCGGCCCTCATGCTCGATTTTTATGCCTGCCTGGTAGCTGCGCGACGCGTCTACCTGGTAAGTATAAAATTTACTTTAATTTTATACTTACAAATCTTATACAAAACAAATACTTACTATAATTACTCGCGTAAGTATAAAAAATTATATCATTTTATTGATGCTTAGTTTTGGATTTTTGAGTATAAAAAACTTTAAATCCATTTTCTCGCAAACAACATTTTTAAAGTTCGTGAACATGATAACTCAAAATCTACTTCACCAATTTTGTTGAAATTTTGTACACTTTTTCTACACATAAATCAACAGGTAGGTAATCAGATCGAGTTTTTTTTTTGCTATTTTTTTCCAGTTTATAATAACAAATTAATCGAAATTTTTAGATTGCGTTTTTCACTTCAAAATGCTGCCAAAAATAAAAAAATTGAAAAAATACAAAAAACTCTTCCTGACTCCCTAGGGAAACATATCGCCTTTTAAACGCATTTCGATTTTTTTGTCTCGGATGATCCGGTACCGAGTTATGATGTTCACCGCAAAACAACTTTTTTTCGAGGCGCCTCCGGAGATTCGCTGTCACGGACTTACTTATCGATATTTGTAATTGATAATTTTTTCAAAGATACTTCAGATGTTATACTATAACGTGTATATGAAATAAATAAACCAGCATTATTCATATCTCCAAAAAAAAAATCATGAAAATATGCCTTTTTTTCGCTTTTAAAACCTTACCCTCCCCTTAAAGCAGTATAAAATAATATTTTCGTCAAACAACACTCTCTCTCAGCTAGAAATTTACCTTTATGACGTCATTAAAAAATTATATTAGTATCTTGACTTGCAAACCACTCTGCATGCAAATTTTTCTCACTGTATTTTAGCCTTGACGTCCGTTAGAAATTTTCAAATAAGTACGGTAAAATCTAAAAGTCTTATTATTTTACCGGTTAATCCTTTTGAAAGTCCTAAATCCTTGGATGAGTCCGTCAACCAGATACGTTCGATTTTTAGAAGCCAAAATTTTGGTCAGTTTTTGCAATTTCTGGTGGTTTCTTACAAAATTTGATCAAAATTCATAAAATTCACAAAATTTTCTAATTTTCTTTACACCATCGAACAGAGCAAAAAGTAAATTAAATGAAAATATCACATAAGATAGGCTTACAACCATTATTCTAAATGAACTTGTTTTTTAGAAAAATTAAGAAATTTGTTAAATTTCTTTACAATAAAAGCTTTGTCTGTTTGTCTGATTACAATAACAATATTTATATGTTATCAAAATTGTTTTCATTATCAAAATAAAAATTCACTAAATTCTCATAAACCCGTCATAAACGATGTTGGAAACTTTTTCACTGTTAAAGAGCTAAACTATTTTAGATGGAAACCAACAGATTCTTATATGAGATCTGCCAGTGTCTAGTCTTCGGAAATTTGCTAGGTTATGCAGGATGCTGCGACAGGGATATTTATTAATGTACCTTATTACCATAATTTGTTTACAAAAAATATTTCTGTAAACAACAAAATTTAAATTATATTTAATGAAATAAATAATGAACTTTTAAAATATTTGCGAATTTATTTACGGAGTCATAAACTAATATATTAAAAACTTTTCTTTTATTATTAATAACGGTTGGTACTCAATTAATAAAAATGTGGAGAAAGTTTTTTCCCAAATTTATTATTCACAAATAAATCAGCGATTTAATTAATATTGATTTTTACTTTTTTCTGTTTAACTTTATGAATTGATAAAAAAAAAAATTATATAAATTTTTTTATGTTTGTATATTTTTATGGGTTTAATATAATAGATATAATGAAAGTAGAGTTTTATGACAGCTTATCACTCTTAATTATTGTTTATTAATAATTAAATTATTTATTTATTAACCATTCAACAAATAATGTAAATTGTATTTTTTTATTGATAAAACTATTTTTATAACTTTCAAATACTCATAAATTTATTGAATAATAAGGATATAATTGAATAACTGTTAATAGTTGGAAAAATAGATCAATTAAAATTTCACTCTTTTTTTTCTGATGATGTAGGTACCAGTGAAAGTAATGAAAGAAAACTTAGTTATCATCTAACGTTTCGTCAAAATTTTCAGCCTGCAGATTTAAAATTAATGCTTTTAGCCTTAAGGGGAGGTTTACTTGAGAGTCCTTAAAAATTATGTGTTTTTCTGGAATTTTTTTCTCAAAGACGGAAGCAAAAAATATCAATTTCAAATTTTGTACGCATACTTACTAAGTACTAAACCATACAAAAAAAAGTTTTTCAAGGAAAAATTTTACATTTTGTAGATAGCGCAGTGTGACAATCCGAAAATCCGATGCCTTGTTGGTGGACATCACAGCGCCGCTAATAACCCACTGAAATCCAAAAACAAAAAAGTTATATAAAATATATGAACAGTACCGGTACCTCTACCTATAATATCAATAAATCGCTGAAAAAGAAATGGCGGACGTGTGAACTTTTGATTAAGATTTTTGCCTTATTTTTCGCTAAAAAGAAAATATTGAAGAAAGTGTATCGGACTTAGGTATAGATGCCGGATAATTGAATTATCTTTAAAATAAAATATTATTATTATTAATTTGATATATAATATTATACCTACACTTATCAAATTTTAACACATTTGTTTACAATATTACAATATTTATAAAATATAAGGTTGAGAGTTCGTTAATTTTCAAGTCTTATCTTTATTTTTTTTTACTATCTTACTCCCTTGACTTCATCAAGTTCACCATTATACCATACTAAAATGAACATTTGTTCTTCCCTTTTCTTTTCCAAGACATTCGAGTCACTTAGTATTTCTAAACCAGAGTTTCCCAATAATTTTTTTCCGCGGACCCCTTTATCTAATCACTATTTTGACAGGGATCCCTAAATCCAAAAAAATTTAAAAAAATTGTATTCTCGCAAATAGTTAATGACACTTGTATAAACATAATATTATAATCCTTAGTTTCTATTAATTAATGATACTCTTGTGTATATGATACAGTATGAATATATCATAATGACATCTCACGGACCCCTTATTAATTGTCGGCGGACCCCTAGGGATCCGCGGACCACCTTTTGGGGATCTCCTGTCCTAGACGTATGATATCAGGTTCTAAATTTCCTGAGTGTTTATTTCATTGGGTCTTGGTCAAATTCACATGTATCCTTATTTGTCCTACTCACGGGCTTTACTATGCCAAATTTACCCTCTGCGGTTAACAGTTCGCAATATGCGGTTGACAATTCATTATTTACCTATATCTAAGATTTATTTTTACTTTTTACATTTTTGCTTCCCTTACTTTATATATTTTCATAGGATATTTAACTCTTATCCTCTGTTTCTTTTGAGTTTCCTCATCCAGTATCTCGTTCAGGCTCTCATAGTTTTTGAGTTATCGTGTCCACCAGTTCCAAAAACGTACTTTCGAGATATTATAAAATATATATAATATTTTCAAAATTTTACATTTAATACTACGTTGTTTGAGTTTTTTGAATTTTTTTTTATAGATAACTGGATTCGGTTAATGTGCAACAATCTTTTTTCAAATTACTTTCAGAAAAATCACTTTGGGAACATATTCTGCACATAATTTGCTACCAGTTTCTGCAAAAACAAAAAATCGACTTTTTAAGGACGTTCAAGTAAACCTTCCCTTAAATGGCTTTGAATTTGCGCAAAAATAAAAGAGTACAGGAAAAAATTTATTTCTAAACATCAGTTGATCAAATCTTTAATACAGTATACATGGTATACATTTTTGAAACTTAACTATAAAATAAGTATATTATAATAAATTTAAAATAATATAGAATTTAGAAGCTAAGAAGTAGAAATATGGGGCTTTGGGGTCCTCCTCTCATCATCCCGATTTTTTGAGCGATCTCGAAAGGAGGTAGCTCGATCGAGGCGGTTCCAGAAACCTCCGGCGGTGGGTGAAATGATGTTAACGAAAAGTTTTTCTAACCTAACTGAGCCTAACGGAACTTGATCTAACCTAACGGAACCTAAGGAAATTTGGTCTAACCTAACCTAACCTAACATAAGAATTGTGAAAAAAGAAATATGTGGTGCTTTTAATAGTTATTTACGAGGAAAATTTTCTAAATTTATTTCTGCAAAACATGCAGTAAAAGTAAAACTACCTTCTCTTTTTTCACAATAAAACTGTTTTCCTTTAGCACTTGTTCTTCACAATTCCGAATATCACTTATTTTCACAAGCATTATATTGTCACAAAAACGTTCTGTAATTGGCGTTAGCAGTTTTAAATTGCTGTTAGACAATAGTTTTTCTGCTTCTGTATAATTTATATTCCCAATATCAGTAATCAGATTTTTGTTATCCAAATTTTCCAACAATGGCCATAATCCAAACCTCTCGTTAGTTGGCTTTAATTTATTTCCAAACAGCTGAGAAATACTATACATTTTGGAGGAGCTCATCTTCACTCTTTCAATCCCCGTTAATAACTAACTAAAACTTAAAATTCCGCTACATATATTTATATTGGCCGGGCGCAAATATTAGCTATGAAAGCCGAAATCATCCGAAGCGAAATTGGTGACCTTGAAAAAGTAGTTGAAACACGGTAGTTGAAAGCAAGGCGACGCCTTTTTCTTACCTATATGAAACTAACATTACAACGAACAACTACCTGAACAACGTTCCAGCACATTATATTTATTCGTTTTCGATTCAAGTTGAGCCTGGGTATAAAATAAGTGAATCACCGAATACAGTTATTTATATGCCGGTGACCGCGAGACGGATAACATCTCTAATTTTACGAATTGTGGATCAAGACGATAATTTAGTGAATTTTCGAGGCGAAACGATAACAATAAAGTTGCATTTGAAGCCAGCGTGAAAACGTTGGTATTAAAAGATGAAAATGTGATGCAACCGATCAGTCTACAACTTGCCACCAAGGTGAACGGATCGGTGAGAAAGAAGCAACAACGAGCGCCATTAATAAGAGAGGACAAACAATTCTTCGACAACTGGGTTTACAACTGGGTTTCAAGCCGAAGAGGAAAAAATGAGCAACATTTTAAGCATCAATACTGGAATCGATTTCGATGAGAGCATTTCATACGTCGAGTATCACTGCTATTCGCCGTTTCTAAATGCGTTTGGCAACAGCGACGAAATTCGAATCTGTTGTTAAAATCAAGATCTGATCCTGCTACCGCACGAAAGTTGTCTGTATGTGGAAGGACAATTGTTGAAGAGTGATAAAATAGTATCGAATACAGAGGAATTATCCAACAATTCATTGGCGTACCCGTTTGAAGAAATACGATATGAACTGAACGATGTGGAAATCGATCAGTGCAAGTACGTTGCACCGACAAAAACATTAATCAGTTATTTGGCATTAAACAAAAATGAAAGCAAACTACTTTAAAACGCCGGACGGTGTCCGGGTGAAACAATTAAAGTAACGGAAAAGGGCTACTTCAATTGCTGTCTACCATTGGCGCGGATGTTTGGATTTCTTAACCATTACAAGAAAGTTATCATCAATGCAAAATATTAACTTATTCTGACTCGGACTCGGATGGATCATGATGCAGTTATATCACCAACGGATGATATCACCTTCCATATACATAAAATTCAATGGATGGTTCCACACGTTACAGTTGCAGATGAACAGAAACTGAAGTTGATGAAATATGTGGAAAATAGTCCGGGTATTACAATTACTTTTTGATCGTGGGATATGCATATACAACCAACGATTCCGAAGGTCAGACAAAACATTTGGACGGTGAAAACATCGACTCAGCTGGAGAAACCCCGTTACATTATACTCGCTCTACAAACGGATCGACGATATAAAAAAGATATAGATTCCAGTATTTTGGATCACTGTGAACTTTCAAACGTTAAAGTTTATTTAAATTCTGCGAAATACTCGTACATGGATTTGAATTTGGATTGAAGTAATGATAAATATGCAGTAGCATATCACATGTACTCGAAATTTCAACAAGCATTATGATTCTAAGAAGAATGAACCGCTTTTAAGTAAAACGCAATTCAAGATTATTGCTCCAATTATATTCATCGATTGTTCTCTTCAAAACGAATCATTGAAGAGTGGACCGGTGGATATTCGAATTTAATTTAAAACACTGAAGGAGGTACCAGAGAATACGTCAGCATTCTGTCGTCTACTACATGACCGTGTGGTTCAATATAATCCATTGACGAATATCGTTACAAAATATGTATAGAAATACCGCTATCCGATTATAAATCAACCAGTTTCGCTCTAGGTAACGCACAATGAAGACCGACGCAGCAATTGTTGACTTCCAAGGATTTCCAAATGCAACAAATGGGAAATTCTACATAAAGGAATTGGCTGTGTTGAATTCGATTCTTCCGAAGAAAATTATGGTGAAGATTATATACTACAACACTATATATTCAAATCACCAATACCGTTTAGTGGATTATGGGGGGATTAGAGGGGAGGAGGGCCCCAAAGCCCCATATTCTTGCTAATAAGCTAAAAACTCTTACGTGCACCACTTCCTAACGCCCCAAAATTGAGCATTTGTTACTTTCGTTACTTCCACCATTTTTTCGCTCTTAAGTTTCATTCTTATAAGTTTGATGGATTGATCTTTTTAGGATTCCATGTCAAAATCCGAGCATAACCGGCTCTGTGATTAGAACCTTCGACCTATCAGTTCGGAAGTGCCAATGCCTAAACACACTACGCCATTCCACTGGTAAATACACATATATCTACCTATATATATTTTAGTGAAGGTCATTTTCGGTTTCTAGTCAGAGTCTTCAAAACAAATTTCTGTTATAGTTCCGCGCTTAAGTCTTACCACGAGAGTCGCTGTAGTAGGGAAATTTTCGTAATGGAATTTCTGGTTAATATATCACATATGTAATGAAAATATACATATACAACTGGATCTTGTTTCAAAAGATTGTAATTATAAAGGTGTTGTTGAAATGAAAATTGAATATGAGAACTGGAGTGGGGAGAAGTGACTATTTCCTTTGATATACATAGTATTAAAACATTTAAAATATACCGCTTAGGTAATAAAGTATTTTCTATTTCTTTCGGTAAGATAACTATAAGAGTAAAAATAATTCTATATGGCGATATTTCCGTCTTCTTCTCGCAAATAAAATAAATTCTTAACTGAAAAAAATGATTTCTTTCAATGTATTGACAAAATATTTTTACCAATTTTAGGAAATCATACAATGTTTCCGTTTAATCTTTTAAAGTTCGGAACTCTAAAACGCTTAATTACTGTAGTACCGTCATATATTCCAAAATTTTAAATAATTTTAAATAAAAAATTTAATACATATCTCTATAAGTATAATTGCAAGTTTGGTCCATTTTGCTTAATTTATTTACAAATATCACCACGCTTTACTGTACAGCGTCCAGTTACCGATATAAGATAATGCACATTCGTCAGTTGAAATTTTTCTAAAAATTAGTAGGTATGGACGAGCTGAGTTCGTCATTAGTTCTAAAGACGTTAAAAAAGGCTATATCCAGCCATTATATTGTCTAAAAATTTTTCTTTTTACGATGGCTCTGACCAAGTTGTGAATTAATTTTCTGTCAATGTAAATTCCGAATGTAAATTGTATAGCAAAATCGATATTAAAATAATTTATGTCTAAATTATTTTCAATAAAATTTATATTTATCGTAGCTCCACAAATATTTATCTCTTTATTAATAATTCATTTCAGCCAATGCATCACTGACTATGAAAACAGTATGAGTACTGCCTAATAAAAGCAAGTAATATTCAAATATCTTCATCTTCTTCATAGTCTTCTTCCCTTACCTATATTACCTATACATAGACTGATGGCGTTGTACTCTGCGGATCTATAAACGTCACTGTTTACTGTTATGACACTTTACGATAATACATGTGCGTTATATCGCTTCCAGGAGACAACCGTCGTAAAAATATGCAATGAAATTTTTCGGATAGAAAGTACAAAAAGTTTGACAAGAATAATTGTGCCTTTGTGGAAGTAAATTGTCGCAATGATCATTGACTGTCTCAACATTAATAAGTTATAGTGATTAACAAAATAACATACAGTAGAGCACCAGTTTTGTCAAGAAAAAGTAGTCTCCAAAAGTGGTACTTGACAAAAATGATGCTTTTTGACCAGGGGCGATTCACAAATATCGTAAGATAATGTATTGAATTAATTTTTTTTTTTAAATATAACAAAAGAAAAAGAGAAGTGAAGAATTAAAAATTATTTATCTCAGAAAATATTTTTTCATTTGTCGTTTTATTAACCCTAGAATCATACGTTGGTCTACGAGTCAAGTTAATCATACATCGGCGTCGTTTCGACGAATGGACTTTTTACGGGGAGTTTTAGAGTTTATTTGCAAAAAACATTTTTTTTACATAACAATACTACAAAAGCGAACAAAATATTTAAAAAAATTGGATTTGGAAAAATTTCTTAATGTAAATATTTTTAATTTTTTTTAATCTTTTTATCAAAGCATATTTTCATTATAAAAATTAAAAAATATATAAATACATCAATTGTAATAATTAATTTATGAACTATTATGAATCAGTGGACATGTGTGACTTTACAGAATGTGAAATTTCTCAATCATAAATATTCCTATAGATATGTAGTTATTTCCCCATTAGGCACATTTGTAAATTTTCTAAAATTTGTTAGTAATTTTTCGAATAAGATCTCAAAAAATAATAAAAATTAAAATATTTTCCACAAAATAAATTGTTAATCTTTTATTAAGTCATTCGAAACGCATTCTTTAGTTTTCGATTTAATATATTAAAACTTCAGTATTATGTCGTCTCTATAAGTCAAACAACTGTAATCATCTTTCACATTATCATAATCATTATATAAATTAATTATAACATCCATATCTTTAATAGATTTTAGAAAAATTAGGAAAACTTTTATATGTGGAGTACAAAATCTTTAAAAAAAAATATAGGTTAATCATACATCGTCGTCCTTTTGACGCACACTATTTTAGTATAAAAAAAACGACAATAGCTATAAATAAAATTTATATGTGTTATGTGTTATAATAACAAATAAATTAGATAACAGAAGTTTCACAGCGAGCAGGTACCGACAAGTCACATTATTGGAGCAGGTAGAGAAGTTCGTTCGTCGTTTTGACGAGTATGTATGATTCTAGGGTTAATTTGCTTTAAAATGATTTTGTTTAAATTTTACGTATGATAAAAGCCGCCACAGAACAGAATACATATAGATAAACATTCTATGTACAATAATTAAAATCCACATTCCTACGCTTTGAGGTCTATTATTGTTTGTCACTACCATTAACGGTAAATTTATTTTTTTCTTTTGATAAAATCATGCGTCATGGTCTATTGCAATTTGCACATGGATTTAATATTTATGTACGTACTTTACATTTTTGATGCAACTTTCCAAAAGTGATGTTGACTAATTTGATGCTCTCAAAAAATTTCCAAAATTGATGTTTTCATTATCGGTGCTATATTGTATTTGTTTTAAAAGAAATGTTCTAGTCCTTCGTTTTTAGTTTCCATTTTCGACCAGAAATTTTCTCGTTCTTCTCGGCGCGCCTCTTAGCAACACAGTTATTCTTTTCAAGACTTATTATGTACGTTTAACGCTTTATTAAAGTTACACGGTGTCAAGTATTGTTTCGGGAGTTTCGGTTTTGTATTATTACTTATTTTTATAGAGCTAATATTTTATGTGTACATTATTATTATATATTTTTTTTCAGAGGCGGTTTTCGGATTTTCATTTTGGACAGACCCTGTATAATTTTTCTTGAAGCTCTAAATTTTTTACTGCATAATTTTAAAACTGAACAAAACGTAGTTTTAATTAAGCAATATATAGGTACAATTCACTTCGGTGAATCACATGTCACATAACCGCGATTATACATTACTGAACTCGGTTTAGGTAAAGTATTTAGTTACGTCTGAGCAGCATAGGAAAATGGAGCACAGTTGTTTTCCCAAATAAACTTAATGAAAATAAAAAATTTCAACTTAATGAAGCTATTTCTTCTCAGATGAGAAAAATTGTAAGTAGTTTATAAAAAAAAAAATAGTGACATTTATAGTAACAATAATGACAATATCGCTACTAAAAGTCTAGAACTATTAGAAATTTAGAATGAAAGAAAATGAGCATAATTTTTCTTATAATTTATTATGGCCTTTGGTCTTGAAATTTTTCTTCCTTTTAGTCTGAGTAAGGTGAAGTCTTCTACATTTCTGAAAGATGAATACAGAATCAAAGTTACACATTGGGTTGTAGACTACTTTTCTTGTTATAGCAATGACATCCCGGCGATTGACTATATACCCAATCCTTGATTTGACCCTCTTTATAACAACGTAGTCTCGTTTAGCAGAAGCTGCACTTCGAAACGTAACCGACAAAACTGAGACAAAGATCCAGAATTCAAAAAAATGCTTGATTTAAAGTCATACTTTGTTAATTCAAAAAAATTCTTGATTTAAGATCATACATTGTTAACCCTAGAACGACAAGTCGGTGTCATACATGACACCTACGATTTTTGTTTCAGCACTGTAACTTTTGTTAATGTAGAAGTTGACAATAATCTAATAAGGTTCTTTTTGGTAAAAATTTGAATACCATCTAGACAGATAGACGTTGACACTGACATCAATTAAATATCGATTTGATACACTAGAACCGGTGTATCGTAGGTGTCATTTATGACACTCACTTGCTAAATTTGTCTCATAACAGGGCCTTGTCGTTCTAGGGTTAATTATTTTTATTTGTACAAAATTGTTAATTATTTTTAGAAAATCTATTTGACGATAAAGTTTTAAAAGAAATCAAGCAAAATCAAAAATCAAAAAATTGAAAAATTTTTAACATGCCGATCGGTTTCGGTGTATCAAACACCAGTTTCAGGACAAATAAATAAATATAAAATAAAACTTTTCAGTTCAGATCCAACGAGTTAAATAATAAAATTAATTGTAAATAAAATCTATTGTATTTAACTCATTAGATCTGAATTGAAAAATTGTATTTTATTTTTATTTATGTATTTGTCTTGAAAATGGTGTTTGATACACCAAAACCGGTCGGCATGTAAAAATTTTTTTAATTTTTTAAATTTTATGATTTTGCTTGATTTCTTTTAAAACTTTATCGTCAAATACAGTCATGTTTGCGAAGATTTTCTAAATATTTAATTTTGGCGAAAACTAGAGGTAAGAATGTAAATATTCTATTAAATTTACTTACGTTTTATTCTCATTTTTTTTAAATTCTTGCTTTGATCTGGGCCTATTTAGCCCACCCGCTAAAATTGCCACTGGTTTTTTTATGCAATGATGTTGTAAAAGTTATCTTTCTCTTTTAAATAAAAATTCAGCTTCAGTTAGTTTATAGTTTTTATCATAAAATTTAAAATGTGGAATTTATATGTGGTGTAAATTTTAACTTCTATTTATAATATGTATATTAATGCTAAGGGTGTATTCAGACTCGTACCACATTTGATAAAGTACGAGTCTGACTCGCGTACCGGGGGTTTCGTATAATATCTGCATTATATCTGTATTCTGTATTAAACAATAAAATTATAAGTAGAGTTTTTCATATACGCGGATGACGCAAAAACTTCCGGATAAGTTTTGACGAAACTTTCTAAATTTGTTCCTCAGAGACTTGGTTAACAGCTTCATTCAAATATTGTTACAATATTCTTCATAAGAGTTGAAATATTAAAGATGAACCAATAAAAAAAATATTTTACTTCACAAAATATCGCAGAATTCACCAAAAATAAAATAAAAGGGAAGGGAAGCGATAGGCTAAGAAAATTAACCCGTAATATGATAAAAAAATATTTTACTATTGGGATCTGTCGAATGACGGTATGACATCTGGCGTTGAAAAATCAGACTATTCTTAAAGTGCATTTGCTCAAGTGTCATTTATGAGCTGAATTTTGTAAATTTGAAAATACATACAATTGATTTAATTTTGCCATTCACTTACAGTTCTCCAGTTATTTTATGACGTTTGCTATTTAAATTTGACGTTTGTATACTCTAAATTGTAATACTCACTAACTCATTCACGCATTTTTTTCATATTTTAACCACATTTTAACTGTTTTACAGACGTAAAATTTTCTCTTCTTCAAAAAAATTCCTTTGCTATACGAAATCGTATCAACCCAAGTAAAAACAGTTCTAATATTTATCATTTTTTTCTTAATACAGCACTGGTTACTATATATAAAACTAATGTTAATGCACTTTTTTGTCAGCCATTTTCTTGAAGCTCCTCCTTTTGGACAGATCCCAATATATTTTCTTTGTATTTCTCATTATTTTAGTAAAATACAGGAGTAGATAGGCTATGACAGAGCGGGAGCACCGTAGAACCCCAATTTTCCGGACTACTTTTTTGACGATGTTAAGAACCGTGTAGTTTGGGGTCCTACTGTACCTAGAGTATGAATTGATCTTTGACCCGGCACGTACCAGGTACATGTATTTAAAATTTGTTGTTGACATTTGACCCCACACGCGCTCATACTGTAAGCCTTGAAATTCGTAAGAGATGAGTCATTACCCGCAATCAAATTAATTTATGTTAACCAATTATGCGTCATCACAATTTACTTATCACAATTTGGTTTTGTGTTAACCCATTATGCGCCGGCACTAATGTAATTTTTAAATGTGAACCTAACGCATGCGCAGATTGAATTTAAGTACACGACGCATGCGCAGACTGAATTTTAGGCCACAATTTGATAGATGGGGTACACTACCGCGTCAAAATGTGGGGAATACCCTAACTCGGGGGTGGCCCCAAACTTTTGACGCCGTACTGTACTTAAATTTTTGGTACACTACCGTGTCAAAAGCGCGGACCCCCTGACCAAAAAGGTATCGGATCACTTTTTGAAACGTACTGTACTTATTTTTTGTGTGTACATGCAAGCCTTAGCCTTTAATCTCACTTAATTGAGTCATCTTAAACGAAAGGTACACTATCAGGTCAAAAATGTGGGATTACCCTAATCCAAGGGGTGGCCCCAGACTTTTGACGCCGTACTGTACTTAAATTTTTGGTACACTGCCGTGTTAAAAGTGCGGGCCCCCCTGAGCAAAAAGGTGTCCGATCACTTGTTGAAGCGCACTGTACGTGCAAACCTTAACCCCAACACGCGCTTGCCTTAATTGCGTCATTTTAAACGAACTACCAAGTCAAAAATGTGGGGAATACCCTAACCCACGGGGTGGCCGCTAAATTTTGTGGGGCACTGTACCAAGCGCTAGATTTTAAAACCAGACTCCGGGGTCCAGATTTCTGACCGCTACTGTACTGTCGGAAATTTGGGTGTCAGCTGTACTTGAGGTTTTTTTTTGTATATGAGTATATACAAAGATTTATAAGATTAATTTGTTTATTTAATAAAAACTCGTGACTTTATACGGTTTGAGTTTGTTTATTTAAGATTTTTTAGCTGACTTAGGATGATGTAATTTCATCATATGTTTGCATCATAGCCAGAGGGGAATTTTATTTAAAAGCAAGTCACAACTTGTCAGTTTCAGGAATTTGTTTACATTAATGTCATCGTAAATCATTAATTTAGCTATGTTTATTTAAGATTTTGCTGACTCATACTCAGATATTTTTTTTAATTTGTTTATTTATATAAGTTTTAATTTAAAAAAATGTTTATTTAAGATTTTGACAACACAGCAATTTCTTTGTTTGATTTCAAATATGAAATAGTTTTCTCGGAATTTTTAATTTATGGCCTGATAATAATCGGGGGTTTTTTCAATTTGTTTATATAAGTTTTAATTTTAAAAAATGTTTGTTTAAAATTAGTCAGCAATTCTTTTATTAGGTTTCAAATGCGAAATAAATTTCTCGGAATTTGACATTTGACCTTCGGTTATTTGCGTTGTAAAAATTCTGAGCCAGCATTTTTTGTGATTCCCCTCCAGAATTTTTCGAGCAGTCAAAATCGTATAAATTGAGGTCTGCGTGCCCCCTCAGATCACTTCTTCAGCAATCTTCAAGCAGTTAATATTGTTATTGTTGCCAGAATTTGTATCGAGATTTTTTTAAAATTAAAATACAACAATGGCTTCATTAAACGACGTGGCAACTAGAATGGTTGAAAATGTACGAAACGCGCTATCATTACTGGAGATGGATACCCGGGATGCAGATGAATTGGAAAAATGGATGAAACATACAAATACCAACATAAGACTAATCAACAAGGCTATACGTGGAGCGGAAAATTTGGGACAACGGAAACACTTCGAGTCATGAGCGGGAAAAATGAAAGGATTTCGAATCAGAAAGAAGGCGCTACGAAAACATGGTAAGTTTTTTCAAATATAAATTTATTTTTTAATGATTTTTTTTTATAATTTTGATATATCAACATGGTAAGTTTTTTAAATATAAATTTTTTTTTTAATGATTTTTTATAAATTTGATAAATAATTTTTTTATGTTGATTGTTTCAGGTGCCGGCATTAATCGAAATCAACGTAAAAGATCTGATAGAATTCAATGGGCTGACGTGGAATCCGCATTTGCAAGTCGAATACGAACGGGAGTGGTTACCAACATAACACACATAGAGCCAAAGGACTTTTTAGACGACGCTACATCGATGTTCACTCGGTGAATACAAAATATTCTGAAACAATACCTAACGATAAAAGTCAACACAACGTTTTGCGGGTTATTTGTGAAAACTGATGGTGACGAGGATAAATACGACATGAAACATTTCAATACACCGATAGATCGTGGAACAAACTTAAAACAGTGCTACATGGAACATATACAGGAACCAATTCTAAGAAAATTGAGCGAGTTTACCGAGTCGGGAAGCGGATGGACTTTATCAAGCATAATCAACCTAGCCGTGAACGTGAACAAATACACACCTTTCCGTGGATCAAGCTACATCGAATTGCCGCAGGAAATAAAACGAAAACAAGCATGTATCAACATTGAAAACTTCAACGATGACGCCTGTTTCGCGTGGGCAGTGGTATCGGCACTTTATCCAGCAAAGCGAGGGTGTGTTAACAGAATATCAGCGTACCCACACTACTCAACGGTGCTAAATTTAGACGGGATACAGTTCCCAATGACGATCCAACAACTGAGCAAATTCGAGAAACAGAACCCAACAATATCAGTCAACGTGTTTATGTTAAAGAAACAAAATGGACATTTCGAAACCGTACCTGCTGCGCTAACGAGAGAGAAGAAACAAAACCACATAAACCTTTTAATAATCCAGAACGAGTATTACGAGGATGAAGACAACGAACAGGACAACGATCAAGATTTACGCTACCATTTCTGCTGGATTAAGGACTTATCAAAACTTGTGTCAAGACAATTATCAAAACATGACGGGAAAAAATACATCTGCGATCGATGCCTGAATTACTTTTATACGGAAGACAAGCTGATCAAACATACCGAAGACTGCGTCAACATGAACAACTGTCGGGTGATAATGCCAGAAGGGAAAAGCAAATACATATCGTTCAAGAACTACAGCAACAAGAAACGTGTTCCATTTATAATTTACGCGGACGTCGAATCATTCCTACAACCTGTGACGGATAACGAAAATCGGAAAAAGACGACAACGTATCAACAACATCGGGCATACAGTATCGGTTACTACTTTCACTGCTCCTACAACAACCAGTTAAGCTACTATAGATCATACCGCGGGCCAAATTGCGAAAAATGGTTCGCGGAAGAACTGGCAACGTTACGTGAAAATATCTTGGAACCCATATATGACAACATAATACCAATGAACGAGTTAACACCAGAGGAACAACAGCAACTTAAACAACGAAGTACCGGGTGCCACATCTGCGAGAAACCATTCAAACCTGAGGATATTGTGGTTCGTGATCATAACCACTTCACCGGCGAATACAATGGACCTGCGCACAAGGGATGCAACTTGAATTATAAGGATTTTCATATGATTCCTGTTGTATTCCACAACTTGAGTGGTTATGATGCACATTTCGTAATAAAGGATATAGCAACAGCATTCGAGGGACGTGTCGACTTACTACCAATCAACAAGGAACGATATATTGCATTCACTAAACATGTTACGGGCAGCGAAATTACATTTAGATTCATCGACTCTTTCCGATTTATGGCATCAAGTTTGGATAAATTATCTTCATATCTCAACGAGTTCAACATAGTTAAATCACAATTTCCGGATACCGACTACAAATTACTTACGCGCAAAGGTGTTTTTCCGTACGATTACATATCAGGCTGGGATAAATTAGAGGAAACATGTTTACCATCACGGGAGAAATTCTACAATCGACTCAACGACAACGATATCACCATGGATGACTATACACACGCACAAAAAGTTTGGGATACATTCAACATACAGACGCTTGGAGAATACTCGGATTTATATATGAAAACGGACATACTACTACTCGCGGATGTTTTCGAGAATTTTCGGGATACGTGCATGCGCACACACGGATTAGATCCAGCTCATTACTACACGACGCCGGGACTTACGTGGGATGCAGCTTTAAAATATACAAAAGTAGAGTTAGAATTGATATCTGATGTGGATCAATTATTATTCATTGAACGTGGTATTCGAGGTGGATTGAGCCAGTGTAGTAACCGATACGCGACAGCAAACAATAAATATATGAACACCTACGATCCGGACGAGGAATCAAAATACCTGATGTACTATGACGTGAACAACTTATATGGATGGGCAATGTCACAATACTTACCAACGGGAAATTTCAAATGGATGGATAATACCGAGATAGATGTTCAACAAATACCTGATGATTCACCAATAGGATATTTACTGGAAGTGGATTTGGAATACCCGAGAGAACTGCACGATAAACACAACGATTTACCATTATGTCCAGAGAGAATGTGTGCACCCGGTACTAAACAGGAAATGTTACTGGCAACGCTATACAACAAACAGAAATACGTGATACACTATCGGAACCTGAAACAATGTCTACAACACGGGATGAAATTAAAGAAAATACATAGAGTGCTACAATTCGATCAATCACCATGGCTTAAATCCTACATCGACTTGAATACAGCTCTAAGACAAACGGCGGGAAACGAATTCGAGAAAAATCTCTACAAGCTACTCAACAACGCGGCCTTCGGAAAAACGATGGAAAACGTACGGAAACACTCGATTGTGAAACTGTTAACGAAATGGTATGGACGATATGGTGCGGAAGTTATGATAGCAAAACCGAATTTCCACAGCTGCACCATATTTGACGAGAATCTTATTGCAGTCGAACTACGAAAAACGGAAGTGTTTATGAACAAACCAATATACGTCGGGCAAGCAATTCTGGATATTTCGAAAACCTGTGTCTACGATTTTCATTACAACTACATACAGCCAACGTTCGGGAACAACAGCAAATTACTCTACACAGACACGGATTCGTTAATTTACGAGATAAAATGCCCAGATATTTACGAAATAATGAAACGTGATATTCAATACTTTGATACGTCGGATTACAGCGCAGATAATCAATATAACATACCTAGACTAAATAAGAAAATACCCGGGTTAATGAAGGATGAGCTTAATGGACGAATATTTACAAAATTTGTGGGCTTAAGATCGAAAATGTATAGTTGTCAAGTGGACGGCGAGGATCACACGAAGAAAGCGAAAGGTGTAAAGAACTCTGTGGTTAAGAAAACGATAACTTTCAACGATTACGTGGACTGTCTAAAACACAATACAATCATAAACCGACAACAAAATCTGATACAATCGAAAAAACATAATGTGTATAGTGTAACTCAGAACAAGGTGGCGCTCAGCCCGTATGATACGAAACGACATATTGTGGAGGGGGAAACGGATACTTTAGCATGGGGACATTACTCGTTAAATTAGTACGCAAGTGGAAATGGCATCGTCATCATCGGCTTACTGGAAACGGCTACAAATATTTTCAAGTGAACTGGATAAACTACGTAAACGGGTTGATACCTACGAAAAAACAATTGATGCTATTGTAAAAATGCAAAATTTGAAATTGTCTGAACCGGAATCAATGGACTGGGATAAAACGGATGTTTCAGTTGCTGAATTTTTCGAACGTGAACCAATGCTACTGAACGAACTGACTTTGGAAATATTTCTTCAAATCTACAAGTGGATCAGTTTGAATGTGCTGAAAAGTTATGGTGCAAAAATCGTACAACGCGACTGGATTTGGTTACCATCCGATTATCGAGCCATGTTTCAAGAATGTGAACCATGTTTTGAACATTATAATCGACCATGGCAACAAGATCATATTGATGGACCACCTGGTTTGAAAATTCGCTGTGAAATGTGCAAGAATGGCGTGAAAATGGAGGAAAACTTTCAACCGCCCGTTGGTTAACCCTTGACATTTGCAACACGGATTTCACACGTTGAAGACATATTTCTAACTCATCCTTATTTGTATACAAAAGTCAGAAATTTCGATATGTTATTATACTTAACAAAACAACTATTGAAATATGATATTTGGGTGCAACATCTGTATGCATATATGATACCCGAATATGCACAACGAATTTGTCAAGTATGGGATCAGTTACCTGAAAACATGAAACAATTACGTTCGGGTCTTATTGAATATATAAACAAATCATACAATTTTTAATATTTATTTATTGTAAAAAATATTTCATATACATTTATTGTAAAAAATATTACATATACATTTACTGTGAAAATATTTTGTATTCATACTTATATTTTAAAAATAAAGAACAATAATTATTTACATATATGTGTTATTTATTTAAAAAAAAAAAAAAAAAACCTTTTTATCTTACAGGGTTAAAAAATATAAAAATAAAATATACACTTCAATGAGGGATAACTGCTGCTTCTTATACGGTGGTGTTCTTCAAAATTCAGTAAATTCTTAATGCGGATAATCAATTAATCATCATCATCATCATCATAATCGCTAGCATCTTCTTTATCAGTTTCATCCAGATAATCACCTAGTGGTTCAATAACATCAGCCTTTTGAAGTTCGCGAAGTATAGAGAATATTTCTCGACCAACAGTAGTTTCTTTTAAAGCATTTAACTCTTTGATTAAATCTTCTCGATCGTAAACGTTAAACAACAACATATTTTTATTTTCCTCTAAACTTCGAATAATATTGAGTATTTTTTCACCAGTCTCTGAAGTCTCGTATAAACGTTGTAATTCATCTATTAAAGTATTAGGATTATGCCAGTATTTTATTTTTTTCGATTGTATGTTAACATTTCTAGACTCTCTCAAGTTGTCTTGCTTAAAATGCTTAGCTAAGGCCCCGTTTTCGACATTTTCATTTGAAGCTATATGACGTTTTAAGCTTATTAGTTTAACCTGATTGACAATCTTCGCTTCATTTTCCGAGTCAGCGTTTCGAACCTCTTTTAACATTATAATATCTAAAGCAGTTCCTAGAAGTTTAGTTAGTTGTGAAGAGGAGGTTGTTTCATTGCAATTGTTATTAATTGCTGTTAAGTGATTTACTTGTTTACTTTCATTAGACCAACTATCTGTCTCGTTTTCAGATTGACGACGGTTTTCTCCTCTTTTCAAAGAGTTAAATTTGGTTTCAATGGCTTCAGTTGCAGCATCTATCCTTTTTTGGTCAAACGGATTCAAGATTGCTTCAGAGTAATCAATATCATGCTGTAGTTGAGATGTATTTTCATCATCATTATCATCAAATCTAGATATAGAGATATCATCAGGTGTTTTATTATTAGCATCATATGGTATGAATTTGCTTGATGAGTTATCATTCTTTCCAATCGTACCATCATTAATATTGCTTAACGAATTATGTTGAGCATTTAAGTGTCTAGAAAGATTAGACTTTCGCGTAAATGCTTTACCACAAAAATCACAATTATACATCGTTCAGCGGGAGGTCTGAAGCGTTCGCTAGTAAATGAATAACTGTTCAAAGATTTATTGCTTCTCTACTTATATATACTTAGCTCATTTGCTTCACCGAGCATCTCATTTGACTCCAACGAGTGACTCACATGCTCCCGGAGTGACTCATTTTTGCTCCCGGAGTGACTCATTTTGCTCCCGGAGTGACTCATATTGCACCCGGAGTGACTCATTTTGCTCCCGGAGTGACTCATTTTGCTCCCGGAGTGACTCATTTTGCACCCGGAGTGACTCATTTTGCTCCCGGTGTGACTCATTTTGCTCCCGGAGTGACTCATTTTGCTCCCGGATTGACTCATTTGACTCCAACGAGTGACTCACATGCTCCCGGAGTGACTCATTTTGCTCCCGGAGTGACTCATTTTGCTCCCGGAGTGACTCATTTTGCTCCCGCAGTGACTCATATTGCTCCCGGAGTGACTCATTTTGCTCCCGGAGTGACTCATTTGACTCCAACGAGTGACTCATTTTGCTCCCGGAGTGACTCATTTTGCTCCCGGAGTTACTCATATTGCTCCCGGAGTGACTTATTTTGCTCCCGGAGTGACTCATTTTGCTCCCGGGGTGACTCATTTTGCTCCCGGAGTGACTAATTTTGCTCCCGGAGTGACTTATACACCTTATCATCCTTAAAGAGCTCATACACCTTATCATCCTTAAAGAGCTCATACACCTTATCATGGTTAAAGAGCTCAGACACCTTATCATGGTTAAAGAGCTCATACACCTTATCATGGTTAAAGGGCTCATACACATTATCATGGTTAAAGGGTATAAAATAGTTAAACTTACACAAAATATTGTCAATTTACCGGTGGTTGTCAAAGAGTTAACATCTCTTTCGCTGAAAAAACAATTTCGTGGTAAAACAATTGCATTTCGAACCATGATAATTTACAATTCAGAGCAGTCCACCACTAGACAACCTAGCAAAGGACTTTCGAAACCTAAGATCATTAAACGTAAAACTTTTAAGCGACAACACATTTCACCCGAAAATTTAGCATTCCTTAAATCATTAGGTCTTAAAGTGAAAAGAACATGGTACTCAGTAATGTGCTAAATATTATTAACAGTTTGTAATTTGATGGTTAACTAGCAATAGCTATTAGTAGTATCCATTTTCGGATACATCCCACAAATTAACTATCCTCACCAATTTTAATTATTTTATATAAAGTTGTGGATTGTGTGAGTAAATTCAGTTCTACGGCGGCGATAAAAAATGGCGTTTCTTGATATACAAGGCTATCAAGGAGCTAACAACGAATTTTATTTTAAAGAAGTTGGTATCGTTGCGGAAAATTCGGATGAAATACTACATCTTATATTCGATGCACCGTTTGATTTCAACGAGTTGCCGAAGAAATATGAACGGGTTGCTGCACGTTGGCTTTGCCGAAATTGGCATGGGATACCTTGGTCGTATGGATTTATTCCGTACAAAAAACTTCATACCATATTGAAACCTATATTAAAGAAGTTTGATGTCATATACGTCAAGGGCAGTAAAAAGAAGAAATGGATTTCAAATTTGTTTGATGACACCGAAAACCAGCCGTGGATTTTGAATTTGGAAGAAATATTTGATGTACCGAAGATTTCCAATCTGCGAGATGAATATTATTCAAGACGCTGTATGATCCATTCAGATAAAATTTGTTCATAAGAAAACTGCATTCTTTTAAAAAATTTTAATATGTAAAATAAATAGATTTTTAGTAATATATAGATTTAAGCAATTTAATTTTTTGTATTCATATTCTATAAATAAAATTTTAAAAAAAAAGAAAAATATGTGCGTTTTATTTAATTATTACCCTGAATTCCCCTATTTTTTTTACAGCAAAAAGTTTCTTTCGTTAACCTATAAGAGTATTAACAAAAATCTTATGAAATTTATTGTTCTAATTGAAAAGCATATTTCATGATACACCCTGTATACTAAAATATTTATTAAAAATACTAAATATACACCCGTTATATATACATGATATTATATGTATGTTAATGATAGAGTAGCAAATTCAAAATATTCTAGTCTATAAAAATTTTGATTTTACAGACTTAAAAATTTAGTAAAACTCAATGCTGTTATCATTTTTATATTAAGCGACGTGTTTATAGTAATTTAAAACCAAAAATTGAACTTTTATTCTGTTTAAAAATGTTAAATACAATACTATTATACCCTAATATAAATATGTATCAGTATTAAAATGATATACATTGATTTTGCTGATTAAACAAATTTTTTGCAATATTTATAAATTATTTTATAATTAGATTTAATACTTATTCATAAATGGCTATACAATTCGTTTACTAGTATTCATAAAAATTAAAATTATATACAAATTTTCTTTCTTATTCTCAATATACAGAGTGTATACATAAAATATTTTTAATATACAGAGTCTATACATATGTACATACTGAATTATTTCAGATAATTTTCGTTTGATCTAGAAACAGTTTTGTGCTACAGTCAAATTCAAAAATGTTGTGCACCATAAGAAGTAATATTTTTTGTAACTTGTTAAAATTTCAAGAACTTTTGTTAGTTACTAAAACTAAAAAATTGGTCACTGTAGGTTAAATGTTAAAGTATTAAAACTGATAAAAATAATTTCTTGCTTGAGGCCTACAATGGGTGATATTTTTTACTAAACAATTTTTTAACTCATTAATATTCCATGACGTCATCTTTCTTATACCAAAAAAACTCCATATATGAGTCATATGATCATAATTCAGCTAAAATAAACATTTAATTATTGGTTGTTTGTTTATTTTAAAACTGATAAAAATTCCTGGAATTTTCCAAGGTTAAATATACCAAAAATCCCCATAAGGTACAGTTAACACTCGATTTTCGGCAGTACAGTAGCGGTCAGAAATCTGGACCCCGGAGTCTGGTTTTAAAATCTAGCGCTTGGTACAGTGCCCCCACAAAATTTAGCGGCCACCCCGTGGGTTAGGGTATTCCCCACATTTTTGACTTGGTAGTTCGTTTAAAATGACGCAATTAAGGCAAGCGCGTGTTGGGGTTAAGGTTTGCACGTACAGTGCGCTTCAACAAGTGATCGGACACCTTTTTGCTCAGGGGGGCCCGCACTTTTGACACGGCAGTGTACCAAAAATTTAAGTACAGTACGGCGTCAAAAGTCTGGGGCCAACCCTTGGATTAGGGTAATCCCACATTTTTGACCTGATAGTGTACCTTTCGTTTAAGATGACTCAATTAAGTGAGATTAAAGGCTAAGGCTTGCATGTACACACAAAAAATAAGTACAGTACGTTTCAAAAAGTGATCGGATACCTTTTTGGTCAGGGGGGCCCGCACTTTTGACACGGTAGTGTACCAAAAATTTAAGTACAGTACGGCGTCAAAAGTTTGGGGCCACCCCCGAGTTAGGGTATTCCCCACATTTTGACGCGGTAGTGTACCTCATCTATCAAATTGTGGCCTAAAATTCAGTCTGCGCATGCGTCGTGTACTTAAATTCAATCTGCGCATGCGTTAGGTTCACATTCAAAAATTACATTAGTGCCGGCGCATAATGGGTTAACACAAAACCAAATTGTGATAAGTAAATTGTGATGACGCATAATGGGTTTACATAAATTAATTTGATTGCGGGTAATGACTCATCTCTTACGAATTTCAAGGCTTACAGTATGAGCGCGTGTGGGGTCAAATGTCAACAACAAATTTTAAATACATGTACCTGGTACGTGCCGGGTCAAAGATCAATTCATACTCTAGGTACAGTAGGACCCCAAACTACACGGTTCTTAACATCGTCAAAAAAGTAGTCCGGAAAATTGGGGTTCTACGGTGCTCCCGCTCTGTCATAGCCTATCTACTTACAGGACTCTAACTTAACGTTACAATAACTTATAAGTAACTACGTTTTCTTCACAAGAAGGATCGAAAAACTGTGAAATAATGTATGAAAATAAATGAAAATGAATAAATAATTAAACAAATAAATAAGTAAAAATTAAAAACTCGTATTCATAATGTATGAGTTGATCTAGTGTCACTATCGCGCCACCTACCGGATAAGGTAAAATAACGTTTATCGGATTAACTAGTATATACAGTCAAACCCGGATAAGGAAGAACTGGGTAATCGAGAAAACTCTGTAAGTGAGAGTAATTGCCCAATCCCGTAACTTTACCACTCTAAAACTTCTATGAGTGAGAAACAAAAACCTGTATAAGTGAGAGTCGTTTGTCGCTCATAAACCTCCATAACTGAGACTGCTAATTGCTTGTACCGCTACAAGCGACAGTTAAACATATTTAACATTTGTTATTTATGCCTCGTTCTTAAATTTCAAAGAACTTACACATATTTTATTAGAATGCCTTTATGTTCTTATTTTCTTCGCCTTTATGTTCTTATTCGAGGAACTCATTTTCTATTCAAATAGCCAAAATGCATTTTTTTTTTATAAGCTTATATATGCCCAAATATGTATATGTATATTATTCTAATAAGTAGTATCCATACAATACATGTATGTTTCTCAATACATACAGTAGAATTTTAACTAAAAGAAAGAGCATAAATTCCTCTTACAAAGAAAGGGCAAGAAGTCGAAAATTCAAAAAAATCTGAAACCTTGTCAGTATATAAAGGGTGGCTACCTAATAACATAAAAAATATCAGTTGCTGCTAAAAAACGTTTTTAAGGGGTGAAACATCCCCTCAAAGTTGGAACTCAAAACTTTAAAAATCGATAAATTTTGTTTATAGGTACCTTAAAAAGTTCTAGTAACAAATATAACATTATTTTTTGCATGTACACATTTTTAAGGGTTGAAACTACCCCTCAACTGTGTACTTAAAAATTTAAAAATTGATGATATTTTGTTTATATATACTATACAGAGCTCTAATAATAAATATAACATTATTTTTTGAATCTACAAATTTTTAAGGATTGAAACCACCCCTTCATATATGTACTTAAGAATTTATAAATTGATGATATTTTGTTTATAAATACTATATAGAGCTCTAGTAATAAATATAACATTGTTTTTTTGCAGCTATAAATTTTTAAGGTTTGAAACTACGCCTTCATATGTGTACTTAAAAATTTATAAATTTATGCAATTTTGTCTACATATACTATAAGGAGCTCTAGTAATAAATATAACATTATTTTTTGCATCCACAAATTTTCAAACCACCCCTTCAAGTGCGTACCAAAAAATTTGAAAATTGGCGATATTGTGTTTACATATATTACATAGAGACCTAACGATAAATATATTATAAATATATTCTTTCACACAGTTTTAGGGGGGTGAAACACCCCCTCCAAGTTGTAAACTAAAAGTGCAAAACTGATAAAATTTCCTCAATTTTTGTTTCTAATTTCCATTTTGGAAAGGATATTTCACCCCTATAAATTTATGGAAGCAAAATTATTAATCAATTTTTTTTGATATATTAATTATGTGAATAAAATCTCGGAATTTTTAAATTTCAAGTCTACAGCTGAAGGGATGGTTTCACCCCTTAAAAATGAGTAGGTATAAAAAATAATATTATATTTATTACTAAAATCCTTTACAGTATATATAAATAAAATTTCGTCAATTTTAAATTTTCTAAGCACACACTTGAAGGGGTGGTTTCATCCCTTAAAATTATGTGGACCCAAGAAATAATGTTATATTTTTTATTAGAATTTCGTATAATGTGTAAAAACAAAATTTCGACAATTTTTAATTTTTTAGGTACGCATTTGAAGGAGTGGTTTCAACACTTGAAAATTTGTGGATGCTGCAAAAAAACAATGTTTATTTATTACTAGAGCTCTGTATGGTATATATAAACAAAATATCATACATTTATAATTTTTTAAGTACACACATGAAAGGGTGGTTTCAACCCCTAAAGATTTGTAGATGCAGATAATAATTTTATATTTACTACCAGAGCTCTATATAGTACATATAAACAAAATATCATCAATTTTTAAATTTTTAAGTACATATATGAAGGGATGGCTTCAACCCCTAAAAATTTGTAGATGCAAAAAAAAATGTTATATTTATTATTAGAGCTCTGTATAGTATGTATAAACAGAATATTATCAATTTTTAAATTTTTAAGCACACAGTTGAGGGGTGGTTTCAACCCTTAAAAATGTGTAAATGCAAAAAATAATGTTATATTTGTTACTTGAACTTTTTAAGGTACGTATAAACAAAATTTCATCGATTTTTAAATTTTTGAGTTCCAACTTTGAGGGGATGTTTCACCCCTTAAAAACGTTTTTTAGCAGCAACTGATATTTTTTATGTTATTAGGTAACCACCCTCTATATACTGACAAAGTTTCAGATTTTTTTGAATTTTCGACTTCTTGCCCTTTCCTTGTTGGTTACAATTTATCTCTTTTTATTGAATATAAAAGATATACAATTATCTCTCTTTCATTTATTTGTCAGTGTTGCCTTGGTTAACATTTAAAATATTTGTAATCCCCTTACCTCAGAATTCCCCTTAAAAAACTTTCTTTTAGTTAAAATACAACTGTATTAGTTGTATTTTTTCTAGACTTCTATAAGTGAGATAAACCTCTCCCGTACCTCTGTAAGCTAGAAACTCGGGTTAGTGAGAAACCTATATAAGAGAAAAATAGATCGCGGTCCCTTCAACTCTCGCTTATCCAGGTTCGACTGTATATTGAAAGATAATTATTCTTACTACTTCATTTACAACTTTGTATTTAAACAAAATAATTTCCACCATAAAAACGCAATCATTTTCAAGTGAAATTTCCTTTATTTCAAGTAATTTATTTTATTTTATAGTTTACACGAACGCCGTTAAAAGAACATCTTTACATCAATTCTGTAAAATAAACAGTCCATTAAACGAAAAATAACAAAAAAAAATCATAATTCATTTCTCTATTGTCTTACAGTTAATTAAAAATTAAATGGAAACAGTACTTAATTAATTAATAGACATTACATTTGTATTTTTGTTTAGGTGTGTATACAATAATGTATGTATATTATGTTTATAGTAGGTACTATTGATCTAGGAATGGGAACCAACACAACATAGTTCCATAATAACATTAAAAGAAATGTTGGGATAATAAAAAGCACATAAGCAATAATTTTCACACATACCCGTATAAATTTAATTAACAGTTCACAGATGGCAGTACTTTATATACGACAATAATATATACTGATGTGTTACTGGGTGTAACAATTTTTTGTAAAATTATATCGAAAATACTATATAGATTAAATTTTCTTATCGGGATTAAGAATTAATCTTGATTTAATGTGTCTTACTGTAAGCATTTTCAATAACGAACGATGAAAATTTTTCTATTCTGTACTGAATGTAATTATATATTCAGCCTCGGTCTTGCAGTCTTGTCAGTCTTGCAATTTTTTGCGAACTCAAAACCAAGACTGCAAAAATAACGGAATTCTCACCAGTAATAGAAAAAGTTTTTCGAAAGGAGATATTACGAATGTCAAGACTGCCAGTGTGGAAATTTCTTGTACTAATAATGTTTATATTTAGGCTCTACATGGTTGTACATCTGCTTATAAATATGAAGCAAAAGTTAAGTTGTCGTTTTTCATATATTATATTATTTGATTAAAAATTGAAGACTTTGAATCCCTAAGATCAAAATGATGAAAACCAGTTGAAACTAACAGAATCGGATAGATTTAAGAATAAAAAAATTTCCTTAAAGTTTTAAATTGATTAGAAAAACCCATGATTGGAAACAATTGATTATAACATAAAATATGGTAATTAAGAATACAAATTTTTGCTCTATTTCAGTGAAAGAAGATACCGAAAATCTAAAATTTTACATAGTAGCAGGAAAATCCATGTAAACACGTATATAAATTTCAAAATGATTAGGAAGATTGTATGAACTCAACGTGATTAATTGATTAAGAGTCTCGTAAAACTTGTTAGATTAGTTTAAATTTTTAAGAATCATGTTAACAATTGTCGGATCACCCGGTAAATGGACACTTTGAGATGAATAATGTACAAACATTTAGAACACTAACATGTTTGCAACTCTATCATTTTTACAATTATTACTTTCCCACAGAAGTGTTGTGGTAAATATATTTTCTATAAGTATTACTGCTCAAAAAGAAATTGGCACACATTAAACATTTCAACATTATACTACTTGTTAATGATATATACCAAATCATTAAAAATTATATGCTTAATTACTTACATGGCAATTATTATTATCTACCCAAAGATGTTAGAGTTTTCAAGATTTTTATCTAAAAAAAATTATCACAAATCTTCTGCAGGGAGTTATACACACATTGCTTTTGTAAACATAAAAAAATCCTGATCAAAAAGAGAAAATTGAGAGAAATTAATAGTCCTGTTATTATTGTAAGGATATACAGAAAGATATAAACTTTTTTATTGGATCATGTAGGATTAAGAGGCTATAATTTAACTCAACTTTACAAACATAATTCTAAACGGTCTCCCGAATGAGAATAATAGCTAATTGTATAACCTATATCGGATAAAATATACACACATAATATATGATAGTTGTTACCATTTTTATTGGAGGAACGTTAAAATGTTTGCTATAATAATTTTTGTTTAACGGCTCATGTTGCAGTTTCATAATTTCTGGAAATAAGTAAGAGTTGTAAAAATTACTGAATTATTGAATCACGCCAGTTAAACAGAATTAAACCTGACACATACGTCAAAATTAAATAACAATATGACACAAATAACGACTAATTTAGGATTATTTTTTGAATAATAAAAATCAAAGGGATGTTAGTTTTCGACAAAGAAATTAGTACCACACAGCACATTTCTAAAGATTTTATATATTTACAAGAGTTTCTGGGAAACATCAGTGAAGCCAAAAGACATGCGGGAGCATTTTTATCTCTTTTATTTAAGTTTTTGTCAAAATCGTATTAATCGTCACATGAAATTTGACGTCTTAAAAATATCAGAATCATAATAATTTCCATATGAAATTTAACATAAAGAAAATATTCAGTATTTACATTTTTTTATTCAAATTACTTACCACGGCAACTTATTCCACTTTCCTTCTCTATCATATCTAAACTTTTATTGTTATAAGTTATAATACAACGTCAAACCTTTATTTGTCAAAAGAAAATAAACATTTCCCTAAAAAAAGATATATCTACTTGTAAAAAAATGTTCTGACCCATATTTTTGATCATAATTGAAACATCGGCAAATGAACAAATAACTATAGTTAATATCAACTGTAGAATGAATTCTTGGCATTTTTGAAATTAAAATCATTTTTATGTAAGAGATGCTAATAACGACACACTGTACTGCCTACGTTTATCGTTTATGCATTAAGCTCCCATAGGAACATAGCGGCTTAGCTGCAGATTGTTAATTCATTTGATTTTTTTTTTTTTCAGATAAAAACTGCGGCGGCAATCGTGGGCACCGAATTTTGGGCCTTTTTTAAAGACACTTTTTTCAAAAAATTATAATAATTATAAAAAATAAATCAAAATAAAAAAAAAATATTTTAGTATTGTTAAATAGTGGTATTAATCGTAAAAAAAATTCATCCTCATTCCCCTATCTTATTCATCCGAAAAAAATTGTATAAATTGACTGTTTTTCGGCCAATCACACTGTAATGGTACCTTAAACAGAATTGGTCATCATCAGCACATACTTCTTTGACCAAACCAACAATATTATACTTTAACTTTTATGATATTTTGTTTAGATTCGTTTAAATAGTTAACGAAGGCATTTCAATCTAGTTAAATATTTCTACACATTTTTTTAAATAATAAATAGACCATTATCTTCAAAATTGTATGTTATTTAAATTTTAATTAGGGGAGACCGGGGTAATAAGAGACAAAAAAAGTTATTTAACTCTAAATTACAAATCTAATCATTTTGAAAAAAAAAAAATACTACATACTTAGTATATTAAATGAACCTATCTGAATTTTTTTTTGTAATTATTAAAATAAAATTAAAGGTAAAAAAAAAAATATTTTCATTTTTCGAAAAATCCTTGTCTCTTATAACTCCTGCTGGGGCAATAAGAGACAACGCCTCTAGCTGCCCATATAAATTAATGTAAAATAAATTGAAGTAACTGAAATTCGTTTGTATTAATATTTAATACTAGTTAATAAAAAGTTTTCTTTCTTGTTATTTTGTACAATCTATATGGACCAGAGACAAGTGTGACACATGACAAAAAAATTTGAGATAGATACGGAATTTTTTTGTAAGTATTCAAAAACAAAGTTAAAGTTATTACTTCGTAAAAATTTAGACATGGGGTAATAAGAGACAAGAGTAGATTCCAGTTATGAATAAGGTTTTTAAAATTTTCAATACTTGTTTATTGTTTGTCATGGTTTTCGTCAGCAAATTACATATCAAAAATATTCAAAAACTTAATACAATTACAGAAAAAAAATTAAATTGGTGAGAAGTCATGAACTCTAAACCTAATTCAAATCCAAAGTTTTTTTCAATTGACTAAAGAAGATTCAAAACTTATTACAAACTTATCAACAAGTTATTGGTAATAAAGTGAACATATTGAAGTTATAATTACTTATTTTTTAAAAATTCTGATCTTGAAGTATTGGTAGTTTTCCAACCTTGTCTCTTATTACCCCTGCCTCTTATTACCCCAGTCTCCCCTATATTTAAATTCTATTTTTAAAAATCTGTTTTAAAAATCATTTTTATTATACTTAATTTCTTTTTAAATTGTTGATACTGAAAATAAAATATTAAAAAAGACTGTAAACAAATTAAATTTGTAGTAGAAGAAAGGGATGGTCACAACATTTGGTGTCGGGAATACCTCTGGTCGTATAATGTGTTATATTATACTCTGAAATTGGTACGGTTTTGGCCACTTTTTCTTCTTAAGTCACGTATGACACATCTATTGATTTATGATGTATTTATGATTAGTCGTCCTGATCAAATCGAGGCTTTCGTCATAATATGTTAGGTAAATTTAATGTAGCCATTTTCAGGCCAAAAAAAATTTATATTTTTAATATTTCTTATCACAAAATATCACTAAAATTAACCTATTTACTACTTTAATAAATATATTTACGTACATGCGTCGCATAGGGATGTCATGACGCAAATAAAGACGCAACGTGTAACATACATACCGCATACAAAATACAACGTCATCGTCACAACTTACTATATTGCAATAGGTTAACGTGTTATACTCGTGGAATTAAACTTCACCTATACTCACGTATATAGGTATATCGATAAGAATAAAAATACTTACCTTTAAAAATAAAAGGCGCAGTGACCAACTAGAATAATTTTGAGAGAGACTGGTCGGTGACACTCATTTAGTAGCCTTAAAATATTTATAAAAGTTTCTTATGGTGTTCAATATCAAAATAAATTGTGTTGAAAATTTTTCAAAATTTTTGCTATTTGTATTCCATTTCTAATAATTTGTCTCTTTGAGATGTAATGTCATAATAAAATCATGTAAGGTAAGAGCACCAGTAGCCGCCATGTTGAGGCATGAGCAGGACTTTACATAAAATTTTTTCGTTCATAATTTTACAAAATAACCAACAGTAAAGCTAAAATGAAAGAGCGTTTTATGAACTTTCAGGAATAATTTAATTTATTTGAAAATCTTTATAATAAATATATTAATAAAAATAAAATAAAGGAAAAAGTGTGGTGTACCAGTACTCGTCAATAAAAAATTAACGATGTTCCAGTATCCGCCAGAGAAGAGACCCAGTATCCGTCATTCTTTAGAATATGATTAATCTTAAACAACTGAGCCCTATAATTAAAATACTTAAGGATAAAGCTTTATTTAAAAAAAAAATTATTTAATTCTGTTATTTCCTTGTCCTCACTATGACGGTTACTGGAAAATGCCTGTATTTTATGTACCAGTAGCCCCCATCAAAAATAATAAATTTCTGTTAGGTTTTCTGGTCAAAAAGCTATTTTTTAACAAAATTTAATTCATAATAAACCTCAAAAAAAATAAAAAAAATAACTAATTATTCGTTAAACCAAAATTACAGTAAAATTAAATTAGTGCTTACCTTAGCTAAAACTTAAGAGTTTTAGTGAATATATGCAAATTTTACAAACACTAGCTTTCAAATGAGCCGTTATTACATCTAATGCTAACATCATAAATGGAATAACGGTTGGGCATACTTTCCAGAACGTGTAGCGGGAATCACAAAAAATATATGTTTGCTTAATATCTTAATATTTATCATTTTACTGAAACTTGACGGCTATTGGGTTAATGACGGCTACTGGTGCTCTTACCTTATACATTAAAAAGAACAGTTAGTTATGGGTCAAATCAACTAAACTTGGTCTGACATCATTAACAAATGAACAAAATTAGCCGTACAACCTTAGGTTACTATACACGGAGAGAAAATTCCTATAAAAATTACTGTGCCCATACTACAATCGACGTGTAACAGGCGAACATATCCAATTTTTGTACGGTAAAATTATAAAAATTACAATAATATAACTATAATTTTTATAATTTTACCGTAAAAAAATTTGATATGTTCGCCTGTTACACGTCGATTGTAGTATGAGCACAATAATTTTTATAGGAATTTTCTCTCCGTGTATTTATTTACTCTATAATATAAAATATATAATAAAAAAGAAAAAGGTAGAAAACTACATAAATAAACTGTTACTACATTTATTTAATGACGTCAGATCATTCTTAGTTGATCTTATCTATACTAGTTTCTCGATAAAGAGTGGCGAAAAAGTGTGACAGTTGCAGCAAGAAATTTATTGTAACTTTATGGTTATAGACCAAACTAAGTGACATGATTAAAAATGTCTTCAGTGCTTTTAACTTTATTCTTCTATTGATTGACAAAAGTTTTTGCCCATCGATCAAATAGCTTTATGGAAGCTTTTTTGTAATAGTTATATTGAATTGCAAAATACTCTTACTGGATTTGTAATTTCTTTTTATTTATTTTGATGGTTGCTTTTTAATAACTTCTGAGGTTGCACACTAGTAATTCCTTTGTCCTTAGCTTTAGGATAGCATTTATCTTAGTTTCCATAATTTTGCTTCTCTTCCATAAATCCAGTTATAATGCAAAAGACAAAATAGATCCATAAAAAAAATTTGGTATTTTTATCGGTTAGATTGTGAAGATTGTATGTAACATACGTTGATCAGTCAAGAAGATCTTTCGAAATTAAATAGGTACTATGAGCATATCACACCTCCCAAAAATATACATTTATAACTTTGGACTTACTTCTTAGAAAATGTAAATTCTACTACAAAGAGACTACAAGCCCAAATTTCTTAATTTTTGTGAAAAAGGGCAAAAACATCCGTAGAGTATTTCAATTTTTCAAGTGAAAATTAAACAAATTATTGGCTAAATCATAAGAAATAAAAGTGATTCATGTATAAAAAATGCACATAAATTTATGTATCAGACAAGCTCGTAATATAGTTATCTCTCACAGGATCTACTATTTAATAAGGTACCTAAGGCAGTTAAGGCCCACCTAAGCAAAATATGCTTATTATTTATATATCTTATAAAATATCAAAAATATAGTATTTAATTATAAAAATTTACTTATTTTTTGACAAAAATTCCTAAAAAAATTAATGAATTTGTAATTACACAAGTCAAAAATTTGATTCTAAAAAGTGTCTGCAATTGGGCCTTATTTCCGACTGGTGTAGAAAATAAGGCCCACCTATTACAACTGCCTGAAATAGTACATTTATTATTTTTTTTTTAAATTAATTGAGGGATTTTAATTACTTTAAGAATAACTTGAACTTGAAAATACTTTAAGAATAACTTGAACTTATATATCAAAATATTTTGTTATTTTTACACGTTCAAAAAAGTTTCGAAAATCCTTGAATCCCGCTTGACTGCGTGACTGTTATTGAAAACAACAATAAAAAAAATTACCTAAGTCATTATTTTTAATTTTTAATTTTTATCATATTTTTTGAATAAGTCAAGTACTAGGTGTTTGAATATATTAAGTCGAAATAAATAAATATTAAATCTAAGAGTTCTTCTTAGAATTCCGAATCTCCTTGCAACCTCTCTTTGATTGTCATGTCGAGTGACATAGCTTAAGGCTGATGCCAGTGCTTCCTCAGACCACAACGCTCTCTTCTTTTTATCAGCCATACTTCCAAACACTAAGGAATAAAAATAAAAATTCGACCAAACCAACTAAAACTGATCTGGCATCATTAAACAAATGCAACAAATAAATCAAAATTAAATGTACTTAGTTTTTTGTCCTTTTTCCTTTTTGTTATTTTTATATTAGAGTAACTATAGTAATTTAAGGTTGTGCGTCTAATTTTGCTTCATTTGTTAATGACTTCAGACCTGTTTTAATTGATTTGACTTTGTAGTGTTTGATTTTAATTGTGTTGGTAATAAAGCCTAAACAAAATTTGCATGGGCCTTATTATCAACATGTCAATATTTATGCTTATATACATTTTATATAAATACTTTAGAAATAAACTAAATTGATTGATGTAAAACTTAAAGAATATTAATTTTTTTCAATTTTGATAACAATTTGAAAGAAACATACCTTTAAAAAATCATTAATATAACACTCACAATGTGCACAATTTTTATATCAACGAACGAAAATGTAACCTCTAAATTTGTTTGTTAAAATATGACATGAGCTTGTTACTCTGAGTAGCTCAACTTTTGTATCTGGTTTTGAAATGATTGAAAGTTCATTTTAAACTTGTTGATAAGTTAGAGAACTTTTCTTGGTAAGAAATATAGCTAATGGGCCTTATTACCCGCTGGGCCTTAAATGCCTTAGGTACCTTATATTGAAAAAGGATAGTAGAAACTATAATAATTTTACTAACAAGATTTTACTTTTACATTCTTAAGGTGCCATCACAGTGTGATCGGCCGAAAAATAATCAATTTTCGCGATTTTTTTCGAATGGATAGGATGGGGGAATGGGGATGAATTTTTTTCTACGATTAATACCACTATTCGACGATACAAAGATATTTTATTTATTAATTTTTATTTATTTTTATAATTATTATAATTATTTAAAAAAGTGTCTTTAAAAAAGGGCGGATATTGGTGCTCACGATTGCGGCCGCAGTTTTCATTTGGAAAAAAGAAATCAAATAGATTATCAATCTGTAGGTAAGCCACTATGTACCTAAGGGAACTTTTTTTGAAATCTCCTTATTTTTCCACACGGAAAACTATAAAAAATTTTGTACTTTTTATTCAAATCGCCGCCATTTTTTCAAATTTCCAAAAAAAGCTCCCATAGGTACATAGCGGCTTACCGCCAGATTGATAGTCTATTTGATTTTTTTCCAAATGAAAACTGCGACCGCAATCGTGGGCATCAATATCCGCCCTTTTTTAAAGATACTTTTCTCAAAAAATTAAATAATTATAGCTAAGAAATAAATAAAAATGAATAAAAAAAATATTTTTGTATTGTTAAATAGTGGTATTAATCGTAAAAAAAATTCATCCCCATTCCCCAATTCTATCCATCCGAAAAAAATGTAAATATTGACTATTTTTCGGCCGATCACACTGTGCTGGTACCTTAAGATATTTGTCATTTTTATTTAATACAAATTTGTTTTTAAAGGTTTCACCATCATTAAGTTTTAATATTTAGCCTTCACGGAGTCATTATCTACAATAAAAGAATATTTCAGGCCTAATTTTAATATTTGCTTAATGTTTTGTGGAATTCATTTTCTTAATTTTGTCGCCCTTTTTTTATTAGTGAAAGTTAGAGACAAATTTATTGCTGTCACTTTGTATTATACTCGTTTTCCTCACATCACTCCAAAAATCCGCTCATTCCACTTAGCTACATACCTAACCGTGCCGCCTGACTCAACAATCTACCGTTTTAGAGCTCGTTCCGTAATGTCTCTGTCAAAGGTAAAAATGAAAATAAGAAGAAAACTCATATGTGTGTGAAAAAGAAAAACGGAAAAAACATTCATTTCCTTTCTAACGTGTAACGCGACACACACGGACGAACGAACAAGTGCCACGAGTACCTACCTACCGACAACGCCAAGTTGAACGGTACGGTACCGGTGACGGTTGTTGTGCGGACAAAAATGGCAAGTCCTGCCTGCCTGGCGTTTACCTTGCTATTATAAATTGTTTGTTGTGTTGCCTGCTCTCGGTCCGTATATTTATACTATATATATATTTTTTTTGCTTCCTTATTTTTCTTAAAATAAATACTTGTGTCGCAAATGCTTTTCTTGTATTAATATTAAACATTTTATGACCTCGCAGTCATATCGTAGTAAGTGTTATAACGAATGTTTATGAAATATTTGGCTAAATTAAACGTATGATGTAATAAAAAGTTTACGTATTATATCTATATACAGGCTAAATGTAAAGTCTGTTGCGAAAATAAAATGTTTGGCAGTACTAGGATACAGTCATACAGTCACAACCGTTTTAAGATTTTCATAGGATCATAGGATTCAAACTTTTAGGTCAGTTGATCGCTAAATAGCCTCTACATGGTACTACTTATTGAAAAATTTACCCCTTTCATTTTAAGTATATATACATACTAGTGATATATACATAGGGGAGACAGGGGCTAGTATTAACGGGGGTAAGTATTAACAGGCCATTTTCCGCCAAACTACGGACGAAAAAATTAAGTACGTCCGGTTGCTGTCATCAGTAGATGACCACGGACACGTGTGACCAATCAGTCTTCGGCCGGTTGCCGCAAAACAAAGTTGTGAGTAAGGCGTAGATTTTATTAGGTAAAAGAACATTTTAAAGTCGACGGTTTTTTGATTTGAAGCATGATTGTATACCTAAAAGAGACTAAATTTATTTCAAACGGTAGCATATTCCATCTGGTATTGCATTTTGTTTAAATTTTACCGCATCATCAACGTATTCTTTTTAAAAATTTAAATTTGTAAAAAATTTACCTTCGGGGCAAGTATTAACAAAATGCATGGGGTAAGTATTAACATGTTAACATTTACCTCTTTTAAATTTTATGCAACAAAGACTATGTTTTTAACTTCCCTATAAGGAGGTTATTGTATTCATCCCAATTTTAATATCCAAATATCGTCATTTTCATGCTTCGAGGTTACCAAAATTTTTTTTGTAACATTGCCAAATATATTTGCATGTATGTATGTGTACCTATGGAGTGTTAAATTTATATGGTTTTAATTTTTATATCTTTTCTGCAGTGAAGCAAAGGAAGAGTTTTGCTTGATCTGAGTTATCATATATTTCAAGAATTATAATAATGTTAAATAAGACGAAGACTAATTTTTTAATAAGTAAATATTTTTTAATATAGAAGATATTAAACGATTGTGGCTGTCTATCGAAGACTGAAAATTTACCAATTTTTGTTTCGTTATCAAGGTCAAAGTGACGTAATTTCCTACTTAATAAGGACTGACTAACGATTGGCTCAGAAAAAAATTAAAATAATGATTAATTTTAACTAATTAAGTAAAGGTAAATCTAAAATAAGAATTTTCTATGTCAAATTAACTCCTTTCTAATAATAAACAAGTTAAATATGATAATACTTTGCTTTATTTCCTATAAGTACATATCTACAAAATATCATAATCATATTAAAACTCTAATGTTAATACTTGCCCCAACGTTGTTAAAACTTGCCCCAAAAGTGGGGTAAGAATTAACAAACACATTTTTTAAGAAAATGGGTTTTTCCATAGAAAGTACAAGGGATATGTAATTTTTTTTTTATCAAAAATTATAAACAGATAGTTGATGCTTCATAACGTTTACAAAAAAAGTGGCTAACTAGTTTCATTTCCGTTTAATATGTAAAAAAGAAAAATCTGATAGTACATGCCCCTGTCTCCCCTTCTAGTGAAATTTTAAAATACTACTAAGCTTAAAATGATTTTGGTATTATTTTAAGTGGGCTCATTAATACAACAAAGCACTAATAGCATACAAAAACAAAGTTTTTACTTGATATTTGATCATTAATATGGTTTTACTAAAATGATTCTAATGTGATGCAAAAATGGTGCTAGTATGATTTTATTTGCCTCTTTAATAAGGCTGTTATTACAGTTTAAACTTTCCTGCTTTTTATTGGCATAGGTAAGAATATTCGTGGGAAATTTCAAAATTTTCCTACAAGTTCACCCCGTCACTCCTTTGATTCATTTTGATCGGTGGACACTTCCTACCATTTTTTCTCCAAAGGTATTTTTTCTATTTTATGTAATGGTAGGTAAATAAAAAATCCACAAAATTTGCTTAGAAGAATATTTATTTCTCGTTTTCGCTTTGCCGGGGTAACGGCTTAGGCACTACTTATCTTCATTGTCATGCTGAGGTAAAAAAAGTCACAAGGTTTCACCTGTCGCTAGCTCACGGTCTATTATTTAAAAAAAATACCCCTGTCGCAGCATGACATCGAAGTCAACTAGTTTCCAAGAAAGAAAAAGAAAGTTTAAAAAACTAGTTTAAAAAAACTAGTTTTTCTTAGAAACTAGTTGACATAGAAAAATAGTTTAAAGACCTTTTTTGTGTGATTTTTTCTCCTCGTTTCAATAGTGTAAAAAAGTGTCGCAAAAATGTTTTAATAAACGAAAATTTTGGCAAAAAACTAATTTTTTCCACGAAAATTGCCAAAGAAAACTATGATCCAGGCATCGGACGTGCCTGGTTAACGAACTCGTCCAACGGTTTTGGGGCTTCCAATATTTTCACCAAATTTCGTAAAAATAGGACCTTTCGTTTGAGAATTATCGTCCGGACACACACACACACACACATATATATATATATATATATATATATATATATATATATATATATATATATATATATATATAAATTTTAGCGAATATTATTTTCGGTTTATAGGGACCTCACAACAAATTTCTGCCATAGTGCCAGGCTTAAGTCGCGTTATGACAATAGCTGTAATAGCTGAATTCCATTCTGGAAATTCGCTAAAACAATCAGTTTGTTCCATCTTAAGATCATAACCGTTTTAGCATGGTGGGCTATGACACTGGTGAGTTGTTTGCAAAATTTCAACCCAATCGGTCAAACCGTTTCGTTAATATAAATTTTATTTATGTAATGAAAGAAACCAAATAACATATTAACTAGTATAAAAAGAGCCTGTTTTTGAAGAGTACTTACCATATCCTGTTTTAATAACTAGTCCAGCATCCACATTGTCATTTTATTCTCTTTAGATTTATTTTATTTGTATAGCTACCTATATTTAAAATTAGTATTTTTATCGTAGATATACAAAAAAAAGTATTAGTTTTATAATAAAATTCGCCTTCGAACGAAGTGAGATTTGAACAAATAGCAAGTCAAATTATAAGCTGCCTGCTCTTAGAATTCGAACGAAACACGTCAATGCTCCCAGTCGCAAGAAAATTTATGAATTTTTAATTACATTTAATAGATCTTAAAGATTATTAAATATGATAGTAGGTATTTACAAAGACTTTTAGTAGGTACAACGTAGCAACGTTGAACCAAAATATTGCTTCAGTTACTCTAGTCTGTTGACCAGTGGTGCTACCGACAAATATATAAGACAATGCTAATGGCAACAGTGTTCGCAAGTTGGATTCACAGACCCATGAACACTATTGTATTATACTACTAGTATATAATCTTATACTATACTAGTATAAGATTATTCTTAATATAATCTTATTCTTATCTTGTATATCTCTTATTAGAAATATATCTTTCCTTTTTGTTGGACTTTGATCCCTCAAGAATTCTGCGTTTAGTTATACGTACGTATTTTGAAAATAAAGCGAATACCATTTTTTTTCTTTCAAAGTTTTGCCGTTTCTTCCCAAAAAAGTAAAATTTTAATTATTAATATTATTTTTTTACAATAAGTATTTGAATATGTAACTACGGATAAGATCCATTACTAGGTATATATTACAGAATACTATTAAGGTCGGAACTAGGTCATAACTGATTACCTCAATTACACATTTATATTATTAGTCTATATAATATAATATGTAATATAGCCGTATGCCCGGTGGGATTTCCCATCAATAAGATATTTTTTCTAATTTTAAAAATGACGAACTTCCCATACGAACTTTCATTTCCTGTTTTAACCCCTTAGGGAATAAATTTCCAGAAACATCTGACTTTTATTTATAAATAGAAGCCTAAACGGCAATTTTCGTAACTCCTATGCTTAATTTCGTCCTGCTAAACCCAACAGTTTAGGTTGTGCGTTGTCTGTCAGTCAAAATTAAAGATTCATTAAATAAGATATTAATATTATTTATTTTAATAGCCATAGTAACATATTTTTATATACCACAAACTTCAAAAATAACGAATTTACATACAAATTTTCATCCCCTCTTAAACTCACTTAGGGGACGAATTTTCAAAAATCCTTTGTTAGTGTTCATCTACGTTACATAGGGAACTTCTACGCAAAATTTAATTCTTCTAAACCCAACGGTTTAGGCTGTGCGTTGCCTGTCAGTCAGTCAGTGTTAGAAATTTATTAAGCAGATATTTATTTTAATAGCCTATAGTAACATATTTTTATATATCTCTAATTTTAAAAATGACGTATTTCCATTCAAATTTTCATGCCCTATTAAACCCACTTAGGGGACGAATTTTCAAAAATCCTTTCTTAGTGCTCACCTACGTTACATAGGGAACTCTTATACAAAATGTCATTCTTCTAAACCCAACGGTTTAGGCTGTGCGTTGTCTGTCAGTCAGTCAGTGTTAGAAATTTATTAAGTAGATGTTCACTGGTCTGTGGTTGGGGCACTGTTCCTTATTGTGATTCAGTTTCTATGGTAATTTTCCTGTTTATTTGATTTTGACTTTTTGTCTTCCATGAAATAAACAGAAGGAAAATGAAATAATTTTAATATTAAATTCCAAAAGTCCTAAATTCTAAATGATCCGATTAAGCTTTGAACGACATTTTTTGTAAATTTCATATTTTAAAGAAACTCCTGTATATAATATACGCCTGTGAATACCCAAAACATATGGATACTCTGTTATGAAATTCATTTAATATAGGTAACTATAGCATTCAACCAAATTTAACAAGCAAACTTATAACGAAAGATAAATATCTTGAAAACTAATTATTAAAATAAATATTAATTTACATAATAGGCCGCCAAATACGAAAAAACGTCAACTATGAGCATGGTAAAGATTTATTCCCTTTCTAAATTAATAATTTATTTTACATTTTATAATTTAAACTTTCAAACATTTAGTTCAAACAGTCTGATCAACTAGCTTATCATCCTTCGTCAACACCATCAAAACCAAACACACAGGCAGAATATGTTGAATTTTTAAAATTGTTGAAAGTTGACTTTTTTAAAAGGTGGGAACAAACTGGTGTTATACCGCCGGGCACTGATAATACACTGGACGATTTTATACGAATTAAAACACTTGGTGAAGGATCTTTTGGTCGTGTGGTAAATAAAATGCATTAACAAAAACTTTAATAAGTAATAAAATTTTTAATTCTGAATGTGCTTTAGGTTTTAGTGAGATATAAAACCTATGATTTGTATTATGCAATGAAAATATTAGCAAAATCCCATATTGTTAAATGTAGGCAAGTTGAACACGCATTTCAAGAGAAACGACTTTTGCAATCTGTGCGTTATCCATTTTTAGTTAATTTGGAATTTTTTCTACAAGACAAACGTTATTTATATTTTGTTTTGCCATTCTTACCTGGTGGAGATTTCTTTACATATTTGCACAGGTAAATTATAATTTTTAGGCATAGAAAAGACTGACTTTTATAATTATTTAAGTCAATAAGTAGGAAAATCCTTAATTAATCCTTAAAAAATCTTTAAGAAAATTTGTAACAAACACTTAAAATAATTTACCGAACGGATTATATTATAAGAAATGTTTTTTTTTCATTCACTGACTCATATGACGCATAAACTATTTAAAAATGATATTCCAAAGGAATAATAAGTGTAAAAAAATTCACAGCTTAGGAAGCTAATTTTTTTAACCGGTTCACGGTCATTTACGCTGTAAGATGTCAAGTGAAACCTGGTTTACTGCACGGCACCACACTTTGCCACGTCAAAAATTCTATAAGAAGTGTATTAGTTGTCAAAAAAGTGTATCAGTTGGTCATTTCATCATAATGGTTTACGACCGTTAACGTTTAAATGTTTCATATAGTAAATCCAAACACTTTTTGAAACTTTACACGTATTTTTCTCGAAAGTAAGTCCCTTAAACTTGGGCATTGTTCATCCAACTTATTTCAAAGTTTCATTAAAACTTCTTAGATATTTAATCTATGCTACTTAAAATTTTTATGGTTGATAACAATTATTTATTTAATTGGATATTTATCAAAAACCAGAAAAATTTTTAATCGATACCAAATTTGCAAAAATCTATAATTTTAACAATCGTATGTACTACCAAAAGAATACGAATACAGATTATGACCAGAATTTTTCCATGCCTCCGAGGTTATCTAGCTAGTGCCACCTAACCTACGGTAAACCTCTTCGAAAAATGACATTCTCAAGTTATCCACTGCCACGACATCTCTTTGTACCTTAAATTAACATAAATTATATACTTTTGTACTTTAAGACGTACGTAATGAATAAATTTAAAAAAAAACTCTACTTTGATTGCTTTATTAGTAGAGAAGAAACACATCCTTAAAAAATGCCTCATTTTTCACAACGCTTGGATAGTATAACCCCCCTTATAATCAATAAGATAATCCAATAGGTATTTATATGAAAATAAATAAATTAATAAATAAAATTGATGTATATAAGTACTTATTAAAAAATATTTTTTTAAAAAATACCTTCTTCTGTTGTATACAGTGAGAAAAAAATGAAAGAGGACACGACAAAATTTTATGCCGCCCAAGTGGCACTCGGACTGGAATATTTAAATTTTATGCACTGTATCTATCGTGATCTAAAACCGGAAAATATTCTTATGGATAAAAATGGTTATTTGAAAATATGTGACTTTGGATTTAGCAAGATAGTGCGTGGTGCTCGAACATACACCATGTGTGGAACACCTGAATATATAGCGCCAGAAATAATTTTAGGTAAAGGTTATGGCATCGCAGCCGACTGGTGGTCATATGGAGTACTCGTGTACGAAATGGTTGCAGGTTATACGCCATTTTACAGTAATACTCCGATAAAAATTTATGAGAAAACTGTTAGTGGAAAATATAGAATACCACATAATTTTTCTAAGGATCTTAAAGATCTTATTCATAACCTTTTACAAATTGATCTAACGAAAAGGTTAGTTTATTTTTTTTTTATAAACTACAATATTAACATTTTCGATTAACTAATATTAGATATGCGACAGATTTGGTAATTTAAAAGATGGCGTGGCCGATATAAAAAATCATAGATGGTTTAGGAATATTGACTGGGTAAACCTATTGAATCGAAAAGTTAAGGCACCATATATTCCACCCTATAAGAGTGCTGGCGATACAAGAAATTTTGACGTAGTTGAAGAAAAACTAGATATTGACAATGACAACAAACCTGTTTTATTTTCTGACAGGTTTGATTCATTTTAATTACAATTAATTTATTATATATATTATTTATTGTTTTCTTAGTAAAAGCAATTGTATGAATATAGTATATACCCGAATACCAAAAGTGGTTTTAATAAATAATATCAGGATGACCGAACTTCGTGCAGTGGAAATTTTACTTGTACTGAATTTGTTCAAAGGAACAAATGTGCTAGCTGATAATAACTTGATAGTTACTAGTAGTATATTGGTGCGCTTTTATACTGGATAGTGACCTATAATTTAGTTTTCATTATAGCAAATAATTCTGATGATTCACAAATTATAAATCAGTGACGCAAGAAAAACAATTAACGTCATTGAAAGCTGTTGTTGACAGCTATTTGTATGTTTTTGATCACAGATATTTCGTTCACGTAAAGAGAAAATGCTTGCGACAATATATTAAAATAACGTACTAATGTCATTTCTGAAGTCATATAATTGGATTATCATTGTTCGTTGCCCTTATTGCCACAGTGTTCTTAAATTTTTAATATTCGGTACCGAAACTAGTATCACTTCGGTGTCCGTCTGTGTGTCACAGGTAATTTCCTTAAAAATAGAGCGTGGTGGTCCAAGTAAGTCATTGTGATTGAGTAACAGTAACTAGCAACACTTAAACTCTTCAGCACAAGCTATCCCCTTATCCCCTACTGATTAGGAAGTCAGTCGGGATTTATTGTATTTGTTTTGAAGAAATTTTTTGCTGATCAAAATTGATCTCTATGTTTTGATCTTTAAAGTCTCAGTTGCCCTGACGGCTATATATCTCCACTTTGGAGTGTTTGAAAATCAAAAATAAAAAGGTTTCTTAAAAAGTAGGGTAAGTGCGGGAGAGATGCCGCAGTAGTCATAGTTCGTCCGTTGACTGTAGATAGCGCTATTAATGGATTATATGTTTAAAATAAGTTACTTATTTAAGTTGTATATGGTAACATTTATGATTTGTTCATCAGTTTAGTAATTATCCAACTTTTTATATTTGAAAAGTAGGTTTTTTAACAATATTTTATCAAGCATTTAATTCATTAGAATTTTAGAATGTATATTTTATTGTTTTAATGAAAATGAGTTTTGTTATTGATTTAGGTATCTTAGGTATCTTTCTTACCTATAAATTCCCATTAATTATTTTCATCTTTCTACTCTGAGGATGACCGAAAGGTTGAAAACCCGTTCAATAAAAATAACTTTTAATTCGTGAAATAGACAAAGTAATCGAACTTTAAATATTTTCAATATTTAAAATGGAGTTTCACAAAGTAAATCTCTCAACAGTGAATTATTTAATTTAGGTATATTTTAAAAGTAGGGGAGACAGGGGCTAGTATTAACGGGGGTAAGTATTAACAGGCCATTTTCCGCTAAACTACGGACGAAAAAATTAAGTACGTCCGGTTGCTGTCATCAGTAGATGTCCACGGACACGTTGTGATCAATCAGTCTTCGGCCGGTTGCCGCAAAACAAAGTTGTGAGTAAGGCGTAGATTTTATTAGGTAAAAGAACATTTTTAAGTCGACGGTTTTTTGATTTGAAGCATGATTGTATACTTAAAAGAGACTAAATTTATTTCAAACGGTAGCATATTCCATCTGGTATTGTATTTTGTTTAAATTTTACCGCACTATCAACGTATTCTTTTTAAAAATTTAAATTTGTAAAAAATTTACCTTCGGGGCAAGCATTAACAAAATGCATGGGGTAAGTATTAACATGTTAACATTTACCTCGTTTAAATTTTATGCAACAAAGATTATATTTTTAACTTCCCTATAAGGAGGTTATTGTATTCATCCCGATTTCAAAATCCAAATATCGTCATTTTCATGCTTCGAGATTACCAAAACTTTTTTCGTGACATTGCCAAATATCCTTGCATGTATGTGTGTGTACATATGTGAGTGTTAAATTTAAATGGTTTTAATTTTTATATCTTTTCTGCAGCGAAGCAGAGGAAAAGTTTTGCTTGATCTATATATTTCAAGAATTATAATAATGTTAAATAAGACGAAGACTAATTTTTTAATAAGTAAATATTTTTTAATTTCGAAGATATTAAACGATTGTGGTTGTCTATCGAAGACTGAAAATTTACCAATTTTTGTTTCGTTATCAAGGTCAAAGTGACGTAATTTGCTACTTAATAAGGACTGACTAACTATTGCCTCAGAAAAAATTAAAATAATGATTAACTTTAACTAATTAAGTAAAGATAAATCTAAAATAAGAATTTTCTATGTCAAATTAATTCCTTTCTAATAATAAACACGTTAAATATGATACTTTGTTTTATTTCCTATAAGTACATATCTACAAAATACCATAATCATATTAAAACTCTAATGTTAATACTTACCCCAACGTTGTTAAAACTTGCCCCAAAAGTGGGGTAAGTATTAACAAACACATTTTTTAAGAAAATGGGTTTTTCCGTAGAAAGTACAACGGATATGTAAGTTTTTTTTATCAAAAATTGTAGACAGATAGTTGATGCTTCATAACGTTTACAAAAAAAATCGCTAACTAGTTTCATTTCCATTTAATATGTAAAAAAGTAAAATCTGTTAGTACATGCCCCTGTCTCCCCTACTGTATGTAATTTTAGGTTTGAATTCCGCACTATGCTTGCTATAGCAACATACGGCAACTATCCCAACAAAAAGGAGAGATGCCGCATTTAATGTTGGTATAGACGCCGCATCATATTACATGTTAAAAACATAGACTTATATACCTTAATTATGCAATTTTTTTTTTGGACTGTAAATTATGCCACGTAAGTATAAAAAATCCATTAATGGATCAGGAAGGGTCCTCATATTAGTGAAGATAACGAAAATAATGATTGCCTGTGTATTGAATGTTTTGAAAGGTACTCAAAACCAAAAAAACAGTTGACTGGTTAAGACGTATAAAGTGCTAAAAATGGTTACATATGGCTTGCATCATGTGTGGAGATGTGTGTAAAATGCAAAATTTTTAATATGAACTATGCGACGTCTCACTTTCTTTGATGCGGCATCTCTCCTATAGGTGTAGGAGAGACGGCCCTTTGCAGGCTCTACAAAAATGTTAATTATGAATCCATTATGACTCAAAATTTAAAATTATTTATAAATGATTTTAAAGAACAATGTTTATATTTATTGTGTATACCAAATTTCAAATCAATTAAATGCATATTTTGAGAATTATCAAGTGTTTTCAAAATGTGCGGCATCTCTCCCGCATTCACCGTGGTTTCTATACTATGTCGCTATAGTTCGAATTGAGATTTCTCATTTCAAATGAAAAATAACATAATGGTGAATTTTTGCTTTTTTCGATTTTTTCTTCACAACTTAGATTATTTAAATATATGGTTGAATAAATGTAAGAAAATGATTATTTGCAAGTTTAGTTCTGGCTAAAGCTGTGCGTGTCATAAACATTTCCTGAAAATTTGCATCCAAGCGCTAAAATACTTATTTCTAAATCGTGATTGTCAGATCGAAAAACGTTGTTTCGAGAAAAACGTATTCAATTTTTTTTTTCTAAAAATTTACCATAACCTTTCGAAAAGAAAACGTGTGTACTAACTGCTCCTAAACTAAGATCAACATTTCTAGAAGCCAAGGATAATCGAAAAACAGAGTAGAGCAATTACGTAAACATGAGCTTACTGCTTAATTCGTCGAATGTACGCTACACGAGCTCGACATCCTTCTACGGTATCGCATTTCTCGGCCTCTTTGTGCATTCAAAAAAAAAGAAAAAAAATAGGGATAAAAAAACACCAAACGTTAATTTTTCAGATGTTAAACTCAAATCATCAGAGCACATAAACCATTAATTAAACTAAACATCAACTCACCAAAATAAAAAATTACAGAATATCATTCTTGGCATCCTGCAGCATGTATTTATAAATTATTTTTACATTTCATGTTGTAACCAATTTACATATATGTTTCAAAAGGTGTGTCGCTCTAACCTATTTGATTATAGGTTTTAACCCGTACAAGACAAAAGATATATTACAGACCATATAATATCCCTACACTGTTCTGCCGCGATAATGTGCTCCTATTCGTATTCGTACATAATATATTTACATTATTTGACCGCAATCATTACAAATACGAAAACCACATTCGTCTAACCAATTACATTAATCGAAGCCGCTGTTTCATGCTACCTACTCTTATATTTCGTTATTTATAAATCAATTCGCTATTTTAATACATAATACGATATTATGTAGATACTTATATAGAAAATTTCGGAGTTGATATTGTCAATAATTTACAGATATGTACATATTTAATTTTTAACCCCCTTTTCGCAAAATTAGCCCCCTAATTTTAACCCCCAACTACCCCTGTTGGTCTAATTTGAATAAATTGCTTATCAATAGATAGCTCTTTAAAAGAGGGCAATATCGTCAATTTTAACTTTTATTCTATCTCTTCCTATCTCTTACCGTTTTCGAGACATTTGAAAAATTAAATTTTATCCCAGTTTTTGAAAAGCGATTTCACCCCTTCAAGCCGTTTTTCAGCAAATAAAAAAAAAATACGTCTCATTTATTTTTTAGTGTTCTACAACTTATTCAAATTTCATCAAAATCGACAGGTCCGACCTCGGGATCTTGACTTGTTAGAACATGTACTGTACTAAATGTACCAGATTTCTACACGTCCTAATTCAGAATGAAAATTATTTCGGTATGATACGATTAGAATTCCATCATGAAACTTTGTATACAACTTACCTAAGAGTTTGGGTATAAGATATTTTTTTTTTAAATTAATGATTCTGATTTTGGATTTTTTATAAAAATTATTTTTTTGGATTGTGGAGAAAGGGTTAAATTTGAACTCCATTGTCATGTTATGTATCAAATTAAAGCCCTTTTAATTCTAAAATTAATGGCACCAGCTTCATCTTTCTAGGGTAAATAGTTTTTGAGCTACATGTGTTTAAATATTTGAAAGCGCTCCTAAAAATTGCGGTTTTTTGGATTTTAAAAATTGTGATAACTAAAATACGAATGTTCAAAAAGATATAAAACTCGGTATTTTTGGTCACACTGATTCGAAGAAACTCTTCACGAAAATAAATAATTAAATAATATATCTTTACACTATTTACTAGTGATCTCATTAGAAAATTTATCAAACCCGGACAATGGCTCCGAAAACCCGGATTTCTGAGCTTAAAACCCGGACATCTTTTCAAATACAATATTTTGTTTCTAAATGAAAAAAATTACAAATCCTTTTTAATTTTGTTTTAGAATGAATTTCCACAAAATAAAGCAACTCCTATTTTTGAACACAATTAAAATCAAATAGATAATGGATGTTATGTCAAGTATACAATATAATTAATATCATGCATTTTAAGAACATTCATCCTCGGGGGGAGTCTCATCGTTGGTTTTCAGGCCTTGATGACCGGACGACCTGGCTGGTACCTGTCGTACCCTCACCAAGGTCTGTTCGCTCCTTTTGAAGCCCTTGGACGGCTGGGATTTTTTATTGGCTGATTTGATGTGGACTTACTCAGACTTCTATAAATGCGATAAATCTCTCCTGTACCTCTGTAAGCTAGAAACTTGGTTTTAGTTTAAATTTGAATTTTTTGACTGAAATGTACCCCACTCATACAAGTCACATAGTCAAGCTGGTGTGACGACTAAGCACCTTGAGAGTGCAATCAGTATTCATTGGACTGTCATGTGAGCGAATCCTTATTTGACTATCGTACAGGACGGTCACCGTTTAATCATTAAGCGGCTCAATTATACTCATACATTGTGATGATCAGTTAATTCAATCAAGAACAGTGCATACATGTACATTCATCATTTTAGTTACTTCACTATCTTCAGTATTAAATCATTTTGTTGCTAATCATTTTTTGTTATTCTGAAATGTGTAAAGTTTATATTATTTATGTATAATTGATTATAAAGTCAATATACGTTATACCTATTGGAAATACAGTTCTCGTTTATTTGGTAATCATCACCATCACACACACTCAGGTTAGAAAGAAAAGATCTTAAGAGAAAAATAGATCGCGGTCCCTTAAACTCTCGCTTATCCAAGTTCGACTGTATTTTAAAATTAGATAAGTCAGAATATTCACAAATGTAATTTCGTTTATAACAAAAATTGTATAGATATGCCGTAACTAACAGACCCAGATTTCGTTGATTGAATGACGGGCTCCGCGATTTTAGGCAGCGACTTAAAACGTCAGAAAATGGTCATAAAAGGTCAATGGGTTTGATTAATTAGTCAGTGATAGAAAATTTTTTATTAAGCGTTAAAAGGTAATGACTTTGAAAAATTTGAACCCTCAATAAAAAAAACTTTCCATCGCTGACCAATTAATTAAACCAATTAACCTTTCATGACCATTTTATGACCTTTTAAATGATCTAATTGGTCATTTGAAATTTCACATTTGGGGTACTAAGATCGTCGAGCCTGAACGACAGCAGGCAGTGAAACAATCATACATAACACACAAAATAACTGTCTTCTAAATTTACTCATACGTTCTAAATATACGTTATTTATTTATATTTTTATATAGTAAAAAAACTAAATACCAATTTTATTTGAAAGATGGTTTCAGGAGGAAAACTTGGTGAAAAATTGCTTCAAAAAGAATAGCTTTTAAACATTTCTGCAATGCTTAAAAAAGCGCCAATATTTATCTGAATCAAATTGTCGAGCAAGTGGTTGGAAAACGACCTTTCATATTACATGGTCTAATATTATTTCAGTTAATGACGGAAATGATTCCAGGCTGCAAGAATTCTATTTAAAGAATAGCTTTTAGACACTTCTCTAATGCTTAAAAACGTGTCGATATTTGTCTAAATTACATGAAAGATAGACCAAGTGATCGGGAAACGATATTTCATATTACACGATCTAATGTTATTCTACATAAGGCAGAAATAATTCCAGGCTATAATAATTGTATTTAAAATTAAAGAATACCTTTTAGATACTTCTCTAATCCTTAAAAAAGTTTCGATATTTGTCTGAATTCCATTGTAGATCGGCATATGATCGAAAAGTGACATTCCATATTATATGACCTAATGTTATTCCAATTAACGGTGGAAATGATTAAAAGAATTATATTCAAAACTATAGAACAACTTTCAAAAATTTTTCTAATGCATAAAAAAGGGTTGATATTTGTCTGAATTACATACACACACCGGCAGAATTAGCGGAACATACAAAATATCTGTAAAAATCAAACAAACCATTTAATTTCAAGAAAATATTAATCTTATTTAATTATTCACTTAAAATTACATGTTCACAAGTCGATATACCTTTATTTTCGGTAGCAAAACAAGTAACCATATAAAATGATAAATTTTTTGAATCTTATGTCGTCTAAGAATAATTTAAGTTAAAAGATTATTTAACAAATAGAAAATGAAACAGAGCATTTTAATCCTGTCTGGTTCCTCCTGTGCTCTTATCAAAGCTTCCATTCGCTTTTCTATACTCAGAATGATTTTATCTATAGTTTCCTGGGACAGTCTTTGCCATTCTTCAATTACGGCAGTTTGAAGCTCAAACAATAATAAATAAAAACAATTCTATGGAAAGTCAATTGATTCGTTACTTCAATATTATTTTAAGTAAAAATGAAAAAAACCGCCAACTTTGTTTAATAAATAGGTTTTTATATTTTTTTATGTTCCGCTAATTATGCCGGTATGTGTAGTAGACAAAGTGGTCGGAAAATGACATTTCGTATTACACGACCTATCTAATGTTATTCCAATTCACTCTAATGCTCAAATGGTATTTATTGAAGTTAGTGTTTAATTACTTGCGGTACAAATTCACCTTGATACTGATGTTTGGTACATTGGTGTACAGGCGGTTACCGGCTTTAGGAGACTTTCTCTTATATACCTTAAATACATCCCGTATAAGTTCAGAGTCTTTTTTCAAAAGAAAAAAAAAGAACAAATCGTAATGTTGGTAGTAAGAGCTACCGAGTTCTTTCAGTCATGAATAAACTGTACGAGGTCCTCGCTGCTATTCTTAATCCACATCTTTTTTCAATAAACTCAAAGATCCGTGCACAGACAAAAGCTCTAAAACATTATTTAATATAAAAGATTCAACAATACTTCTTCTCTATTTATAAACAGGCATCACGCTATCTAATATTCTGCTCTGACACACGTAGGTAGCGTAAAGATGAATGAATCAAGGAATATTTCATTATACGGAGAAATTTGAATAACATTTATGTTTAAAACGCTTTGTTTGAAATAATATTGTATAACGAAGGTTTATTGTGTATGGAGAAAACCGGATATATTTACAAGATATATAAATTCATATGGGATAGGCGTTAAATATTTCCGGCGTTTCTTCGGCTCCTATTAATAATATAAATTTTCATTACAAAATACCCGGTCAAAGGGGATTAAAAAGCTCCCGTTCGGTAAGATTTTATTCATAATAACATTTATATAATATTAAAATAATATGTGCGTGTGCGATACCGAACGCTTTGCTGGAGAAAGTTTAGGTAAATTTACAAAAATATTTGAAAATATTCTGGATTTTTATTAACTATAATAAACTAGAAACAAAAAGTCTGAACAGAAATTATGAATTTTTAAATGATTTTATATTGAAGCTTAATTTAAATAAATAAGCTCTAAAAATATTAAAAACATTAATGTTTTAATATAGTCTATTATAATTATAATAGACTTTATAGTCCGAGAGCCCGCCGTATGCAAATCCTATGTTGCACGTTAATTAAGCCTAACAGCTCAATATAAATCCATTGTATACGTTGAAGTCTACATTTTAATTGAGTTAAGAGGTTAGGCCACTTTAGAATTTTCGAAAATCGTTTTTTTTTCTTTTTTAATGGTCCACTAGGACCTTAAAAATAGTGTCCTAAAAGATAATGGCCCGGGAAAATCTCTAAGTACTCGGTTTTTGAATTTTATTACAACACCTTGTGATATCGAAGTGAATCCAGCGTTTGGTTATCGTATCATAAACTTTATTGAAGTATTTTCGGCTCGATGCAACAGCGGGTTACACACGAAAAAATAACGAAAATTTTTTATTATTTTCTAATACTCAGAACTTCAAACGCTTTTATCACAAAACTGCATTTTTCAAGTTGACCGAAAACATAACTCAGACAATTTTCAACCGATTCACTTAAAATGTCACATATATCTTGAAAAATATAATTGTCTATGGAAGTACGTATGATTTTTTTTTTTTTGTTATTGCATAAATCATTTCTTGTTAACAATTATTTGAGGATTTTTTATGCAAAATTTTTACTTTTCGCTTTAGAAGTGCTCCACTTGGCCAAAAATCAATATATCGAAAAAATCATACGTATTTCTATAGCTATTATTATATAGTTATAATTGAAACAAATTCATTGGCTCATTATAATTCAAAAATTACAAGCGCTGTTTGTTCGTGAACCTTGGAAAAAGGAAGATGTCCTCGTAAAAACGTTGCACAGCAGTCATTTTGAAATTAACTACTTCAAAAAAAATTTTGTATACTAATACTAATACTAATACGCGTGATAAATGCCTTTTTTTGTAATCTCGATTTATTTTGTAGTTTTTCGACGAAATTCCCCAAAAAGTTTATTTTGGGGAATAAACGCCCTAAGTAAAAATGAAATATGTTATTTTCTGTTGCTACCTTGTTAATCGAAAACCAGTGTCATTATCGATAATTTGTACACGTTTACGATAAAAATAACAGCTCTCAGTACTGACACGACGATGTAAATATACTCTATCCTTATTTTAACTTGATGTCATAATTTCAAACATCACGTGGGTGAAGACGCGGGTAAATGTTAGTACCTTATAAATAAGCATCCTCTGAAAATGATTTGTATGATATTAGTCTTAACATTTTATAAGTTGAGATAAAATATTGATGATTTTCTCAATATAAAAATCACTTAATTACTCCTGAGTACAAAAACTTTTGAATTAATAAAAACAAGTCTATTTTTAGATAGCCATTGAATTTTCTTTCACTCACAACGGAAATTTCTTTATAAAAGGAAAAAAAAATTAAAATTTAATTAAAAATAAAATTAATGAAATTAATTTTTAAAGAGATAAAAAGAAAATAACGAATTAGTCGAGAGGGGAATTAAAATAATTTTAATCATAAATTTTATACTCCCCGTTCGTGCAAAAAAGGCTAAACAAAAATTCGCGCAGTATGTGTTGAGCAGACATTAATTCAAGATTCCGTAGTTAGTAGCTAGATTTATTTACAAATTTCGAGGTAAAATTCCTATCGGAAATTTAAATATATTTACTATAACTCATCACAAGTACTCCTGTCACAGCATTCTGCTTAATAAAGCAAATTTCCAATAATTCACATTAATCGGAAAAAATATTTTCAAAATACATTCTATGAGACCTAAAATAACTAACAATAATGTGATTTTATCTCTTTTTCATTACAACAATGTCAAACCACATGTTTGTGGAGCGATTGCAATACATAGGAAGCTCTCATGTTGCACTTTCTCATTTAACTATAACGTCATCACATAAGATGTGTATGTGTAATGGCACCCCTCCGTGTTTCAAAGCAAATATGTCTGAGTGTATTCGTATATTGCTTACAATTTAACTCTGGTGCATCTTTTCTATTTTTTTACCTGCTCTTAAAATAAACACTGATAAAAATTTTGAAATTTATCTATTGAAGCTATGTCATCTAAATAATAGTTTGCAACAGTACCTACAAATCACCTATGCAAATATATAAATCAAAAGCATTGACGCCCATGACATATGGACTTTCTCATTTAACAATTTCTCCTCCAACGGCCCCAGTGGATTGTTAAATGGGAGCTTCTGTATATGTAGTGGAAAATAATATCGCCCTCCACCCATTGGATTTGTCAAACATTACACTTAAAGAAGTCAAAAATTAACTTAATCAGTACATATTTTCGAAGGAACTGGACTACCTTTTTCACTGTATTTGATGTCCAAAAGGTGGGAGAAATATGTAACTTGATAAAGACACTTTTTGAATAAATAATTTTTTGCAAAGTCTGGACTAATAGTACCTATATACCTTTAGTGCTACATAATAGAGAAAAAAGTATCTTTTTTAGCACTATTATTATTTCCCTGACATTCAAATATCCTTTTGTTATAGATATACAGGTAGGTACCTAATATTAATTGGGATTTATTCCTGTAGCATGTACGTATAGAAATTGATCCTCATAGTTCCACAGATTTAGAAATTACTAGCTGCACCCGCGACGTCGTTCGTGTAACGCATTTTTATAAACTCAATGAGAAGTATTTAAGTGTAATAATTATACAGAACTTGCATAGAACAATAATTTTTTGGAATGAGACATTTTCCCGGAGTAAAAAGTATCTTAAATGTTGATCCAAGTAATAAGTTATCAGCACACCAAATTTCATCAAAATCCGTTCAATAGTTTTTGTTTTCCCGTGGGAATGAGACATTTTCCCAGAATAAAAAGTGTCCTAGATGTTGACTCAGGTAATAAGTTATCACCACACCAAATTTCATTAACATCCGTCAAACAGTTTTTGAGTGATGCGTGAACAAACAGACAGACAAACAAAAATTTTAAAAATCGCTGTTTTGATATCTACATCGATAACTATTTACAGTAACAGTACATTTTTCAAAAAATATTCAGAATGGTCAGAAATGGTCTCGTGACAGTTTTATTATATGTATAGATAAGTGTGTGTAGTAAATGGACGAATGAATGTATCGGACAACATTATGGTGTGTCCGAGTTTTTTACAACGAAATTTCAACAACTGAACGAGTGAAAAACCAAGCGTAGTTTCATTCCTACCCTTTCTCATTTGTTTCCCTTTTGCAACACTTTATAATTCTTAATTTAGAGCAACAAAAAAAGAGACGGGAAAGCTTTTCCAGTGATATTTTATTTTTATTACCAAAAAAAAAAAAAAACTTTGAAAAATATGAAACTTTCCTTCTATTATAAACTTTATACGTAGATATTTTTTGTTTCTACAACTAGGTAGTAGGTAGACTATGCGAGAAAAAATTCTTGTTTTCTTTTCGTTGTGCCGAGTTGGGCATATTGGCAGGCAACTTGACGGGCAGGTATTGAAAAGTTTAAATCAGGTTAACACGCTATGAATCAATATTGTAAATGTAACAGTTTTCCTTTTGTAAGTGTAAAAACTGAAAGGAAAACTAAGATATATTTTTCGTTTTGTGAGAAAAACTTTCAATGTTTTCTTTTGAAAAAAAAAAACTCATATATAATTTTTTTATAAATGAATTGTTTCGGGATGTAAAGTAGGTAGTAGGTACAGAAGTTGAAACAAAAACTTGCAAGGTTTTCATCGATATGGAAATATTATTCCTGTTTAAAATTCGGCTAGTCTTCTTCAGTGTTTTTGATGTTGAGTTGCTGTTATAGATACAAAAGAATTGTATTTGAATATCTTTGTGGTTTTGAGCACTGAGTTGACTATTTGAATATCTTTTATTTTATTTGGAAATCATTATCATTTTCAGTTCTATATCATTTTTTTCGTCTCATGTTCAGCACCCCCAACTTTACCTGGAGGGCTGGGAAACTTCTTAGATATAAAATTCATAGTAGACGAGGAAGCACCATCGGAACCTCAGGTTTAGGCAAAGGGTAATTATTTACAATTGGTGCCCATTATTTAATTATCTTTTCACATACAAAATGGCATACAATACAATTATATATATTTACAAAATATGTATCACAGCATAATACACCATTGTCAGACCGGTAAAGTTTTCCAATACGGCGAAATATGGTAGACGTAGTGGAAAATTCAATGCATTTTCAATACAACTGAATCACACTTAACCGTTTTACAAAACAGTGACATTTTGTACTGTAAAGGAAGGTCGCCCAAAGCGGGTAAGCTAAGATTAAACGCCCAAAAAAGTGATTTTTGACCTCGATAAGTAGATGTTTTCTATATTATCAGATAGATTAGTTATCGAACTTTAAAATGTAACTTCGCTTAAAAAATTCTTATACGGTATTTATTTTTAATATCGAAAATACAAAACCTCTGCAAAAACCCGCGTTGCTCGTATAGATACCCTAAAGCGGGTAATCCTCTTTGGGCAAAGCGGGTAAGTATATTATGTGTTTAAACACTGTTATTATTTTTTAATATAAACTTTCTTAATTATACAGAACTTAACAAATTTAAAAAATTAAAAAGAGACAAAAATAATCAATTTTTCACAATTAACTCTTTGCACTCGATGGGCGCCGCCACGGCGACACAATAAATATTTATTCTACTCGTTAGGCACCGCAGCGGCGCCATAAACAATAGGTTTGTATTTTATTATTTACAACACGCTAGGGGAGCTAAGGCCCGATTTACATTAACGCTCCGCTCTCAGTACGATATCACTCCGCTCCCGGTTCGATAAAATATTCTTACATAATAAATAATGAGTGTATTCCCATCATCGCTCTGATATCGGTCCGATATCAGCCACGGTTCGCTCTCGCTTCAATACCGCTCCAATACCAATACCACTGAGATAATATTTTATCGGAGCGATATCAGACCCTATATCGATAGTGTGAACACGTTTTAATTCCAATTCGCTCCGTTTCTCACTCAGCCTTCTTCACTTATTTGAAAATTATTATATTAGGAAAACATGATACAACACAACGACGCCACGTCTTGCTACAATACATTGTGATACATACTACTAATTAACTAATAGATGTATTGTATTATGATATTATGTTCTCCTAATACAATAGTGTTTGCAGCGTTTTAAAACTACTGTCGAGTATAGCTGAGTACCCATACTAAAAAATGGTTCGAGGAGTGCAAAGGGTTAAATGTAACTTTCTTTACAACCCCCACATTGGAGTATATTAGTTCAGGTGGTTCCACATCAAAATCACCACAAACAAGACAGAAATATTTTTTTTAAGCTTTTTCCTTCATTCCGTCGCAAAAAGAGATTTTTTATTTTTTTCCGTTTCCAACAGTTTTTTTTTTTTTCATTAAAATGCTTCTATTTTGTCTATCCGTTTGGTCCTACTCGCTTTGCCCAAAAAGACTTAATTTTGTTAACTTACATATCTATCTTTTTCTACATTAAAAGTCAAATGATGATAGCATAATACGGTAATACCAAAAAGATTACAAATAAAAAGGTTTGTTAGTGTAGTCACAGAATATTTGTCGTCAAAATTTTTAACAAAACCAACAAAAAAATTTGATGACGCTAAACTAGGACATTAAACGACACAAGCGTTCAAGTGCAACTGATTGAGATTAGCTGATATTTGGTTAATCTCGATATACACACGACCTGACAAAAACATTCGATGCAACGAAATACAAGCGCTTACCCGCCTATCCCCTAGATGATTCTACAATTTGGAGGCAACATACATACAAAAATAAATTAACACTTTCCAGTACGGGTCCACAGCATTTGGAAAATGACCACAATAACCGTAGAGGTCGATCGCGATCAGTGATTACACATGTATGCAACATTGCCGCAAGCAGGTATTGACTTACAACAAACACATTCTCTGCATGCTGGTTTTTCTAAACATTTATAGAATAATAACATAACACTTAAAAATATAGTTTTATATTATTATATTTTTATTTTTGTTTGAAATGTATTATGCATTTTAATACCATTACAAAAATGAATGTGTTTGGTTGTCATTGGTATTATTTTTATTAAAAATGTGTATGTTCACACATGTTAAATCATTTTTTGAATTAATTTATACAAAGTTAATTCTTTTAATCTTTGAAAAATATCGAGGGTTCCTAGGAAAGTTTGCTGTGAATGTGCACGGACTGTATAGTGTTAATAACAATTATACTTATTTTTATTTCAATGTAATTATATCAGCAAGCGCGTATACAAGGGGGGTGGTGGTCAAGGAGTCATGACCTCCCCCCACCCCCGAGAATTAATAATATACACTACATATTATTTAATGGCTATCATTTAAGCGAGTATTATTTTATACACTTTGAGCAATAGAACTTACACTGTGTGCAATAGAATTTTATATTTTTGTGCATTATATTTACCCTATATTTTAAGCAATAAAATCACTATTTGTGCAATAATATTTTACATTTTGAACATTATATTAAGATAATTATTATTTACCATTTTGAGCAATAGAATTTTATGTTTTGTGCACTATTTACTTCAATGGTTACACAAAATGATATTTTATTTGTATGTTGCTTTTTTAGAAATATTTCACATATAGTTAATCAAGAATGACTTTTTTTTGACGACCAATGAAAAGGCAGAAAGTATAAATAAAACAATTCGTTTTTTATATAAATTTAATATTTATTTAAAAACTATAATTTGTAGTTGTTAAACTTTGCTTAATAAAATTACAAAAACAAAAATATTATTGTACAATTAAAGCTTTCTTCGCTTTGGATGGGCGGCCACGTTTCCTTTTTTCACCAATTTGTAAATTTTTCGCTTCAACTGGTGGAATTATATATTTAAATCTTATAGCTACCCCTTGAATATGCTTACAAATATATATATATATATATATATATATATATATATATATATATATATATATATATATATATATATATATATATTTAAATAACTTTATACATATATACATAGATCGGGTCCATTTCACTTAAATTTAACCATGCTTCTTCACTTATGAAGTTGTGAATTTAAATAATTTCCGTTTTCTTGGCTTTATCTCTTTCATTATTACATTTAAGGTAATTGTACCAATAGTCGTCATGTTAAGCTAAAAATAAATTTTGGAAGTTTGTATTTGTCCTTAGTTATAAAAAAAACCTATTAAGTAAGATCTTGGCATGTTGCTTGTTAATTAATCTTTGACATAAATTCATTAAAATTCACTAATTATCAAAGCAAGGATAAAATAATTAATAAAAATTAATGAAAAGTGTATTTGTACCAATAGCCGTCAGTTTAAAATTTGTAATGTACCAATATCCGTTTCCAATTTGTACCAATATTCGTCATCCTCGCTTAAAACATTATATGACGAGTTGTTAGCAGTAATAAGAAAATAAACCTGATATTAAAAAATTTATTGACTTGTACAATTGCTACAAATGAAATTAGGAGTAACTTAAACACATTTTTCATGTAACCATAATTAACGGGTGTCCTTTTTAAGAAAAAATCGTACCATTTTTGACCAGGTCTACCAGATTCGAAAGGTGTAGTTTCTCTTCCGAAATTTTTAATCAACAACTGTACGCTGTCCAGTCACTGATTCTTGGATACAGGAAATTCAATTTTTCCTAAATTAATTACCCATTTAACAAGTGTTTCATCCTCTTTTGACGTTAGAAAGGTTGACGGACCCTTTCTAAAAGCTAAAGGATATTTTCTTTTACATTTATCTGATAATGTCCATCTGGGTATTCCATATCTTTTTGCTACTGATGCGAATGATTTTCTACTTTCTTCGACTGCGTCGAGGTCTCCTATAGAATATTTCATCTTTTTACCTTAGAAATTTACCTTAAAAATACGAAGCACCAATAATCGTCAGTAAGCTGCACCAATATCCGTCATCTAATTGATTCGTTATTTTTCTTTATACATTTCCAATAATCGGTGACGGTTATTGGTAACAAATATTCTAGTATTATTTTGAATAGAACAGATATATTAAACTTACGTTAAATTTAGAAGAAACTATAAAAATATTTATTTTATTAACACTTTACGTTGCTCCAATTGTCGTCAGCCCTGTCGGAAATAGGAAAAACGTAATTTTCGATGTACCAATAACCGTCACTTTAAAATATTAAATAAATAACGGTTTTACTGCAAAAATTTATGTTTTGTATGTAAACTTAACCTATACATTTTCTAATAAAATTATAATACTGCTAAAATTTCATAAAAATACGAGGAAAGGGTCTAAATAAAAAGTCACCTACCTTAGCAAAAACACTAGCAAAATTTTGATGTATTCGCTTTTCAGCAGTTTCGTATTTTTTAAGCAAAATTTAAAATACTTGTCACAACCATTGTACTATGCAAAATATTAGTTTAAATAGACGGAGTGTCGTATTTTACCAGAGTGTGAGAAATATCGTATAGGTACAGACAGTATTCTTAATTTTTAATAAAAATGTAAGAAATGACGAGTACTGGTACAGCGACGGCTACTGGTACACTTACCTTACGTAAATTTTAAATTTGCAGTTTGTTTTTAGAAAAGAATAGAAGATTAATTTGTTTCGAATATAAGAATTATTTAATTTTTTAACGATGACTCATGATCAATTGTATTTGAAACGGATACCCGTTCATAAACAGCAAACCTATACAATTTGTTAGATTTATTGCTCATTTCGGTAATTTTATGGAACAAGTGGTTTTTTTAAGAATTATTTGGAATGACCTGATTCAAATGATTGAAAATGCGCTATTACTTTAAAACGACGTCACAATTTGTAAACAAAGATATTAATTCTGATAATTTTCATTTGCAAAGCGAAATTTTTTATTTTCAATATTTTCGTTAACTTGAAAACATAGTAATAATAAACGACCTGTTATATTATTTACACAATATTCGTTTTTTATTTTGACATATTATGAATACTTACAACCAAATTGTTCTCAAATGGTCAGCTCAACAACGTGCGGATTTTCGCGCCCATTTTTGAAGTTATTTTATGAAAATTATTACAAAATTTTTCAAAAAAAAAAGGAAAGAAACAAAAACTTCTTTACTAATACGAAAAACATGGATTTAGAATAGTTTTAAATTTAATCAATAAATTACTGTATTATGAGGAGATAGTTAGATAACTGTTTCTAAACCTCTTTTACCCTTCTGCAATTTTTTTTTTTGCATTCGTTTATATTTCCTTTTTTTCATTGATACATGTTAATGTTATTATCTTTGGACAACCTACAACAATCTTATTCCACTTCTGTCACAGTGCAGGGCGTACAATGTGAATGGGTATATAAACAACATACGTATTTGTAGAATCTATGTAGAATCTATTGCTCATTTAGTAATTTTATGGGGCAAGTGGCTCTTTTTAAGGAACATTTTGAATAAGATAATGGTAGTAATGGTAGTAAAAGTTTATTTTATGTAACACAATCATGTAATGCTTATTTATTTTTTTAATGGCAAAAATTCATTATCTATGTAACATTTATTTTAATAAATGCACAAAATCTATTAATATTAATTCTAGTTCATATTTACTATTGTACGAAAATAAAGAATAGTGATTAATTAGTTTATTTATTGCTACTTTTGTTTTACAAATGTTAAAATAGTTTTTCAAATGCTCTTAGTTATTTCGCATTTTGTTTAAATAAATGCTCGTTTAATTTGTTCTCTTATTTAATTTTAAACACTATACCTATTATCAGTAAATTTACCAGTTGACTTTTTTTTTTTGGTTTTGGTCGTCAACGGTAGTTCTATTTATTTTCCACGTGACCCCCCCCCCCCACCGCCGCCTAAGAAGCTCGGCTGTATACGCCGCTGTATATCATAGTATACATTACGTGATTATAGTAATTTTATTAAATAATTATTTTAAAATTACTTTATTTCACAAAAAACGAATATTAAAATAATGTATTTTAATGCGTACGTGTACTTTTATTGACAATATACTAATCTCTATAACAATACAAACTATGAACATAGATTAGGACGTACCTAATTACATTATATTTTTAAATATTTCTTATGTATTTTGTTATTCACATTAATTAAAATATCTGCTTTATCTATATCTACTTTTACATAGTGAGGGGTTGTATTATGATTGTATATAGAACGTATACGTATGAACGTAGGGTAAATAATATGTCGGTAGGTGTAAGTAAAGATTACTATCCCCTCTTCATGTACATATATAATTAACCGAAATGTTAATGCATTTATTCGGTGGTATGACGTGTAGGTACGTGGTACCTATATACACTCAGGTGTATTTATTATTTCCTTTTCATATTTGTGACCTAGTTACATTTTCTGTACAAACGACCTACGAACGTTTTGTGTGCTGTTCAATTGAAAAATGATTATTTATAAATATAGGATATATTATGTATATGTACTTACGCAGTGGATTTAATTTATAACGAAATCAGAATGGTTGTAAGCAGAGAGTCTCAGTCATAAAGAAAGAAAAAACAAAATTCAGATGGATCTTTCTCCGAGAGTGGAATTGCGCCGCGCCACATTTCCAGCCTAGTGGACACTCAGCTTTAAAGTAAACATAAAAGTATGCTTATGGGTCGCGACCCCAAATAGAGATATATAAGTATTTTGTAAGGATTTATTGATTAGGTAACAATATATATATATATATACATATAAAAAATTTTTCGCTGTGACTCCAAGATTTCGTTAGGCGACTCTAAATGGGGTCGCGACCCATAGTTTAAGAAGCCCTGGTCTATCACATCATACAAAAACTGTCAATTTTTTGAATAAATTTTTACTCATTTGTCATATTAAATCCCTTATATAAAAAAAGCCCTGACCAGCAGAGCTTCATAACCGGAGGCAAATTTTTGCCTTAGCTTCATTATTTTTAAGATATCTAGATGAAATTGAAATCTATGTTTTTGTTTGTATAAATATTAGAAAATTTTGGCATAATAATAATAGTAGTGGTAATATTGAAACCTCCAAAAAACACAACTTGGATACTTACTTAATCCATATACAAAATTTCAGTCATCTAAGTTTATTTGGGGAGCCTGTTGACGAGTCAAAATCATCGAAGAATACGAAAAAGCATGAAATTTTGGCGTAAAGTAGTGCGGCTGAGTGTGAAAAATTAAGATCACCTAAAGGTACCTTCTATAGTATAGTGCGACCACGATTAGAAAAAAGTGAGGGTAATAAAACTTTTAACGTTTAACACGTTAATGGTTATGAGAGATTATGCCAAAACACCCAACCAATACACTATTTTGGTAATTAATGTACCAGTTATACTGTTATACGGCATAAGGGACATATAGTGCCTAGACCACAGAATAATCAGAAACTAACTTTTTATCTCTGTACTACTGATACCTGCGTAGATAAAAAAAATCCCCTCCACTTCCCACCACTATGTTGTGTAGGTACACACTGTTTGTAGTGGTGTGGGTTTGATGTTTGATTCTGTGTGAGTATACACACACACAACTACATAACACGTATTAGCAGACAGAACAACGTGCAGTTCAAGCAATAATGGTCTTAACAATACATAACAAACGTCGTGCATTCGGTAACCGGCACCGACCAACTAAATGCCTTAAGCGGTATCTGACACACTCCTGCACACAGCTATCCACATTTTTTTATACATACGCTTAGGGCTTGGCCTAGACATAGAATGAGTTTGTTTGTATACCGTAAACTGGGCTGAATCAGGGAAAGACGAGTAAATTGGGATAAAACAAAAAATGTTATTCATGAGCTTAATTTAAAAACACTATATGTAAAGTCGAACATTTATTTTTGCTGGCGTTCGCCGGAAAATTTAGCTAACGAAGCTTGCATCGTTACAAACCAGAGGGCTTTGATTCAAAAAATTAACATGCATTAGACAGTAATAAAAATCATATAAAAATACGATTCCCAAATCAATGGGTGAGTTTTTTATTTCATAATTTTTGAATGTGGCTGTACTTCAGAAATTAAGTATTTATACCGTAAAAACCAGAGAACCCATGAATAAATATTTAAGGTGCATACATTTTTTGAATTAGAGCCCTCTTGTTTGTAACGGTTCAAGCAAGTTTAATCGAAATCTAAGTTGAAACACATATGAAAAAAACGCCGTGAGCAGCGGGGCCCCATCACGCTAGTCGAATTTTCCCCTTCATCTTCGGTATTGAATGTCTACAAGCGAAACGTGATTGAAAGTCTACAACCGAATTGTCATTTTGTTGGTTTCAAAACTGGTGATGAGTGTTCGGCTGATCGAGGTTTTAAAAAAAGGTTTTAAGTATTTAAGGGCTGTATCTCAGTAAATTTCAATTTTGTGCCGAAAACAGGTAGCAGAAAAAAAGCCAACACAATTCGTACGAGGACATTCCTGCCCATGTTTATCCGCTAATTGCCTTTATGTTTTAGTTTTAAATATTAAAAAAGGACCTTAAATAGTAAACTGGAAGGCCCTTATAAAGATATTTTTTCTTTTCAAAAAAATCCAAAATTTCTATTTTATAAATACTAAAAATTCAAAATTCCTAATTTATAAAGAAACAGTGACTTTAATAACATTTTTAAATTACTTAATATGTATGTATTTCATTTGTCATAAAAGTAAGTTCACTTTTTTTTAAATTTTTTAAAATTACTATTCGCCTACTTGTATTTAGAATAAACATAATGCTTTTAAAACACATTTAACAATAGCATTCAATTCCGATGTAAAAATGGGCGAAGTGGGGGGAAAAGTGATGTGGACTCCCTACAAGGTACTAGCTGGATACTAACTGAATACACGTACAAAATTTCAGCCCTCTAGGTTTCCTTATGGAGTCTCTAGACGTGTTAGAAAACAAGCAAAAAAATTAAGGAAATATTGGCATAAAAATCGTGGGGGTAAGGGTTAAAAGTTGAAACCTCCAAAAAACAGTGTCTGGCTATTAGCTTAACCTGTACACCAAATTTCAGCCCTCTAGGTTTATTTGGGGAGATTTTGACCCGAACGAAACTGTTAAAAAACAAGAAAAATCATGTTCTTTTGGGTATAAAAATGGTGGGGGTAGGGGTTAAAAGTCGAGACCCCCAAAAGGCACCCCCTTGATACTAACTCAATCCGAATACAAAATTTCAGCCCTCTAGGTTTATTCGGGTGACCTGTGCGAGTGGTACAAACTTCGAAAACGTCGAAAATGCATGAAATTGTAGCTTAAAAATGAGGGGGGTGGGGGTAAAATATTAAAACCTCCAAAAAGCACAACCTAGGTACGAACTTTATCAACACACCAAATTTCAACCCTCTACGTTAATTCTGGGGGGCTGGGGGCCTGTTAGATCCAGCGAAAATCGTTTTTTCCCCCCTCTACTCCCACCATATCATCCCCGGAAGCTGAATTTTGGATATGTTGTAGATAATTGACCGAAACATTATTTAAAACTGGTTTGGAAAAGTTTTATTGCTTTTCCGCCCCCCACCACCCCCTTAAAGGTCGGGTCAGAAAAAAAATTTGCCCAAAATTTGACCCCACTTTGATAGTATGAGGTGCCTCGAAAATGAGCCCCATTTACCAAAGTTCATCTCTTAACTTCCATAGGGGGGCCCTACACAAATTAAAAGGTGGCGGGAAAATATATATATATATATATATATATATATATATATATATATATATATATATATATATATATATATATATATATATATATATCAGACATTTTTTTCTACATATTCGTGTTCTACGGGTCCGAAAACGGATAGCGCCCCTACTCTCGCCTCTCGCAGCTCTTATCGTATAGACTGTATAAGTCTAATTTTTCGGAGAAAATTCGACTAAAAAGTATCTAAAGTTTACGGTACATTATAATAATAAAGATTGAATCATATTTACAGACACTGAACGTCAGAGACACTCACTGTGGCAGACACGATAAATATTTCTTAATACTTTAATACTTTCCTTATGAGTGTAGGTATTCATATGTAACGTAACGTAACCACACAGACACGGATACACTCTATGTATGAATATACTCCTAAGACAAACATTAAACAATATTAATTTGTCGTGTCTGTCATGATACGTGCCTGTGACGTTCAGTGTCTATAGATATGAATGCAACTTAATTCGTGCAGTAGTAGTCACAACAATGTCAGTAGTAGTCAACCGACCGTCAACGTGTTAAACCTACAAATCCTTTGAAAAGTTTTATTATGCCGATTTTTTACTTGGCGAGGTCAGATTATACTAGTTTAATCAGTATAAAAAATTTCAGCTGTCTAAGTTTATTCTAAGAACTGTGTGCGCATCAGACCTCCAAAAAAATTTTTTTTCCTGTCTCTACTTACTCCAAGTTGTCCAAGGAAGCTGAATTTTGCATATGTTGAGGACAATTGATCGAAAATTTTGAAAAAGTTTTATCCCATGATCCCTTTGTTTGGGCCGAATCTCAATTTTGCGCAAATCTCAATAATTCATAGATACATGAATTAATTTTCACGTAATTCATACATGTTTGATTTCAGGTTTAAAGGGTATCCCGGGATAAGAATGGCCGGTTGGCCCCCAGACGAGATTTTCAACGGCACTTTGGCTACTATAAGGGCAGGTGAAAAGAAGTCTCGCGTGCAAGTTTTAGCCTTACATCTTGCGTAGTTTAGAAGTTATTTGTGATAATAGGTATTAAGGCCATGATTTTTTGAACCTTTATATCTCGTAAACTATTACTATTTTTAAACCATGATATTTTAAACCTTTATATCTCGTAAAATATTGACAATCAACTCCATCTATGAACTTAGCCTAAAACTTAACGTAAGCAGTTACAATACCAAATTTTAGCTCGATTGGTTAAGAAATATAACAGTTATCGTATCAAAAAATTTTCTTACACATTCATATATTAGCCCCACCTAACCTTGAACACATTGTATATTTGGAGGGTCATGATCGGTATATCGGTACATATCGTTAAGAAACCACCAGGTTCCTAATTAATCTTGTGCGCATGGTATAGACGCATAACGGAATGATGAAATCCATCTTTCCGATGGTGGCTTCGATCGAGGTTTCTCCTCTTTGACACTGTTCCACCCTTTTGTTTTTAACGAAACCTGCAGTACTTAAACAAGTCCTAACGTGTAGTATTTGAGCCTTTTTCGTGATTGTCACTCTAAAGAAACCACTAAAAAAGTGTCTTTCTATTTTTTTTCTCGAATTTTCTATGATTGTTTATAAACGGAAAAATTTGAAAGAAATATATATAATAGTACTAACTTAGATCTACTCAACGGTTTTTAGTTTATCTCAATATCTGTAATAATTTACGAGATATAAAGGTTTAAAAAATCATGGCCTTAATACCTATACAAGATATAAGGCTAAAACTGGCACGCAAGGCTTCTTATCACCTGCTTTATAGTAGCCAAAGTGCCGTTGAAAATCTCGTCTGGGGGCCAACTGGCCATTCTTATCCCGGGATACCCTTTCTATCGCTCTAAAGAAATATCGAAATAGTTATAAATAAACATGGTATAAGTAAGTATTCGTTCATTATAAACGAAATCCACTGTAGGTTAAATATTATTGTTTTTGTGTTTTTAAAAAAATATTTAATGTTTTTTATTCACGTAATATGTTTCTATTTAAATATCATTAATTATTCATCTTTCGGAATTCCTGTTATTTGATGTCTTGTATATAGTAACATAATTGTTTCGTTTTAATTATTAAAGTATATTTACTTTAAGCTTTCATTAACATTGCTGGAAGGATTTTACTCTTTGCTACCCTTGGTTATTTAATTTTATGATTAAGAATTTCTAATTTAAACTACCAAAACTTCAACTAAATCAAAGGTGTCGAATTCTTATAATCCCCCTATACCTTGATTAATTTAATCCAGTTTCTCTTTAAGAGCGATTTGCCAACCCACAACTGAATTTACATAACGGCACTTGAGGCATGTGCCCCGGGGTCTCCACAAAATAATTCATAAATCTCTCAACATAGGAGTAGGTAGTATTTTTTTTTCCAAGGGGCTCTATAAAAGTGCCACTTGTGAAGTACTTAAGGCCCGCCACATGAGAAGTGCCCAGGGCCCCTTCCCCAGGGTAAATCCGGCCCTGTCCTTACCAATGATTATAGTTAAATTGTCAAATGAGAGACGTAAAATTATCTCGCTGGTATATCAATTAGAAATTGGATGAAATGCCGCCATTTCATGATCTAGTTCAGTGGTCCCCAAAGTGGTTCCTACGGACACCCAAAGGGCTCCCCAAATCATTCAGAGGGTTCATGAACAATTAAAATTGATTTGGGGGTCCGTGAACAATGTCAGGGGGTCCGCACAAGATTTAATATGAAATAAAACAAATTTCTAAAATGTGAAAAAAAGAAGTGAATCACATTTTTTTTTGTGTTCGCCACCTGCAGTACGGGACGTAAAACAGCTAAAGCTTTTCCGGTAACTTGTAAAAAGAAAAAAAAATGGTCTCCAACTGGTGGTTTTCCGAAAATTATATTTTCAGAAACTATTGCTAAATTTCTTAACTTGTACAGGGAGTCTATCTAAAACCGAAAACCATGGCAATTGGCCTACAGGAAAAAAAAGTTTTGGAATCAGCTAGATTCTAGCTGATTCGACAATTGATCGTCGACCCATACAAGACGCCTTTACGTCTATAAAATTTCAATTGGTGGGAAACTCTTTAAATGAAGTACATGTACGTTACCTCACGGTTTATAACAATATCAAATAGGTAATATGCAAACGAAACCACCACTAAAGAAACTAACTAAATTTTACAGAGAATATAAATAAATATTTATTTAAATAAATTAAATTGCTTTTGAGAAAAAAGCCACTCAAAAAGATCACTTAATTAATTCGAAAAATTATTTGAAATTGAATAAAACAACCCGTTTACATAACCTATCATTTTATTTCGTTTCATTTTTAAATGTTATTCTGTTCTCCGTTCTCCTGGTCTTATTTCTTATTCAAATATAAGTATGCCAAGCCAATGTTGGTTTTAAATACAGTAAAACGAATATATTTAGGGTGCCATTATAATATACCGTCTGCCTAACTTTCACCCATAAGGTTTAGCTGAAAAGTGACGATTATTGCTTTAAGAATACATTTTTGTAAACGAATATCAAGAAAAGGATAATTTTATTGGGGAATGAAATTAAAATATTAATACTTAATTCCATAGCTTAAGCTTGCAATTACCGTAACTTATTATAAGGCGGAAGGGTTCACCCTGCTAAGCATAGAGGCGGACTTTTAACAGGACTAGACTCCTGTCTAGATTATTTTAGACGGATATTAGGAGCGACTTCTTAAATTAAATTCTTAAAAAATCAAATTAAATTCTTTTTTTTAAAGCTATGAATTATTATCCTGCATATTATCAAAATTAGCATTACAAAAATAATAAAACACCCTGAGCAGGGGGGCCTCCTCACGGAAGTCAAATATTTCCCTTCATCTTCGGTATTGAATGTCTACAAGCGAAATGTGATTGAAAGTCTACAAGTAATTTGTCATTTTGGTGGTTTCAAAACTGATGATGAGTATTCGGCTGAACGGGACTTTAAAAAAAGGTCTTAAGTTTTTAAGGGCTGAACCTCAGTAAATTTCAATTTGGCACCGATAGCAGTTACCAGGAAAAAAACATCGCAATTCGTACGAGGGCATTCCTACCCATTCGTATATACCAATAGCCTTTGAGTTATATTTTTAAATATTAAAAAAGGACCCTAAATAGTAAACTGGAAAGCCTTTATGAAGATATTTTTTTTTTTCTCAAAAAATGTAAGCTTTCTATTTTATAAATAAAACGCCATAAGCAGCGGGGCTCCATCACAGAAGCTGAATTTTTCCCGTCATCTTCGGTATTGAATGTATACAAGCGAAATGTGATTGAAAATCTACAAGCGATTTGTCATTCTGGTGGTTTCAAAACTGATGAGGAGTGTCCGGCTTATAGTGGCTTTTAAAAAAGGTTTTAAGTTTTTAAGGGCTGAATCGCAGTAAATTTCAATTTTGTGCCGATAGCAGTTAGCAGGAAAAAAGCCAACACAGTTCGTACGAGGGCATTCCTGCCTATGCTTATCGGCCAATTGCCTTTGTGTTTTATTTTTAAATATTAAAAAATGACCTTAAATAGTAAACTGAAAGGCCTTTATGAAGATATTTTATCTTTCCAAAAAAATCCAAAATTTCTATTTTATAAATAAATAAAAAAAATCCAAAATTCCTACTTTATAAATAAACATTAATAACATTTTTAAATAACTTAATATGTATGTATTGCATTTTTTATAAAAGTAGATTCAATTTTTTTAAATTTTTATATTTACTATTCGCCTACTTCTCTTATAGTATAAATGTAAAGCATTCTAAACACATTCAACAATATCATTGAATTCCGATGTAAAAATGGGAGAAGTGGGGAAAAAGTAATGTGGAATCCCTAAAAGGCACTAACTGGATACTAACTCAATACATGTACAAAGTTTCAGTCCGCTACGTTTACCAAGAGAGTCTCTAGACGTATTAGAAAAAAGGCAAAAAAATTAAGGAAATGTTGACATAAAAATCGTGGGGGTAAGGATTAAAAGCTGAAACCTCCAAAAAGCAATGACTGGCTATTTACTTAACCTACACACAATATTTCAGCCCTCTAGGTTTATTTGGGGAGATTTTGACCCGAACGAAACTGTTAAAAAACACGAAAAATCATATTCTTTTAGGTATAAAAATGGTGGGGGTAAGGATTAAAAGTTGAAACCCCCAAAAGGCAACCCCTTGATGTTAACTCAAACGGAATGCAAAATTTCAGCCCTCTAGGTTCATTTTGGTGACCTGTGCGAGTGGTGCAAACTTCGAAAACGTCGAAAAATCATGAAATTGTACCTTAAAAATGAGGGAGGTAGGGGTAAAATGTTAAAACCTCCAAAAAGCACAACTTAGGTACGAACTCTTCAACACACCAAGTTTCAACCCTCTACATTAATTCTGGAGGGCTGGGGGCGTGTTAGATCCAGCCCAAATTGATTTTTCCCTTTCTACTTCCTTCAAATCATCCTAGGAAGCTGAATTTTGGATATGTTGTAGATAATAGACCGAGACATTATTTCCAACCGGTTTGGAAAAGGTTTATTATTTTGTTGCCTCCAACCACCCCTCTAAAAGTTGGGTCGGATCCAAATTTCAGCTCTTAACTTCCATAGGGCGGCCCTACACATACCAAAAGGTAGCGGGAATATATATATATATATATATATATATATATATATATATATATATATATATATATATATATATATATATATGACATTTTTTTCTACCTAATCGTGTTCTACGGGTCTGAAAACGGATAGCGCCCCTACTCTCGCCTCTCGCCGTTCTTATCGCATAGGCTGTATAAGTCTAATTTTTTCAGCTGAAAATTCGACTAACAATAGTTACGTGACTTAATGTATTTACTATCCTAATACCAGACATTTTTACTGACAATTTAACTCATGTGTATCAAACCCCATAAGAATATTGTAGGTAGTTATTTCACTTTTGGAAAAATGGAAAAAAGTTAGGGCAGATTTTCACAACGAAAAAAATGGCACATTGGTTATTTCGCTGTGAGTAAACACGATAAAAATGAAACAAAATTCGTATTGGTAAATTTAACTGATTTCAGAACCATAGTAACAATGTAATTAAATAATAATATGAATTACACTAATTTATTCTATTCGTTAAATTATATGTTACTCGAATTTTATATTTTTTCTGAATAAATTTGTGTTTACTACAACTCAAATTTCTTGCCTTAAAGCAATTTAACTCGAAGAACTGTCAACCCAAAAATGCTTCAGCTTCGCTGTCGCGTTTTTGTTAGTTGACAGTTCGTCTCGTTAAATTGTTAGGCAACAAATTTTCGTTATATATAAACACAAATTTATTCGAAAAAATACAAACCTCTCGTGTAATAATAAGTGAAAAAATAAATTTTCATTATAAGTATTCAGAAAAATTTTTACACTAAATTTTTTCAAAATATTCGTATAGTTTTTGCATATTTCGATTTAGTATTAAAATATATTTCTTCTGTATTTAAGTAATTACAACTAATTATCTCTCATCCACGAATGAAGCTGACAAAGAAAATAGTTGTGCAATAATTTCTACAAATTACTACAAATACTAAGTAATTTCCTGGGGTATTTATTAACATCAGTGCCAATTTTTATGCTACAGTTTTTTATTTTAATCAAGGGGTCAAACTAGATTGTCTATGTCTCTGTTCCACTTGTAATGAGTTAGTGACGTAAATCTCCCCACTCTTTTGGTGTAGATACACACTGTTTGCAGTGGTATTGGTTTACTGGTTGCGTCTGTGTGCGTATTCACACATACTACTACAATGACTACAACACACGTATTATGGGGCAGATCAAGCTGTCCAATTTAAGTAACAATGTCTAAGCGTTGTCTAACAATGTACTGTGTGTTCGGCGACGGACACTGACTGACTACATGCATTAAGCTGAGACTGGCCTACAAATGACTTCAAACGAATTACACTTTTAGCGAATTTCCAGAATGGAAACTCGCTATTACAGCCACTGTCATGACACGACTTGAACCCGGGACCATGGCAGAAATTTGTTTTGCGGTCCCTAGGAACCGAAAATAATATTCACTCAAATTTATATATATATATATATATATATATATATATATATATATATATATATATATATATATATATATATGTATTTATATATATATATATGTGTCCGCACGATAACTCTCGAACGAAATGTCATAGGTTTTCGAAATTTGGTGAGAACGTTGGAAGTCCAAAAATCTTGGATGAGTTCTTCAGCCAGACACGTCGGATGCCAGGAACATGGTTTTTGTTCTTGCAAAAAATTAGTTTTTTGCCAAAATTTCCACATATTTAAAAATTTTTGCGAATTTTTTTTTACACCATTTAAAAGAGAAGAAAAAATTACATAAAAAAGGTTTTTAAACTTTTTTTCTATGTCAACTAGTTTCCGAGGAAAACGATGTTGTTTATAATGTGATCATTTTATCGTATAAAGTGTGAATCTAAGCACAGTCTGAGAACATATTCGACACAATATGGATATTTTGTATATAACATACATATATATGTATACATCCTTTTTAATACGATCACATAATTGTGATACATGTATAAAGGTACAGGACCATTTCATTATCCGTACTACCATTATGGGTACTTTGTGTGTGTTGTATATACATATACAGTCTACGTGAGAAAATTTTTAATGTAAACAAAGATTTTTATGTAAACAAGTATTAAATTTTTAACATATACAGGCGATTATTTTGAAAGTTAACATAAATATATGATAAAATTTCCAGAAAGGAATTCAGCTATTACAGCCACTGTCATGACGCGGGGGGCATGACCTGAGCCCGGGACTATGGCAGAAATTTGTTTTGAGGTCCCTAGAAACCGAAAATAGTCACTAAAATTTATATATATATATATATATATATATATATATATATATATATATATATATATATATATATATATATGTGTGTGTGTGTGTGTGTGTGTGTATGTGTGTCCGCGCGATAACTCTCGAACGAAGTATCCAATTTTTACGAAACTTGGTGAAAACATTGGAAGTCCCAAACCCTTGGATGAGTTTGTCAGCCAGACACGTCGGATGCCACGGACATTGGTTTTGTTCTTGAAAAAAATTAGTTTTTGCCAAAATTTCCACTTATTCAAAAATTTTTGAAAACTTGAAAGTCGTCCAAGAATGGAATTCAGCTATTACAGCCACTGTCATGACGCGACTTAAACCCGGGACCATGGCAGAAATTTGTTTTGAGGTCCCTAGGAACCGAAAATAATATTCACTCAAATTTATATATATATATATATATATATATATATATATATATATATATATATATATATATATATATGTATTTAAATATATATGTGTCCGCACGATAACTCTCGAACGAAGTATCCAACTTCTACGAAACTTGGTGAGAACTTTGGAAGTCCCAAACCCTTGGATGAGTTCGTCAGCCAGACACGTCGGATGCCAGGAACATGGTTTTTGTTCTAGCAAAAAGTTAGTTTTTTGCGAAAATATCCACTTATTCAAAAATTTTTGCGAAATTTTTTTACACCATTTAAAAGAAGAAAAAATTACATAAAATACCCCTGTCGCAGCATTCTGCATAACATAGCGAATTTCCATTTACAAAAGTACGTTTTTCTCGGAAACTAGTTGATATAGAGTAATTGTAAATAAAAAAAAAACCTTCTTTATGTGATTTTTCCGCCTCATTCCGCCAAATTTTTTTCACGAAAAATGTCCAAAACACCGTAAACGTTTTCACGAAATTTCTTAAAAATAAGATGTTTCGTTCTTGAGTTATCGTGCGGACACTTAGTAAACATATACATAAATGTGTCCGCACGATAACTCAAGAACGAAACATCTTATTTTTAAGAAATTTCGTGAAAACGTTTACGGGGTTTTGGACATTTTTCGTGAAAAAAATTTGGCGGAATGAGGCGGAAAAATCACATAAAGAAGGTGTTTTTTTATTTACAATTACTCTATATCAACTAGTTTCCGAGAAAAACGTACTTTTGTAAATGGAAATTCGCTATGTTATGCAGAATGCTGCGACAGGGGTATTTTGATATTAGTTGGCTTCTAGTCTTCTATGATTTAAAGTTTTACATCCAAATGTTAATTTGATTTTTTAATTTTTTTTTTTTTATATGTGTTTATTTTTATATATCAGTAGTAGTTTTTTAAGAGTTTGGGAACCACCATCCCACCATCCGACTTTTTGAGCGACCTCGGATGGAGGCAAAACTACCAAGGCGGTTCTAGAAGCCTCCGGCGGTGGGTGGAGCAAAATTTTTTTCTAGCCTAGCGGAACTTGATCCAGCCTAAGAGAACCTAAGGAAATTTGGTGTAACCTAACAGATTGTTTCTAACCTAAGAATTCCTTAATAGATGGCGCAGCCACCTTCGAGCCCTGTAAATTCCCTAATAGATGACGCAGTCACCTTTGATAGCGTTGCTGGTCTGGATTCCTGTGTGTAAGTTTGAAAAATTGTCAACAGATGGCATCGAAAACCTTTTTTTTTGATAGTTAAACTAGCCATTAAAAGATGGCCTTGCTTTCATAATTTTATAATATTTTTATCTGAAAACAGGCTTAAACTGTCAGCTGACGTCACTAAAGGTAAACTGATATCAAACAGCGAAGATTTCTCTCTAATATGCGAAAATGAATTTTATCATATGATTGTATATTTTTATCTGAAAACAGGTTTAAACTTGTATAAATTGTCAGCTGACGTCACTAAAGGTAAACTGTTATTAATAGCGGAGATTTCTATCTAATATGCAAAAAATGAAGCAACAGGTTTTAACCTGCATGGCTACATAAAGTGTGATAAATGACGTCATCAGGCTATCTTTCTGCTATAAAAGGGCGCGACAGAATTTCTTCAGTTACAATTTTGTTCGAAACTTTAGTGAAAAAACATTAAATCTTATTGTTGTGAATTTTCAATTGTTGTGTTAACAATTAATTATTGCCAACAATGGAATCCATTACTACTGGTCCTTCATCTGGAAACAGAAACTTAATTCAAAAAATGGCTGGAAATTTTGTGGAGGAATTGAATCATCTTGGTGCTGTTAAACGATGGATTAAACTTTCTGATATGGAAATTGGAAAAGTATATAAAATAATGGGCGCAAGTCAATTGCCGTCAAAATTCGATTCATCGAAAATGAAGACAATATTGGAATTGGAAATTGGATACATTTCGTTACCAGCGAGATTTGACAATTTGAACGAGCAGATGCTGGCATGGTTGCAAAGCAATCCAAAACTGGGTATTATGAATAATGGACCCATTGGACTAACTCATAAATTGCAATTTAAAACGTTGGATCTTCTTGAAATCGTGGAGGATGCTGAATGGTGAATTTTGTAATTTATTCTCTTCAAAATGTATTATTTAATTGTACTATGTATTTTAAAAATTTCAATATTGTATCAATTTTTATATATATTTAATAAAAAAAATTATAAAAAAAACAAAAAAACAAAAAAAAAACAAAACAAAAAAAAACAAAAAAAAATTTCGATTTTTTTTTTCAATACCCATCGCTAGACATTGATTTATATTCTAGTTTTGATTATGCCAGATTAATAAATAAACATTATTTGGTGTTTAATAAAAAATTTAAAAAATCGATTTTTCAATTCAGGTCTCGTCTCTAAATCACAATTTTTGAACTAAGTATAAATCAATAATACATATGAGTAATATTTGATATGCATCGTATTATTAGGTTTTATGGTGAATAATTATAAAACAAAAAAAAGATTTAATATCCCCTGAAAACGAAAAATTTAATTTTTCACATGCTTAATAAAAATTATTTTTCAAGTTTAATAAAAATTATTCTTTATAAAATTGTCTATCAAATATTAGCCTTGCACATACATATAAGAAATGCTGATTTGCTAAAATATAAATCTTGGAATGTGGATACATAATGTTATAAAAGTCCAATACGTTCATACATATGTATATATGAATATTACATTGTAATACAGGTATTCGCTATATCTATATGAATCGTGTTTAAAAGCCAAATTTATTTTCCTGAATTTTTTAAAATATATATATAGTAATATAATATTTCGCATATATACAGTACTCTGTTAAAAGTACGGGTTTCTACACCGTTAAAAACATATATTTTACAATATCAATATATTGTAAAAAATCATATTTCTTAATATTTTTAAAACTGAATATGTAATATCAAGAATTTAAAACAGTTTTGAAACATTAATTTCTCCTCATAATATTTTTTTAGTCTTAAATTAATAGCACAATGTTCCATATATTTTAAGAAAATTTTTCTTTTAATATTTTATAACTTATCTAAAAAATTTATAGCTATTTTTTATCCAAAAATTTATTACTTGCTATTGTTAAAAAATTAGTTAAATATATCTATAGGTATTAAGTGACCCCTAGTTTTGTGAAAGACGGTAGTAAGAGCAATTCATCTTAAATACGAAATTATTTTATCAATGCTAAATAAGCGTTTTTTTTCTCATATTATCATACTCCAATATATTGTATATTATTATAATTTATAAAAATGTGTTTTATTTATTAAAAAATTTAGCAAAATTTTAAATAATATCACGTCAAAATAATATTCAGAAGTCAATAAAAGACAATAGCAGTAAATTTATTAAGATAACTATAAATAAATATTAATCTAATGTTGAAATATTTATTAACAAATAGTACTGCTTAGTAGAAAATTAGGTACCTATTGTTTTGTTTTTCAAATTTACCTTTTTGCAATTAAACAAAATTTTAGTAACTATCGATACCTATATAAAACGATACCCATAAAAGACAAGCATGCTCTGATCTCAACAATTTTTTCCCATGTTAAATTTGTATGTTCTTACTTCGCTGAAACTTATTATGTTTATATATTCCCCCAATATTTTCTACCATAAACAATAGTTATAGCAAGCTAGGTAGGTATTGAATAAGTATTTTTTGTTTGTTAATTTATTGATGATAGAGAAAAAAAATTTATGATTTTATAGACAGTGAAATACATTTAAACTATTTTTTGCAGTTTAATTTTGTAAAAACACCTAAAAATTATCAGTCACAGACAAATATTTCTAAGCAAACGAATTGAAAATGTAGTTTTATATCATAAGAATAAATGCGTATATATAGGGTGGACAGTAAATAACTCTCATAATTTTTAAAGAGCGGATGAAAACTTTAATTTTGGATTACGAAATTTTATTTTTTTTCCGGAGTTAAGCTGCATTCAATTAATTAACCCTTTCCTGCACAGCAGTTTTAGATCATTACTGTGCAAACGATACTTCAAATTAGCAAATCATTAATAACATGGGTAAATACTTATTAGCAAGAATTACATAGCTTACACATATGTTCTATCGCACCAGAATGTTAATAGGACAATGCGATTTAATTGCCTATATTCAGGAGCAAGCAAAAACATTACCTATTTTAATAACTTAGAAAATACACATTACATAGTTCGTTGTAAGAACAATCATTTCGGTGATCTTTTTTTTTTAACGAATTACTAAATTTGCTTAAGGACTATGGTATGTAAGAAATAACAACACTCACATAATTTTAAAATAATTAACATATAGCTATTGGAAAAGTTACAAAGATTTTTTTTAACAACTTATTAAATGCTGATAGCTTATTTTAATATCTCCTATAGGGCCTTAAGTATAACCCTTCACCCGAAATTTTTTCATCACCATCGTTGGCGACTGTATTCTCGTCATCATCAGCTTCTCCTTCGCTCGCAGTATCTTCGCTATCGCTAGTAGATGTTTTTTCATCATCATTGAATACATATTTTAACACTGGTTCAATAATATCATGCTTTTCCAATTCCCTGGTTATTGAGATAATCCGCTTTCCAATGTCACTTTCCTTTAAATTATTAAAATGGCTTCGTTTTTTCTCGTTTTCGATATAATCCGCGAAGCTAGGATTTATAATATGACTCCTTTCCATTAAATTGCACACAGTATTAACCATTTCTTCTCCAATTTGCGTCTGAGTCGCTAAACTTCTTAGTTCATCAACTAAATGGTTCGGGTCATCAAAATATTCTTCTCCATCAACAGGTTTCGAATGGCCATTATGAAGGTTAGTATTTTCATCATCATATTTGAAACGTTTAGCTTCTCCATTTATTGAATTAGATGTTGAAGGTTGGTCCTTTTCTTCCGAATTTTTATCTTCTTGTTCTTCATCCTTTGCGCATGCGTTCTGAAGCTCTTTGACCATTAATATGTCTAGAGCAGTTTGTAAGAGACCAGCTATCTTTGGAGTAAAACTTGTTTCTTTGTAGTTATCAAGCGATGGTAAATGCTTTTGTTCATCAGATCGATTATCTTCGACATTTACCGATTGTAGAATATTATGCGAGTTTTTTAAAGCGTGGAATTTACTTCTGATTGCTTCTGCTGCAGCCATCATACTTTCATCAAAAGTATTCAAGTTTCTTTTAGATAGATCTGTATCATTTTCGTGTTGATTTTGAAATACTGGTGCTTTATCTTCCTTTTCTTCATTTCTTGCTTCAAAACTATATTCGGTTTCATTATCATCATTTTCATCATTAGATTTTGACGATTCACTTTGTCTCCTGTTCTCCGCGCTGTTCACTTGTGTCCCATTATTTACCGTGGTATATTCAAACTGATTATTTGCGATCTGGTCATTATTGTTTGTTTCATGTTCCTGAGTATGCACTCTTCTTTTCATATGACGTAAAAGAGAACTTCTCCGCGAAAATGTCTTGTCACAACGTATACAGTTAAACATTTTGGTGCAGTTTGGTGTCATTTGGTGCACCTTTGGTGCAGTTTGGTGTCATTTGGTGCACCTTTGGTGCATTTTGGTGTCATTTGGTGCAGTTTGGTGTCATTTGGTGCACCTTTGGTGCAGTTTGGTGTCATTTGGTGCACCTTTGGTGCAGTTTGGTGTCATTTGGTGCACCTTTGGTGCAGTTTTGGTGTCATTTGGTGCAGTTTGGTGTCATTTGGTGCACCTTTGGTGCAGTTTGGTGTCATTTGGTGCACCTTTGGTGCATTTTGGTGTCATTACTTTACGTCAATTCTGCTCTGGTTGTACTATATAAGATCATGTCGATATAAAAAACTAATCAGTGTTATGTTATAAATCGAACTCTTCACATCTATCAAAATGTTTAACTGTATACGTTGTGACAAGACATTTTCGCGGAGAAGTTCTCTTTTACGTCATATGAAAAGAAGAGTGCATACTCAGGAACATGAAACAAACAATAATGACCAGATCGCAAATAATCAGTTTGAATATACCACGGTAAATAATGGGACACAAGTGAACAGCGCGGAGAACAGGAGACAAAGTGAATCGTCAAAATCTAATGATGAAAATTGATAATGAAACCGAATATAGTTTTGAAGCAAGAAATGAAGAAAAGGAAGATAAAGCACCAGTATTTCAAAATCAACACGAAAATGATACAGATCTATCTAAAAGAAACTTGAATACTTTTGATGAAAGTATGATGGCTGCAGCAGAAGCAATCAGAAGTAAATTCCACGCTTTAAAAAACTCGCATAATATTCTACAATCGGTAAATGTCGAAGATAATCGATCTGATGAACAAAAGCATTTACCATCGCTTGATAACTACAAAGAAACAAGTTTTACTCCAAAGATAGCTGGTCTCTTACAAACTGCTCTAGACATATTAATGGTCAAAGAGCTTCAGAACGCATGCGCAAAGGATGAAGAACAAGAAGATAAAAATTCGGAAGAAAAGGACCAACCTTCAACATCTAATTCAATAAATGGAGAAGCTAAACGTTTCAAATATGATGATGAAAATACTAACCTTCATAATGGCCATTCGAAACCTGTTGATGGAGAAGAATATTTTGATGACCCGAACCATTTAGTTGATGAACTAAGAAGTTTAGCGACTCAGACGCAAATTGGAGAAGAAATGGTTAATACTGTGTGCAATTTAATGGAAAGGAGTCATATTATAAATCCTAGCTTCGCGGATTATATCGAAAACGAGAAAAAACGAAGCCATTTTAATAATTTAAAGGAAAGTGACATTGGAAAGCGGATTATCTCAATAACCAGGGAATTGGAAAAGCATGATATTATTGAACCAGTGTTAAAATATGTATTCAATGATGATGAAAAAACATCTACTAGCGATAGCGAAGATACTGCGAGCGAAGGAGAAGCTGATGATGACGAGAATACAGTCGCCAACGATGGTGATGAAAAAATTTCGGGTGAAGGGTTATACTTAAGGCCCTATAGGAGATATTAAAATAAGCTATCAGCATTTAATAAGTTGTTAAAAAAAGTCTTTGTAACTTTTCCAATAGCTATATGTTAATTATTTTAAAATTATGTGAGTGTTGTTATTTCTTACATACCATAGTCCTTAAGCAAATTTAGTAATTCGTTAAAAAAAAAAGATCACCGAAATGATTGTTCTTACAACGAACTATGTAATGTGTATTTTCTAAGTTATTAAAATAGGTAATGTTTTTGCTTGCTCCTGAATATAGGCAATTAAATCGCATTGTCCTATTAACATTCTGGTGCGATAGAACATATGTGTAAGCTATGTAATTCTTGCTAATAAGTATTTACCCATGTTATTAATGATTTGCTAATTTGAAGTATCGTTTGCACAGTAATGATCTAAAACTGCTGTGCAGGAAAGGGTTAATTAATTGAATGCAGCTTAACTCCGGAAAAAAAATAAAATTTCGTAATCCAAAATTAAAGTTTTCATCCGCTCTTTAAAAATTATGAGAGTTATTTACTGTCCACCCTATATATACGCATTTATTCTTATGATATAAAACTACATTTTCAATTCGTTTGCTTAGAAATATTTGTCTGTGACTGATAATTTTTAGGTGTTTTTACAAAATTAAACTGCAAAAAATAGTTTAAATGTATTTCACTGTCTATAAAATCATAAATTTTTTTTCTCTATCATCAATAAATTAACAAACAAAAAATACTTATTCAATACCTACCTAGCTTGCTATAACTATTGTTTATGGTAGAAAATATTGGGGGAATATATAAACATAATAAGTTTCAGCGAAGTAAGAACATACAAATTTAACATGGGAAAAAATTGTTGAGATCAGAGCATGCTTGTCTTTTATGGGTATCGTTTTATATAGGTATCGATAGTTACTAAAATTTTGTTTAATTGCAAAAAGGTAAATTTGAAAAACAAAACAATAGGTACCTAATTTTCTACTAAGCAGTACTATTTGTTAATAAATATTTCAACATTAGATTAATATTTATTTATAGTTATCTTAATAAATTTACTGCTATTGTCTTTTATTGACTTCTGAATATTATTTTGACGTGATATTATTTAAAATTTTGCTAAATTTTTTAATAAATAAAACACATTTTTATAAATTATAATAATATACAATATATTGGAGTATGATAATATGAGAAAAAAAACGCTTATTTAGCATTGATAAAATAATTTCGTATTTAAGATGAATTGCTCTTACTACCGTCTTTCACAAAACTAGGGTCACTTAATACCTATAGATATATTTAACTAATTTTTTAACAATAGCAAGTAATAAATTTTTGGATAAAAAATAGCTATAAATTTTTTAGATAAGTTATAAAATATTAAAAGAAAAATTTTCTTAAAATATATGGAACATTGTGCTATTAATTTAAGACTAAAAAAATATTATGAGGAGAAATTAATGTTTCAAAACTGTTTTAAATTCTTGATATTACATATTCAGTTTTAAAAATATTAAGAAATATGATTTTTTACAATATATTGATATTGTAAAATATATGTTTTTAACGGTGTAGAAACCCGTACTTTTAACAGAGTACTGTATATATGCGAAATATTATATTACTATATATATATTTTAAAAAATTCAGGAAAATAAATTTGGCTTTTAAACACGATTCATATAGATATAGCGAATACCTGTATTACAATGTAATATTCATATATACATATGTATGAACGTATTGGACTTTTATAACATTATGTATCCACATTCCAAGATTTATATTTTAGCAAATCAGCATTTCTTATATGTATGTGCAAGGCTAATATTTGATAGACAATTTTATAAAGAATAATTTTTATTAAACTTGAAAAATAATTTTTATTAAGCATGTGAAAAATTAAATTTTTCGTTTTCAGGGGATATTAAATCTTTTTTTTGTTTTATAATTATTCACCATAAAACCTAATAATACGATGCATATCAAATATTACTCATATGTATTATTGATTTATACTTAGTTCAAAAATTGTGATTTAGAGACGAGACCTGAATTGAAAAATCGATTTTTTAAATTTTTTATTAAACACCAAATAATGTTTATTTATTAATCTGGCATAATCAAAACTAGAATATAAATCAATGTCTAGCGATGGGTATTGAAAAAAAAAATCGAAATTTTTTTTTGTTTTTTTTTGTTTTGTTTTTTTTTGTTTTTTTGTTTTTTTTATAATTTTTTTTATTAAATATATATAAAAATTGATACAATATTGAAATTTTTAAAATACATAGTACAATTAAATAATACATTTTGAAGAGAATAAATTACAAAATTCACCATTCAGCATCCTCCACGATTTCAAGAAGATCCAACGTTTTAAATTGCAATTTATGAGTTAGTCCAATGGGTCCATTATTCATAATACCCAGTTTTGGATTGCTTTGCAACCATGCCAGCATCTGCTCGTTCAAATTGTCAAATCTCGCTGGTAACGAAATGTATCCAATTTCCAATTCCAATATTGTCTTCATTTTCGATGAATCGAATTTTGACGGCAATTGACTTGCGCCCATTATTTTATATACTTTTCCAATTTCCATATCAGAAAGTTTAATCCATCGTTTAACAGCACCAAAAGATGATTCAATTCCTCCACAAAATTTCCAGCCATTTTTTGAATTAAGTTTCTGTTTCCAGATGAAGGACCAGTAGTAATGGATTCCATTGTTGGCAATAATTAATTGTTAACACAACAATTGAAAATTCACAACAATAAGATTTAATGTTTTTTCACTAAAGTTTCGAACAAAATTGTAACTGAAGAAATTCTGTCGCGCCCTTTTATAGCAGAAAGATAGCCTGATGACGTCATTTATCACACTTTATGTAGCCATGCAGGTTAAAACCTGTTGCTTCATTTTTTGCATATTAGATAGAAATCTCCGCTATTAATAACAGTTTACCTTTAGTGACGTCAGCTGACAATTTATACAAGTTTAAACCTGTTTTCAGATAAAAATATACAATCATATGATAAAATTCATTTTCGCATATTAGAGAGAAATCTTCGCTGTTTGATATCAGTTTACCTTTAGTGACGTCAGCTGACAGTTTAAGCCTGTTTTCAGATAAAAATATTATAAAATTATGAAAGCAAGGCCATCTTTTAATGGCTAGTTTAACTATCAAAAAAAAAGGTTTTCGATGCCATCTGTTGACAATTTTTCAAACTTACACACAGGAATCCAGACCAGCAACGCTATCAAAGGTGACTGCGTCATCTATTAGGGAATTTACAGGGCTCGAAGGTGGCTGCGCCATCTATTAAGGAATTCTTAGGTTAGAAACAATCTGTTAGGTTACACCAAATTTCCTTAGGACACATTTATGTATATGTTTACTAAGTGTCCGCACGATAACTCAAGAACGAAACATCTTATTTTTAAGAAATTTCGTGAAAACGTTTACGGTGTTTTGGACATTTTTCGTGAAAAAAATTTGGCGGAATGAGGCGGAAAAATCACATAAAGAAGGTTTTTTTTTTATTTACAATTACTCTATATCAACTAGTTTCCGAGAAAAACGTACTTTTGTAAATGGAAATTCGCTATGTTATGCAGAATGCTGCGACAGGGGTATTTTATGTAATTTTTTCTTCTTTTAAATGGTGTAAAAAAATTTCGCAAAAATTTTTGAATAAGTGGATATTTTCGCAAAAAACTAACTTTTTGCTAGAACAAAAACCATGTTCCTGGCATCCGACGTGTCTGGCTGACGAACTCATCCAAGGGTTTGGGACTTCCAAAGTTCTCACCAAGTTTCGTAGAAGTTGGATACTTCGTTCGAGAGTTATCGTGCGGACACATATATATTTAAATACGTATATATATATATATATATATATATATATATATATATATATATATATATATATATAAATTTGAGTGAATATTATTTTCGGTTCCTAGGGACCTCAAAACAAATTTCTGCCATGGTCCCGGGTTTAAGTCGCGTCATGACAGTGGCTGTAATAGCTGAATTCCATTCTTGGACGACTTTCAAGTTTTCAAAAATTTTTGAATAAGTGGAAATTTTGGCAAAAACTAATTTTTTTCAAGAACAAAACCAATGTCCGTGGCATCCGACGTGTCTGGCTGACAAACTCATCCAAGGGTTTGGGACTTCCAATGTTTTCACCAAGTTTCGTAAAAATTGGATACTTCGTTCGAGAGTTATCGCGCGGACACACATACACACACACACACACACACACACATATATATATATATATATATATATATATATATATATATATATATATATATATATATATATATATATATATATAAATTTTAGTGACTATTTTCGGTTTCTAGGGACCTCAAAACAAATTTCTGCCATAGTCCCGGGCTCAGGTCATGCCCCCCGCGTCATGACAGTGGCTGTAATAGCTGAATTCCTTTCTGGAAATTTTATCATATATTTATGTTAACTTTCAAAATAATCGCCTGTATATGTTAAAAGTAGTATAATCCTGTTCGAGTAGTATAATCCTGATATCTGGCGTAACTTAAACACCAAATTACAGACGCAATATGAGCGGAACAACCAACAAATCTTGCCATACTTTGCAGTGACAGTACCGGGTTGGTACAGTGGCGGGATTGTACTATATCCAAGGAGGATATATTTTGGAAGCTGTGTGCCTAGACTGAATTTTTATTCTCAAAATATCACTCGATTCTTTATGTAAAAATATTTTATAAAGATCTTATGGCCGTTTTCACCAACATTACTTAAAATTTAAGTAACACTTAAATACAAATAAGTGACACATTCTGTTTCACCAACAAACTTTAACGTTAAATTTAAGTACATATTGGCTTTTAAGTATTAAGTAACACTTAACACGTTAAAGTTTGTTGGTGAAACAGAATATGTCACTTATTTGTTCTTAGGTGTTACTTAAATTTTAAGTAATGTTGGTGAAAACGTCCATTGGTCATCTATGTAAAAGTGGGAGATTTCCATTTTTCTTACTCCTATACGCCGTCAAAACGACGAAGTGATATGTTCCAATAAGTTTGTGCCGTGGTGGCACTTCAATATAGTATATTATACAAGTGGGAAAAGAGGCTTATTTCTTACGAATATGAGTTTTTTGCGCGAGCCCGCAGGGCGAGTCCAACTATTCATATGAGTGAGAAATAAGCTTTTCCCACGTATTTTACACTATACTTTTTCTACAAGCACATTTTTTTCCTAAAATTTATCATAAGTAATTAAAATAAAATTTAAATAAGTAGTAAAAATTTTTTAAATTTATAATGTCAGTGCTAAGATGTTCAAATTTTTGCCAAAGCATGCTTTGAAACTATGGAAACAATAATAAATAATCAACATACATATGGCCCATTTCGGTTAAATTTAACCATGCTTCGTCACTTTGAATTTAAATAATTTCCGTTTTCTTGGCTTTATCTCTTTCATTATTGCATTTATGTAAATTTTAAATTTGCAGTTTGTTATCAGAAAAGAATAGAAGATTGATTTGTTTCGAATATAAGAATTATTTAATTTGTTAACGAAAACTCATGATCAATTGTATCTGAAATGAGGTATATACGTACCTATATTTTTAGTATTATTTCTATATATTATATATTAAACTAACGGAACAGCCTACTTTTTTATTATATTGAGGTGTTGGAAATAATTTACCACTGTATTTCCGTACAATCTGGGCAATTGTTAATTTTTACATATAGTTAGCCGTGCGCAAAATGTTACTTTTAATAGTAGGAGTAGAAAAAATTTATTTTATGCATTTATATAATGACCAATTTTTTAATTATAAAATCATTTTATTTGTATTTGTCTATGGGCGTAGGGTAGAAGCAACGTAATTTTTAAATAAATTTTACGGTAACATGGGAACATTAAAATAACATAGAAAAGAAACTGCTTCCTTCGTGTGCTCTATATAAAAAAAAAATTGCAATGTTATTGAAAATGTGTTATTTTGAACGAAAATCACAGTCAGACCAAAGTTTAGCGTCCCACAGGTAATACCAATTGTAGTTTTGCTCCTTTTATATACATACTTTCTTGTCAGGCATATAGTCTACTTTCAAGATATATAAAGAAAACATTAAATCGTAGACATTTTTTTTCGTCATTTTAGGGCGGAAATAAGTCCTTATCGATACCCCGCCTTTGTGACTATATCTGTATTGCGCGTACAGCCCTGTTTTAAATACTTACAAAAATTAGTCTGAAATTTCTTAATATGGTAATTTTTACACAGATAGGGAGAAAAAGATTTAAAGAAAGTTATATCTCATTGTTATTTTATATGTTTAAATTCCCTAAGTTAAGAAAACTGTCCTTAAAATTAACCTTCCCACAGAGTTACATCTAATATAATGGGTTAAGAAAACTCAATTGACAATGCGACACTATAGTAACACTTATATTTGCTTATTCAATTCGCAAACATATACAAATATATTATGTAGAAAACTGTGAATATATAATTACCATTCAGTAAATATCACAAGTAACGCTTTATCTCAAAAATAAATTACTTAAGAGATTTGCGAATTAAATAAAATGAGAAAATTCCCGTCTCGGTGGATCGCAATTGAACTGAAAAGTGTTTTGTAAATTCGTAAAATGTTTTTAAATTCTTTTTTTTGTTTTTATATGCTGTTTTTTATTCGATTTTATTTAATAGGCGAAAGAAATCTCGTTTAAGACAATTAAGTCTGTAAAACGAAGAAACTGTACTCGGAATTAGTTAATAATATAGAATCCGGTTAATATAGCATCCAAGGTATTTGAATGTATTCTCGAAAAATTCATTAAATTGAACAAGTTTATAAACTTGATATTTTCCATCACATTATAAGATCATTATGGACTGCCGTACGTTCAGACTGCGGTCAAAAATTATTAGAAGTAAGGGAATTCTAAACCCTGACTGAATTTTTTTGCGACCAAAAAACACGTTATCAAGGCAATAATAGTATAAAGTCGATCCTTTTTTTGTGCGCAGGAGGGGACCGCATAAGAAAAATCGTACAAAAAAATATATTCAAAAATATCATAAATAGCTATAAAAAGTATAGTTCGATCCAGATTGTATAAAAAACTTTTTTTTATGAGGTTGATCGGAACCGCATAAAAAAAGTTTCATCGAAAAAACCACTCAAAACGCTCAAAACTTAGAAATTTCCTTAGAAGTTGTTTCTATAAACAAGATAAAGCCTTAATTTACACGTAGGAACATTTTATATCCTTTTTATAATATTATGGAAATTTTGAAAAATACATGTCTAAAAAAATTAAATGAGGCAATAATTTATATTCCTATGCAATGTATTGATTAAATGCTTAAAAGTCGTTAAAAAGTATTTTTATCAAAGAAAGTTATTACAGTAATTGTTTAAGTTTCTTACTGTCTCGGGTTTTTGATTAACATTATGCATTTTAATGGCCATTTTTTACAAACCGCATAAAATAAATCGCATAAAAAAATCGCACAAAAAAACTGCACAAAAAAAGAGTTCAGCTGTATTATACACCTAGGGACTAATAGTACTTAAGTTAAATTTCACTTGGTATAATAATTAAAAGTAAGTATAATTAAAAGTAAAAATAATGCTCTGTAAATTGTGCTGGTTAATTGATTTAAAAGTAGGAGTAAAAAGTAACACTTTACTCCCTATTATGAGGGCCTAAATCGTGCATTTTAGTCCCGGAATTGCAAAAAACTATTTTTTGTTTAATTTTTTTTTTTTTTTTTTTTTTATTGAAAAGACTATAACCATCTAAATTTCTTTGCAAGCGAGAATGATTGCGTGCGAAAAGAATCAAGTCATTTGTGTAAAATAAAGCTGTTAATTTCTCTTATCAATAATATCAAATTTTTCTGTTATTTGAGATTAGAAAGTCTGAAAAGTCTATAAGAAATAGAGAGAAGTGTTTAGGACCTAATGTGTCCCCTTGGAAAACACTTCAATTATAAATTAATAATTAATGGTTGAAAAATTATGCCTATTTAAAATATATTCAGTAGCCTCCCAATTATATGTAAAATTTGTTACGGTTTAAAAAAAAATTATATATTTAATTTTCATGAAAGAAAGGACAGAAAATAATTTTTAATATATTATAATCCTTAATAGGCTTCAACAGTTAAACTGACGTATACAAAAATTAATTGTTTTAAATACGAAGATGGTAAAATTCAGTATAGTTGTACTACTCTAGCAAGTATTCCTCATTATTTTCAAACAATATGTAGGTATTACGTACCTAGCTACATCTTTAGGGACCATATTTAATGAAAAATAGGAATGAAAATTTATAACAAAACGTAATTTCCTTTGCTTTATGTGTCTTTTTCTTTAAAAATTTTCTCTACTAGGTACATAATAACTAACCTTCATAATTTTTTAAATACTTATGAACGAATATTAAAGTAAAAATTTTCAAATTTTTAATAAATTTAATAAATTAGAAATTTTTTTATTAAGTATATTTAGTAAAATTAATTGTTAATATGGCTACTAGATCACTAGCCGTATACTCACCCGATGGGATTTACCATCGATACCATTTCAGGATGTCAGTCAGTGTTAAAAATTTATTAAATAAGGTATTCTGTATGTTAATGGCAATAGGAACATATTTTTATATATCTCTAGCTTCAAAAATTACGAATTTCCATACAAATTTCCATCCCCTGTTTAACCTACTTGGGGGACGAATTTTCAAAAATCCTTTCTTAGTGCTCACCTATGTTACATAAGAAACTTCTGTGCAAAATTTCATGCTTCTAAATCCAACGGATTAGGCTGTGCGTTGTCTTTTAGTCAATCAGTGTTAGAGATTTATTAAGTACATAATACCTATTCAGCACTTCCGCGATGCTGTATATAAACTATTAAATTTTTTTTTTAAATCCGAAATTAAACTATATAATCAGAATTTTTTTTCGAATTGTAGTGAACTTAAACTAAACTGAGGCAGGGAAAAAAGGTAACAGCTACACAATGGGGCCAACTACTATTAGAGATGGCGAAAATACCAAAAATAAAATTATTCGTAATCTATGATATAGCATGTATTTTGTTGGACTAGATCAGTGGTTCCCAAAGTGGTCCCACAAAAATTAAAATTGATTTGGGGGTCTCTGAGCAACGTCAGGGGGTCCGTGCAAGGTTTAATATAAAATGAAAACATTATGACAAATTTTTATTAATATGGAAGTTAAATAACAATGAAGAGAATGAAGAAACCATTATCTACCATTCTTATAATGTGACATTCCCACTTTGTGTGTATCGCACAATATCTTACGTAGTTTTAATTTTATAAATTATAATAATATAATACTGACTTTATAAAAAGCGTAAGTGCATGAATACCTGCTGCGGATCAACCCTACTGCTATGTGGCCAGTGTGTTTTTATAGTTGACATAATTTATTGATTTTTTATAATATGTAATACATACATATTTAGTCAAAACTTCGAAAATTTTTTTGCTAACAATAATAAACAATTTTTTTTATGTTATTGTAGTACACTGTAAATTCAATTATGTTAAAACATTCAATAAAAATTGTTAGAAGCAAATTTTATATATTTCTGTAAATATTTATATATAATATTATCCACAGTATTATTTTTTTATTATTATTTCATTTTAAAGCAAGTTGGACAACTAGAGAAGTATCAATTTAACTTTAATTTAACATTTTTTGGGAAAAATTTTTATTAGAAAATAACCCAGTGTGGATTTTTAGTGTCCTTGTAATTTATTTTTATTATAGAATTGAGAAACAATATTTTTCAATTTAAAACATTCCAGTGCAGCTTAAAAATGTCAAAATGATTAATGACCTTAAAAATATAGTCTTGTCTTTTGTTGCCAGATATATTTCCCTCTTTGTTTCCTTTGGCATGTTAACATGCCAATGGCACTTAATCGGTTAATGATCAGAGATGAGGCTTATTTAAGATACAAGTATTTGAAATACAAATACAAAATACAAAATACGTATTTTCATCTTGTATCTTTGTATCTTGTAATGTATTATTATGGGTCATTGTATAGAAGCTGTTGATTACTTTTCCGTCTTCCTATTTGGTAAAACGTGGAATTAGTACTCGTGGGCATTTGCTGTTCCTACTCACAAACATTGAGCCGGACATAAATACACTCATAACATCCCATCAGGTTTATCCAAATTATTTTTTTTTTTTTTTGTTGTATGAAAAAAAAGTTATAATTTCAATAAACACTTCTTCAACAAAATGTTTTATTTATATTTTATTTTTACGCCACCATTTACCATTCAAAACATCAAAATTAAATTTGTGTTTTTTTTTTATTATGCATTTATATAGTTTTTCACCCAGGGCCCCTAAGCAAGTTTTGGCTATGAAAAGGGGTCCGTGAGCAAGTTTTGACTTCGGGTCCATGGGCCAGAAGAGTTTGGGAACCACTGGACTAGATAATAAAATTTTATTTAACAAAAAAAGAAAAAAAATTATTAGCTACAGTTTTTATGACCCACTAAGTTAATAGCTAGAATGTTCTAGTATCCGAGTATCTAAAGTTAACTTATGGAAAACAACGTGGATGACTGAGATATTATATCAACTGTTGTTATTTTTATAAATAGATTATTTTTTAAACGATATCATTGTCGAAAAGTGGTAATTTGCTGAACCGCTATTTAAATTACCAAAAATAAATTTAAATTTCTTAATGAGAGGGAATATTTTTAGTGATATGTCATTGTTTTGATTTACTCTATTTGTTAAAATCTGTAGTCAAGTCAATATTATCAAGCTTCAACGACATATAACAGGAATATCTAGAAGAGTTCTATACATAGAGTAATAGAGACAACATATCTATGCCTACACTACTGGAACCAGTGTAACATGTAATAGGTAGACAATATGTTGTATACACACACTGGGTTTACATTGTATTAGTGCGATTTTGTGTATTTGTGTGAGTAACGCAGATAGTAGGGGGCGGTCACGTGGGTCAGACACCACACGCATGTACTAGGGGATGTAACAATACCAACAACAATCAAGTCCATTATCGTGTGGTTGATCTTCAATCATCGACTGCTACTGACAAACTGACAACTAAGAAGCCTAATGAGCGCAGAAGTACACACTCGTGATTTCAGAAAAGAGATAGTTGCGGGATCTCTGTCCTCTGTGGTTCTATAAAAAAAAAATTCTTAAAGAATTTTAGTTACGTATGTATTCAATCGAATTTATATATTTATTGCGTTTAATATATTAATTAGTCTTTTTTGGCATAGGTATTGATTACAGAGGTTACACAAAAAGACACCTTTTCGATTAATTAAGGATTATTAGTTACCTAATAACTGATTTATAATTTCTAAACGTGAGAATAATTAATGAAAATATTTCAAAAGAAGAAGTATTGATTAAGCTAAGAAAATTAACGCCTAATATGACAAAAAATTTGACTATATTTTTTTTTTATATTTGTGATTATTTTAGTAAAATACAGGACCCTAACTTAACGTTACAGTAATTTAAAAGTAAAAAATGCGCTTATGTCTAAAAAAAAATGGACATAGTAAAAAAAGGGACAATTTTCTAAAAAAAGCTAATTTGGACACAGTTTGTTGATTCTTCTTGCGAAGAAAACGTAGGTAGCCACTTTTACTTTTAAATTATTGTAGTTTTAAGTTAGTGTCCTGTATTTTATTTACTAAAATAGTGAGAAATATAAAAAAATATAGCTAAACGTTTTGTGATATTAAGGGTTAATTTTCTTATCTTATCAATACTTCCCTTTATTAAAAAATAAAAAGGTTTTCTGTACTTTTCCTAAACAATACTTGATTTTTTAGCGAATTTCCAGAAAGAATTCTGGAAATTCAGCTATTATGGTGTAAACCATAGTCGAAGTTCAGCCCGAAAATATGGCAGAAATTTGTTTTGAGGTCCCTAGAGCCCAAAAATAACATTCACTAAAATTTATATATATATATATATATATATATATATATATATATATATATATATATATATATATATATATATATATATATATGTATATATGTATTTATGTATTTATGTATCAGCACGATAGCTCTTCAGGAAAAACTGCTAGTTTTACGAAATTTGGTGACAACGTTGGAAGTCCAAAAATCTTGGATGAGTTCTTCAGCCAAAAACGTCGGAGCTCAGGAACATGGTTATTTGAGCATTTTTCGTGAAAATGAGTTTTTGGCCAAAATTTGCTATAATTTAAAAGTTTTTGCCACATTTTTTTACATCATTGCGAAGACGGGAAAAAATCACATAAAAAAGCTTTTTAAACTTTTATTCTACGTTTGCTAGTTTTTGAGAAAATAAGAAAAAAAAGTCAATTTATTTTCTATAATTTTAGTGTGTTTACAACTATGTTGTATGTGTATAATCATATAATGTGTATGTATGTATGTATATAACTGCAATAGTGAGATACACGTATGTGGATATATTATATTACAACTCCCAGAAAAAAGTTAAGGTAATAAAATTTTGAAAAAAATATGATTGGTTAAATAAGATGACAAGGATAAAAAAGCAGCTTGTACAGTGACAGTTCAATTTACTTATCTCTCTCACACAAAAATCTGTCAAACTAAGTCGGATTTACATAGCTAAAAAAAACTAGCATACGGTATTTTTAATGTGTCTCTCCATGGAGATACGGAGTCTTCACCTGATAACTTGTGGTAACTGATAACCTGGAGTTAAATATTATCTACAAATTCAATTCATTTTAGAAAACTATTAAGAAATTATTCTATTTAATGGAAAACTAAAATAGAAATACATATAAGAAAACATTAAAAAGTTACTAGCATTATTTATAAGTAAAAATTAATAACAAACTTAGATAAAATAAAAAAAAAACAACAAACACCACTCGAAAATTATAATTGAGAGGACAAATGCATGAAGAAGTTATGTGACATTTTTGTAATTTTACAGTACAAATTCTACAAAATCAAAAAAAGTAAACGAACAGTCAAAAATAAATATATTAAATTTTAAGAAAAGTTAAGTTTTGAAAAAATATTAATACCATGACGATCATAACCTTTAATGACACAACGTCCAGTGGTACATTATTTTCACGTTTATACACTTCATGTGGATTTATTGACGTCGTGCAACGTGATATGTAGGTTAGTAAAGTTTCAGTTGACGTCTTATGACGTCAGCGACCGTCAAGGTATTACTTTAAATACATAATTTTAATTTTTAATATTTAACATTACATTTGACATATACATTTTTTTTAACATATACATTTGAAATCATAAAACAATTCGATAAAATTTAAATGGACAAAATCGTTAAAAGTGATGATATTAAAAATTGAAAATTAAACTTAATAAAATTAAAATTAATAAAAAAAATAATAATAAAACTAAGAAAACAGTGTTACACAAAATTTAGAAAAATGTTACAAAAGAATCAAAATTAATAACAATTAAAAATGAATCACGAGGTGCTCGAAACAAAATAAATATATAAACAAAACGGCTTTAGTCTAATGGAAACAAAGTAGTGACTGTGGCGCTGTATTCAAGTTGGGTAACCATTTTAATCTTTTAAGCGGCTTGTTAAACTGGACGGTTGCTGTTTTACATGCCAGCATCAAAAGTGTTGTGCAAATTAAATTGGAATCTGTGTTACAAATAGAAGCTATATGGAGTTTACCCCATTTAAAATTTGGATGTGGCTATTTATACATACAGTATGTATATGCAATTGGCTATTTATACATACAGTATGTATACCCAATTGGCTATTTATACATACAGTATGTATACGAAATTGGCTATTTATACATACAGTATGTATATGAAATATTTTATTTAAACATGCAATATGTATACGCAGTTGGCTACTAATACATAATTACCGTATTTTCCGGCGTATAACGCGCACCTTGAGCACCAAAAATATCATACAAATTTCGTTGTGCGTGTATTAAAATGGACTTTTCTACTGGTGACAGTAAAATAACTTACAATAATGAATTTATCGATTCTATGGTAATAAAGAATTTCTCGCGTACCACCGATTGAATTTTGTCTAATCTTTTTAGCTTAAGAAGTTATCCCCTAAACGGATTTTTGGCGACGCGAACCGGAAGTTTCATATCTGAGGGTTTAAATTAGCAAAAATTAGTATAAGAGATATAAATAAATAAGCAAATGTACTATCGGATACCTCCGACTTAACTAAATGTTTTTCTTATACACTCTTTTGACTTAACAATAATAAATTATTTTCTAAATTAATTTTTAGAAACGTTGATCGAAAGGGTATTTTTAAACCTTTGAATACAGACACAACTAAAAAAACGATTTGCGTTATTATGGTGATAAAAACTAGAGACAAATTCCTATAGAATTTGATCAATGGAACAGAAAAGGAAGAACAAAGTTTTCGAGATAATACGTGTCTTATTTCTAAAATTTACTGTAATGAGATATGATACACATACACATACATTGTGTCACATATACATAGTATCAAATTTTACGAATATATAATTAAAATATTTTGATTTTTATTCACAGAAATAAGTGAAAAATGAACGGGACATCACTAATGAAACCTCATTCTAATAGGCAAAGGGTAAATATTTACAAATGGGTCTCGGCGTGTAGTAGCTTCAAAATTATTTAGTTACCCTTTGCCTGAAAATGAAGTGTCAATGATGCCGTCCGGTCCATTTTCCAGCTACTTCTATCAATAAAAGCCGTAATATACCGTAATTGTCTTTCCAATATAGTAAGTTTTACAAAGACACGTAATATCACGAAAACTATAAGCAAAATATCAAAAAATTTCATTCTTTCTTTTTTGTGCTACTTACCAAGTTCCATAAGAATCTATTTTTAATTTTTGTTGCTATGGTAACGGAAAACTTTTAGTAACCCCTAAACTTTTTCGAAGGGTTAAAAAATACACTTCTGGTTGGCGTCGCCAAAAATTCGTTTAGGGGTTAACTTCTTAAGCCAAAAAGTATATGTAATTATGTATTAGTAGCCAACTGCGTATACATATTGCATGTTTAAATAAAATATTTCATATACATACTGTATGTATAAATAGCCAATTTCGTATACATACTGTATGTATAAATAGCCAATTGGGTATACATACTGTATGTATAAATAGCCAATTGCGTATACATACTGTATGTATAAATAGCCACATCCTTAAAATTTTGATATACGACAAGCACGATAGATAAAATGGCGGCACAATCGACAAATGTCATCAACCTGAATTAATTCGGGTTAACCGCTTACGTGGCTAAAATTTTTGATCTTAACTCCCGGACGATTATAGGAATAATTCCGAAAAACTAATTGATATAAGTTAAAAAATCAAGAATACACTATTTTGACAACTAGTACACTTTATATGGAACTGTTGACGCCGTTGACGGTGTTTACCGTTATGTATACATTAGTTTTTTTTATAATGTAAAGTGCAATTCTTTTTTTTTTTTATTTATAATATCCTGTGTATGTTTTAAGAACTGAATTATGTATTTTAATAATAAATGAAATTCTTAATTTAATTACGCATTATAATTTAAAAAGTTAAATGAATGTATATAATTTTTAAAACTATAGTTTTAAATTATAATTTAATATTTCTAAATCGTGTTTTGTATTACTATTTTCTATTTTTAATTGAAAAATAATATTTATGAATGTTGCTGCAAGAGGGCAGTTTCGTATTGAAAATAATTTATTTCATTTTTTGCTATAGTGTAAATCCAACTTGTAAAATTTTATTACGTTTACATTTTTCTTAGAGTTGTAATACTATACATACCTACTCATATTGGTTAAAAGATGTCCTCTGCATCTGAATGTATTGATGAAACAAAATCTTTATAGGATGAATGTACCAAAAGTTGGTCAGTAAAGCCTTTTGGTACTTTTAAAATACAAAATCAATTATATAAACAACTATATATTTCAATTAATAGAGAATCTACGGATTACTTATCAATTTCATTGTAGAATCGTTTCCAGGTATTTCAATTCAAGTGAAATCTTAAAATAAGTAATTAAATTATAAGACTGATTAATAAACCTGTTTACTTTTTCCCTAAATCGGTCACATGTGTCATGTTGCTAGTTTTGGATATTTTTGATCTTAAGATTGACCTACGCTAAAAAAGTTAACGTTTATTAGTTGCATAAGATGAATACTAACATGAGTAGGTACTACTAATTGATGGCAATCAATAAAAAATAATTTAATTTCTTTGAAAGAATTGGTTTAATTTTTGCCGTAAAAAGTGAACAATCCTCAAATAAAATATTGATTTGGAGACGAAAAATACTTTCTAGACGTATTTAATGTTAATAATATAAATCTACAAAATTATTCATAATAATCTGAAAAAGCCGAAATAAACCAGTTAGTGCTTATAATGTATCAAATTGAGGATTCTTTTAATAAAATCATCTGCTTTCAGACATGTACACATTTATAGAAAATAAATTTCTTATTTATAAGTTCTTTTAAACCGAAGTTCTCAATTTTTATGGACTAATATCCTTTGGAAACTAGTCCATAAAAATAGGGAACTTCGGTTTAAAAAACATATACGTAATTGTATTATACTAAGAAACTTAATATAAAGTTTATAAATTTATTATTATTTAAAGAAAAAATATAGATCCAGTTTAGGTACGTCTACCCCATAGGCTAAGAAACACTACTAGATATTTTGTTTAAATGCATTATTTCATATTTGTGTCATTGATGATAGATTGATAGGTATATTGGTATGGAACCAATTTAACGCCTTATATAGTACAAAATGTATATATACGTATATCTATGTGTGTGAATGTATTTGTACCTCTAATATACATATTTTTCAAATAAGTACATAACTGTTGACAGTTTTAGCGAATGGAATTCAGCTATTACAGCCACTGTCATGACGCGACTGAGCCCGGGACTATGGCAGAAATTTGTTTTGAGGTCCCTAGAAACCAAAAAAAATAGTCACTAAAATTTATATATATATATATATATATATATATATATATATATATATATATATGAAATGTCTTACGTTTATGAAAATATGAAAATATTGGAAGTCCAAAACCGTTAGACGATGCCTGGAACATGTCTTTTTTAGCAATTTTCATGAAAAAAATTAACTTTTTGCCAAAATTTCCTCTTATTCAAAAATTTTTGTAAAAATTTGTTACACTATTGGAAAGGGGAGAAAAAATCACATAAAAAAGGTCTTCAAACTATTATGCTATGTCAACTAGTTTCCAAGAAAAACTAACTTTTATAAACGGAAATTCGCTATGTTATGCAGGATGCTGCGACAGGGGTATTTCATAATCAGAATTTCAAAATTTAATTGTAAAAATAGCCAGCACCACAGACTTTTAACCGTTTTGCATTTAATATGTTAAGTAATTTTTATTTCGAGAAACTCAAAATTCTAATCAATTTCTGAATTTTATTAGTTTGTCTCCCTATAAACAGAACTTGCAGCGAGATTTTGTGTATACATAAATCCGTACAAAAATTCCACAGAAAATCAAATTTTGTACGGAAGAAACTTTTTCTGAATGTTTTCTGTCACCACTCTATATAAACTTCTATAAATTAAAATTCACTCGTTGAATTCGATACTATTTACTGTCTCTCGCTAACGGGTCATTTCACGCCACTTCATCCAGGTCATGTCACCCATGACCTCAGATTTAGCTGAAAATTTTTTATTTGTTTATTTAACCATCCTAATCATCTGTACAAAATTTAAAAAAATTATCTCTAATAGTTTTCAAGTTATGAATTTTTGAAATTTAGCAAAATAGGGTTAAAATGGTGTTTCCGTGGCTATCACTTTCGGTGACGTTATTATATTAAAAAATCCATAACTTCTGTAATATTTAACACAAAGCAATAATTTTTTCATCAAAATGTTCAGGAAAGTCAGTAGATTACAGGAAAAATAAATTTGGTTAATTATCACTTCATGTTTCTATGTAATGCTTTGTTAGAGTTAAATTTTGAGACATTTTTTAATCGATAAGCAAAAAATCTTTAAAAGTGATTATTGACCAAAGGCATAGCAGTAACCGTAGTAATTTTTTTTAAATTTACCCTAAAGATGTAAACTAAAATAATCTGGAAAAAAATTAATGGTTTTTTACCCTCTAATATTTTTTTAGACACGTCCGACGTCTGGAAGCTCAAAATACGAGCTTTTTGGAATAATTTCCCAAAATTCAAAATTTTTGTTTACACCATGGCAAAGAGCGGAAAAAATCACACAAAATTCGTTTTTGAACGATTGTTTTATGTAAACTGGTTTCCGAGAAAAACTAACCTTTAAATTTTGCTAATTTTGCGAAATTTCAAAAATTCATAACTTGAAAACTATTAGAGATGATAATTTTTTTAAATTTTGTACAGATGATTAGGATCGTTAAATAAACAAATAAAAAAATTTTCAGCTAAATCCAAGATCATGGGTGACATTTAATTTTTTTATTGGATGATTTGAAATGAAATGACCCTAACTAAATTTTATTTTTCTCTTTTATAAATACTAAAAAGTTACATAAAATTTAAAAATTCTCAAAACTATTGGGTTTAGATATTGAACATTCTAAAGAAACTTTTAGGTTGAAATTGAATGTAGGTATACTTTAACTATTTTTAAATGGGATGACTTTTCAAGTACGACAATAATCATTAGTATTGTTCGCAACATGTTATCGAGTTGACTATGTAAGTGTTAAACGAAACCGTCACTAGTAAAACAGGTAATATAATTAAACACAATTGTAGAGCACACGGGGTGGCATTTGTTACACGCAATAAAATAATTTAACTTTTTAAAAGTTTATGATCACTAATAACACCCTTTCAAAAAGTCATTCCATTTAAATATGGATAAAGTATACAATTAAAATCCACTATTAAAGATATCATATCTCATTGAAAGTTTACGTCACGTGTGCGAAAATGGTGGTTGGATTTAAAATCTAAACGTGTCAAAAAAAGTACTTCCTTAGTTCATAGAGGATCGGAAAATTTTGAATAAATCTTAAGGATGGTTTTCAAGATATCGGTTTCAGTAGACTTAAATAATTTTGCTTTTGCAATTTTTAGTCCCACTGTGAGCAAGTGGAGTTTTTTTTTCTAAATCCAAATCTCTACTCATCATCAGATAATACGTGAATAATCTGGAAAAGCTTATGAAAACTGTTTTCCGTTCGGAATAAAATTTCCTCAGATTACTACCAACTTCAGCGACTTCAGTGATTCTAACAATTTTCATATATTTATATTGAAATTGTTTAATCGCATAGACACTTTTCAATTACCATACTGAAATAGCACCTTGTTTTATAGGTACAATTGCTTGAGGTTTCGGTTCTAAAGATTGTAGGTTTCAAGTTCATTTTATTAGAATTGAATGTAATGCATGTAAATCCAAATAACTGATGAATATTTTTATGAAAAAATTTTCGTTGAAACAATTCAAAAATATTAAACGGACATAAATAAAAATGTAAAGGGCAATTGTTTATTTTTGAAAAATTCCAAATTTAAATATGAATTATAATAATTAAATTTCACCAACTCAATTAGTTGAAATGAAAAAGCACCATACCAAGAGAGATTCCACTGTATATTATAATTACTTCTAAGCTGAAATATTTCACCAAATTTATATAATTTTAACCGAGATTGGTTGTCTGAAAAACGGCCGTTAAGCCTCATTATTATTGTTATTATTATTATATAATTTGATCTGAAAATAAACGAATAAATTAAATTTTGATAATTTCGTATATCTACGTAATGAGAGAGAGAGAGGTATTAAGTAGGAAACTCAATTATAAGCTTTGTTTTGTTTTAAAATAACAACGAAGAAAATAAACTTGAAATAATGTCGGCAAGAAACCGTTCGTCTATTACGTTCTTATCTTACAATTCGCAATTTGTTTTAAACCCTTTAATGCACAAAATTGGTTTATTTGTAGGTACCTGTACCATCTTTTAAACAAAAATTTAAAACTATAGAGTTATAGAAAACTACCCGATTTTTTTTTAATTCGTAGAATAAACAGTTATCAAAAATTTTATAATTGATAATTATGAAATTACATGACGAAATAAAACAGTAATACAAAATTTAAAAAATTACATGCTCTGATGCGAATAACTACTCTAAAACTCAATACCTCTATCGCAGGATCCTACATATAACAGTGAAAAATGCCCAAAAACTATTTTTCGGGCATCGAACGTGTCTGGCTGAAGAAGTCGTCCAAGATTTTTGGAACTCCAATAATGTTTCCACCAAATTTCATAAAAATAGAATGTTTTGCTTGAGAGTTACTGTACATTTATGTATATGTATATAAGTATAATTATATACTTAAAATTTAGTGAATGTCATTTTCGATTTCTAGAGACCTCGAAACAAATTCTAATCATAATTCCGGGCTCAAATTGCGTCATGACCGTAATAACTAAATTTTCGGTTCGGAAATTCGTTAAAACGTGAATACTATAGTTAAGAATATAAAGAGAAATCTTTTAAAAGTTTGTTTATATTTGTTAGTATGCTTTTTAAATTTTAAACCAATTTTTTGAATATGTTATTATTTAGTAATTAGTGTACGTAATTTCAAAATTTGAATTAATTCTGGCGTGTAGTTTGTGCGATAAGAATATTTAAAAATGCCTTTCTTAATATGCAATTAATCAAGGAATCCTCAAAACATCGAAAATCAACACTAATGGTTGGTTTTAATTTTAAAGGTTCTTTAACGTAGATGCTCTGAGATTTGTCGTAAAATGATTTTTTTAAATTATATTTCAAAAACGGCATGGTTAATAACTTTCATTTCTTATTAAATATAGTTTGTAATTTTGTATTAAATAACATAGTATTAAACTTTTATCAAATTCCTTTAGCACGTTTTCATTTTATTCAAAAAAAAAAAAAAAAAAATAGTTTTCCCATAAGAGCCCGTGTTAAAATTACAAAACTACAAAACTGAAATCGTTTTTCTCAGAATTAGGGTGGTAAATTTTTGTTCGGTAAGGGCTCGCATTATTGATTTTGGATTAAATAAATATCTAGAGAAGTTTCGTTAAAATCGAGAAAATCATTTTATCGACCAACTACCTTAACTAAGTTACATTTAATTTAAAGCGACTTTATTTCTACCTCTATTCTACAATTTAAGTGTTGCATGCATAAAAAAAACTATGAATGACTGTGCCCATCTTA